>KK121302.1:177722-221674 GCA_000611955.2 Stegodyphus mimosarum | reverse complement strand
TCAGAATATACATCAATTTTCTCTATAAAATTTATTTTACACTTTTCCTTTTTTTCAAAATATTTTTGGCTTTTGGCTGTTACAGAATTGGTAGGGATAATTTTTCTTTAGGATTTTAAACACTGCAGCTTGGAAAGTTTAGAAGTATTTGAAGGCAAGATTTATAGATTCACAAGTCTTGAAGATTCCAGTAATATGTGACAAAATTAAAATTGTCTCCATGGTATTAACACATAATGGATGTATTTTGCAGAAAGTTTGTGATGAATTTCTTACTTTTTCGAGAACGCCTTGAAGAACAATGAAAACATAATATTTGAATGTTTTACTTCTGATACTTTTTCTTAACATGTTTATCTTTCCTTTATTTTCTGTACTTTTCATTGGACACAAACATGGAAAATATCAGAAATGCTTCTATCTTATCACATGGAAAGTATATTGTAGAAATGCATCTTTTTATTAATAAAGAAATTGAAAACTGACCATTTAAGAGATCCATATAATATGCCTTAATGCATCATACAGAATTGGCGCTAGGCATATTTCCACCTGATGCAATCTCTGTGAGTCTTAAATTCTGCTGCCTTTCCAAATTCTGCTTCCAGTGCCTGCTCTAAATTCTAAAAGTTATGACATTTCTAGATTTTGTTGCTTTGTTTGCCACTAAATTCTAAAATTTCTGCCACATCAGCTCTATAACCAGCCCTTACCATATATATTTCATATTTCTTCTGAATTTTGATATTGCTAAAGAAATAAAATTAGCAGCTTTTTCTATACATTCTAAATGCATTTAGTTTTTTTAAAAATAACAGAAATCCTTAATTAAATCCAAAAATTATTCTAAATGCATTTAGTTTTTTTAGAATAACAGAAATCCTTAATTAAATCCAAAAATTCTAAAATAAAAAGGAAATGTGTTGAAGAAAGAGACTGAATAATGCATAAAGAAAATTATTCTTAGATGATATGTACAATTATTATTATATAAATTACCCAGTTTTTTATGATTTCAGCCTTTAGTATAGTTTCCCATTCCTATTTCCTCCTATGATAGAGTTACTGAGCCAGCTTAAATTAAAATTAAATTGTATAGGCTTTGACCACTAGTTCACAGTTTTAGTTTGAATATGACTCTTCTTGTTTAATTACATCACCACGAGCTGTAACTGATTTTGTTAGAATTATCATGTTACAAGTTCTTTTTAAATAAAAGGCTTATTTAAACCTTTGTCTGACACTGTAGTTACTTTCAGATATAGCGATAATTTGCTTCACGTCTGTCGGGAGGTTTTAGACTATTTAACTTTTATCAGATCAAGTAAACCCTCATAACTATGTTGTAGAGAGATGGACAAGTTAGGAGATAAAGCACGCAGAAACTAGTGAGAACACTGGTTTGCGTATTGAGACAATTTTCTGATTATTAGAAAACATGCTTAAAGAGAAGGAAATCGATTTAAATTAGCCAAAATGTCTGGGAAGGCTTCAAATTAAATAGACGCATAAATATTTTGTTTTGTTGTTACAAAACATGAATGTTTTGTAGCTTTTAATGTGCAATTATCTTAATATCGTTTTAGAATCAATGTCATAAATTATATGTATTTTAAACTTTGAAATTTTATTAGATTGTGATTTTAATAGGGCTTTTTTAACAAATATTATTAAAAAAATAAATAAAATTTCATATTGGCTATGTAAATCCATAATGACTAAGGTTATCTAATTACCTAATTTAATTATTTATAACTAACTGCTTACCCTTAAAAATTACCTCTGCATATTAAAGCGAGTTATTGCCTTTCATTAATCCTTACCGTGGCGACAAGATAAAACACAAAAATGTAAAAATTCACGTAAAACTTATTCTTTGCATCTAGTGAGACTTAAAGCAATACAAAACAACTTACCACCTGTGGTGCTTTAGTGGTTTATTGGACCTACATGAAGCTACGACACTAACTGTAACAGACAGAACTCAGCTAACTTTCAAATCTTGCCAACCGTGCCTACATCAAGCCTTTTAGGTTTGTTCTAATCAGCAGGCTCTCTCTAGGCAAGCAGCAGCGGTGACACGGCGATCTTTTATGAATCATGCTGAGTATGATCTTACTTCTAATTCTAATCTATGCCGCTTGACATAAAATCTACTTGCTATTTACTAAACCTCTAAGCAAGTATGTGACAAAAATGAAACATTAAAAAAAATCATAAAACTAACTGTTAGCAAAACATAAATAAAATGTCACTTATTTTCTTTCAAATATGTCCAACTATTATAAATGTGAAATATTTAATGCTGCTTGATACATTTTATAAAGTTGATTTTATTCTCAAACTTATTAATAATTTTGTTAATTAATTCATGTTTAATAATTATTCATCCTACTTACAGATCTATTTTCTTTTTAGGATGGTGTTACAAAAATGAAGTTCGGACGTAGATAATATTTTTAATTGAATTTACTGTGTTCCCATTTGTTCATAGGTCCTTAATTTTTTTCATTAATGGTCCTTAAATGTTCTTAAAAGTACTTAATTTCCATGTGCAGAAATGTGTACGAACCCTGGAAACTCGAAATTAATTGATAGGCAATTTCATTTACTAGACATCGTTGTAAAATAGTGTAGTGTTAGCCTACTGTTAAAAACTTCAGGAATTTTTGGAACAGACCTTCTAAACATCCTGCAGAATGCCCTAATCTGCCAATTGTTTCAGAATTAAAATATTTTCTTCCATCAATACTTAAAAGAAAGGCTGAATGATACTTTCACTTTTTGCTTTTTTAATACACACAAACTTTTATAACAGTGAGGGGGTGTATCTTCAAACCTTTGAACACCAGAAATAATGCCAACAAGGCATGATGTGTTACTTTTCATCGGCGGAAACCCTCGCTCTACTTTACAGTATCGTGGATCAGTATTTTTCCAACCTTAAATTAACATTATTTTGAATGTAAAATTTGTCTTTTACTCACATAAAATTGTATGGATACTGGTTGAATTTAAAACAAAAAAAGAAATGTTAATAAAAATTTGGGAAAGGAAAATGGTGGTTCGTTTAATTACGGCAAAGCTTTCGAAGGCCGTCGGGCCAAGGGAGAAATGCATTGATGAAGGACTTTTTAAATGATTTTATTCGCATTTAGACATATCACATTTTTGAAGAATCACATTTGAAGAAAATTATGATATGAATGCAATCACGAGAATAAAATGTTGGACAAACTACGCAGGTTTGCGGGCTGGTGGTGAGCTGAAAATACTAGGTTCGAACCTTCAGATGCTATAGATTTTTCTTGACTTGCGTGTTATCCAACTATTCCTTAGTTTTTGCGCTTCCACATTTACTTCTTTTCAGAAGCTAATTAGTGCTGATCAGAACTGTAGAGTTTGACCAAGTCATCGTAGAGTCATTAGATTTTTTGAAGCAGGAGACGTGAAAAATGTGCAGTGCCTTTGTTAGTTCTCAAACCCTATACCTCTCGGATATGCGTCGAGTATACTTCAGTTACACCATGAAGACATGCTGAAAAGAGGGAGAAAATACCTTATATCATAACTTTGCTTTAGCCGGTGAAAGTCATAAATATTTCTAACTAAAGAATACAAAGCAAAGAAAATTTGTACCAATATGTATGAAATACTGCATCTGAGAAATTGTCTTGTGTAATATGCGAAGTTTGTAAACCTGAAATTTTTTTTTAACCAACTTTTCAAAATTTTGAAAGTGAGAACTATATTTACCTCTGTGATACCAATTTATTCCACAAAAAGACTAGATTTTTTAAAATTAATTTTGCATTTTATGAACCTAAGTGTGCCTGAATAATGAGATGCGCAAGGATAATTCTGTAATAAAAATCTAAAAATCTCTGATTATGCTTAGACAAAGTTTGAAATCCAACATGTAGTTTTTTTTTACACCATTTATCATAAAGAATACTATGTACAGTATATAATAAAACAGTTTTGTATGAGTTCTATAAACATGGTGCCATAAATTTTATATTGTGAAAAATAAGTTGATTTTGAATAATTCTAATTTCATTTTAGCAATTTATGTGCACGTGTCTTGAATCACTTAAGTACCTGTTCTCACTATAATAATAAATTTATTATAATTATTTATACTTATACTGCATTACTCTGACTAAGAAATTATAAACACTTGCTGGCTTTTCCTTGTCAATCAGAATTGAATGTATCAAAATGAAACTCGAGCAGCACGAGCTAAAATAAAAATTTACTTGCTGCTCCTGAAAACAGAGGTACTGTTTAATAAAATTTGTTAGTAACACTAAGTATATTTCTTTTCTGAAGTTGTGTTAATGCAGTACAAAGTCCGAGATCCGGACTCGTCGGGATTTCGGCGATTCTGGATTTGGGATTTTTTCCAATCATCAGTTTAAATTCATCAGTTTAAATCTAGTAAGATGGGGCATGTAGAAATTATAAAATTAAAAATATGAAATCGTGATTTATGAAATAATGAAGCATTTATAATCTAAAGAATATCAAATTTACCAAAAAAAGCATAATATTTATTTGTTTACTTTATTAAACATTTCTTTCAATGTAAGTGATTTAAGTTGCTTCGTTTTTTTTGTGCTAATACTTTCTCTTCTGAATTCTGTAGACAATTCTGTAGAATAATTCTGTAGACAGATATAATTTCTTGTTCAGTTACGAAGTTCCATTGCTCGAGTCCTATAATTGCTGTGTCGAGAATTCCGACTAACATGTCAATCGAAATTTTTTCGTTTTCAGTAACCTTTCTGTCACTTTTTTCACTATCGGCAATGAGTTTTCTGGATCTAGAACTATGACACAGATTTCGCCGTCTGTTAAATGATTGTGGCATGTCATCCCAATGAAAAACTTGTTATATCATCTACAATTATTACTGCTTCACAACATTTCTTTACAAAATCTCACCTTTGGTTTGCGATGTCTGAAAACTTTCAAATTCGCAGCTATCATCTTCATCATCCTCACCATGAAGTATGGTAGCTGGCCATAAATTATGCCAAGCATTTTTTAAAGTATCTGGAGATACATCCTCTTATGATCTTGCAATGCTCCACACAGCAGATTTTATGCTAAAACATTTAAAAAAATTCTTGTATAGTCTTGCCATTATTCAAGAACATTAACATGGATTTTAAAAATGCTACTTTATATTTGTATTCCAGCGCGCGCACTATTCTGATATCGATAGGCTGAATGATGAACGTACAATTTCGAGGAAGGAATAATACAGATACATTGTCTTTTACTAAAACTAAGTATGAGACAACAGTGGTCTACAACCAGAGCAATTTTGCTTCATCAGGGGGTAAACCAACCAAATGTTGCCGAACCTTGAGTGTAAAAGGATTTTCAAACCAGTCATCAGTCAATTTTCAAACCCCTTGTGTCGTCTATGCTGTTTTATTTCCACGATTTATAAACGGGGAAAATCTTTACTCCTTTAAATGTTCGATATTGTGTATTTTTTCCGGTTACAAAAAGTTTACTTAATATGTTTACTGTTTAAACAACTGGTGTATTAAGTGAACTTTTTAAACAAAAAGTTTACTTAATACACCAGATGCTATAAGCTGTAGCTTAATAGCATCTGGTGTACATTATTGGCTACGCATTCCTTCAGCATCTGTGCATGCTAAAATTGTTAGTCTCGCTTTGGAATCTTTGACACCAGTTGGAGCCTTTTCTGTAGAAGTTGCCAAGGTATTTCGTGGTACATATTGACGGAAAAGACCAGTTTCATCAGCGTTGTAAATTTGGTCTGGAGATAACTTTCCACAAATAATGAGTTCAATGAATTCATGATTAATGAGTTCAATTTACTATTAATGAGTTCAATAAATAATTCAGCATCTTCAGTATCAGAAGAAGCTTCTTCACCCAAAAATTTTAATTGCCATACACCATGGCGATTTTTAAATTTGGTTAACCAACCTGTCGAATATGTGCACTCAGTTTTTAAGTTCATTTCTTCATGAAATATTTTGGCTTCAGCTATTAGCATTGGACCCGTCAATGGCACTCTCTCTCTGCGACGCTGTCTGACTCATTCAATCATCATTTTGTCATAATCGTCACTTTTAGCATGACAATTTTCGTGTTATTCATTGCGAGTGGAGTGTCGGAATCCACAAAAAATTCAAAAGTTCCTTTTTCTGTTTTCTTATGTCATATACAGTTGGCGTTCCAATTCCATACTCCTCGCATAATTTTTAGACTGATATATACATTTATCCATTTTTTGTAGCAATTCCACTTTTTGTTGAATGGACATCGAAACATGCTTTTGTTTTGTAGATCCTGTTGAAGCTGCAAAATTAGAAACTGTTTTTGACATAAAAAGTTCAAACTTTAATTTTCATGAAACCGCTGTAATAATAACAGCTTACAAAAACAAACCAGAAAGTTAAGGAACAGTGCAATCTGCTATGTTAACTGAATTTCCTTGGAATCAGTAAAATATAATTTTAGCCTAGCTTAATAGCATCTGGTGTACATTAGTGGTTATGTATCATGAGATTGGTGACGAAAGACAAGTTGTTCCACTAAATATTGTGCTACTTCTATAGCGTACTGAATTAAGCCTGAACTGTATTAGTTTAGTTATTTATTATACATACGTCTGTTTCTTGCACATGCTTAAGGCTAATCTGAGCTTATGAAAGTATCCACACCTAGCAAACAAATGGCGGCTACTCACATGTCATTAGATATCAGCAGAGACCAAGTGCAGGCTAATACGGAACAACCCGAGAGTTTCATTGTGACAAAATAAATGCATTTAGGTCAGAGTTTTAGAGCCACAAAAAGGGCCAACAAAAAGGTTTTGTGCATAAGGTATACCTTAAGCTGCAGAAATTAGGATCTTATTACGCATACCTATGTTGATTGCATGTTATCGGGCGTCATGCCTGAAACTTGATATTAGACCTCTGAGTTGGCATTTTGAATTTAAATTATGATTATTTAAAAGTAAAATAAATATATTTCAAAGATTTTCTTTCACGAAATGGTGTATAATTATTTTCTGTTTGTTAAGTTTTGTTTAAAGAATAGTTTGTGACAGACAAAACAGAAATTATTCAGGGGAAAATTTGTAGCCATTGTCTTCATCATTGTCATCACTGACATCCTGGCACTTAGCTTCTGCAGGTGGAAGCAATAACAAATCTGAAGCTTCTTTTGTAAAGTACTAGAATTTATTTTAGGAATCTTTCATTCGCTATTTATTGACTTTGCTATGGGGAAGAAATATCAATTCTTTATTACATTGTTCTTGACTATTTTCTTTTGAATTATGTTCACGATGTAATTTCATGGCTTTTAATGCCTTGTTTTATAACTGCCAAATGGCCATTAATTGTTTTCATCATTGTAGCAGACACAGCATAATGGAACATCACTTCACATGCATTCACTTTTGCAAGATCTCGGAGAGTCATTGCAGTTGCATGTCTTGTGAACCAGTTCCTGTTTCAACTTATAACAACAACACAATTTACAGATAATATCTGTAAATTGTGTTGTTGTTATAAGTTGAAACTTCTATGCTTATTATTGTCTTATATTGTTCAGTTTTTATCGTGTGGCCTAAGTGCACTTGTGACATCTCACATGGGGAACTCATCAGTTACCTCCAAATTCAGCATAGTTTTAGAGGACCTTGAAATGAATGCATATGGAAGGGCCTAGCCCACGACTGTAAAAACTAAACGAAAAAATCAATGCTAAAGTTCAAAATAACTATTATATTAGTGTTTTTCAAAATAAACAAAGCTGCTTTCTTAGGGTTTTTTTGCATAATCCAGTTTAGGTTGAATATCAGATTGCTTTACTTAAACCAATAAATTGATGTATTATAATAGCATCACGCTTTATACATCAATTGAGTTGAGTTTCGGCATATTGTTCCTATTAAATATGATTTTTCCTGTTGTAATAGTAACAATAATGCATAGCGTTACTATTATTGTCATGTTAATGCTCTTGCATTGCATTATTATTACTGTCACCTGTATTGTACCCCTTAAATCGTCAATGTTATGTTCTGGACTCGCGCCTAAAAAACCTGGTTATGTAATGGGCTTATCACATCTAACGGTGCATGAGGCATTTAGAAACTTCTGAGAAAGAAAGCTTGTACCAATGGAGGAGTCCCAGCAAAAACATGTTTCGCTGAAACCGATGTCTCTTATAGCTATGCGCCATATTTTACAATCGAGAGGAAAATGCTTCGTTGAAAGCCTGTATCCCTCATAGCTTTTCCCCATAAAACTGATTTTTGCATAAGTCAACCATTCATACATCATGAAAATTAAAATTCTCAGAAATGTTTCCGTAGACGTGCTATCAGGGTATGTAGTAGATGTGATACCAGTTTTACCCGTGCTACAGAGTTACCAACCCTCCCGATTTCTGACTACATTCCCACCAACTCGGTTTTTAACATATTTCTCCCGACTTTCTCTTATTCTTAACATTCTCATGATTTTTATGTCGCTTGGCTTAATGCTTCGCTATTTGCCCCCAAAAAGTGATTTTTGGCGTCTAAAAGGTTTTTTTTCTCTAGATGCAAATAAAGTAAACCGAAGTCATTTTATCACTGAGATATGGGACGTTTCTGCTTTATGTATGGGAATCCGAAACGCGTGTCCGAAAACGTGGCCACAAAATACAAGCATAGGGCACCCCCCCAAAAAAAAATCCCTTGACAAGGGACACATTTTCCGATTATTTTAATTTTATCTTATGAAGAACGAATATTTATATTTTTGTCTTCGGACCTTGATAAACCTTTTTGCTTTTTTGTGTACTCTTATTTTGCCATCATACGATGCTCTTAACACAATTCCACAGTGCAGAATTACATTAATTTATGTTTTGCAATCAATGATTAGTATTTAATGGTTAAGGAAACTGATTAGAGTATTTTTCTATTATTAGAAGGTACAAGAAATAAAACTGCTTTCCCCCCTACATGTAAGTAGTTTTGCATTATTTGCATTTAAGAAATAATAACTGATCTTTCAGATATTAATTAGATACCCGTTAAATTTAATTCATTCTTAAAAATATATTTTCTTTCTACATACACTGGTGTGCAAAAATTAAGGACGAGACGGTTTTTTCAATATAACTTTGTACAAAAGCTTTCCAAATCAACACATTTAATACCGTAAGATTCCCAATACGTAAGGACATGAGTAATGTAAGCAACACTTACTAAAAGAGAAATCAGAGGGATAAAAAGAAGTTTTATTGAAAAAGTAGCATGGAGCGCAATGCGACTGAAGGCCGAAACATCCCTGTGATGGGTGTCGAGCAAGAAACATCCAGTCTTTAATAGGGGATATGATCTCCCCTGACTGCTAGGCAGGTTTCACATCATTTGTGCATGCTGGATATGTGGTTGTTAATGAGCTGTTGAGACACTGCTGCTCGTTCCTCTTGTAGCACCAATCGCAGTTTCGGAATCGTTACTGGCGATAAGTTACGTGCTGCCACGGGTCTCCCTAGTAAGTTCCGTACATGCTTGACGGGATTTAGATCCAGAGACCTTGCCGACCAATCCATGTGTTCAATATCTTCACTCTCCAACAGCTCTTCGACAGTAACTGTGCGATGAGGTGGAGCGTTGTCGTCCATGAAGAGGAACTGAGGACCCATAGCCCTTGTGAAAAGACGCATGTAAGGAAGAAGAACCTCGTTACAATAGCAGTCCCAGGTGACGAACCTCCTTGGGAGATATGAAGGTCGGTCCGGCTACCAAGCATTATGTCTGCTCGAACGAGAACTCCGCGACCTCCAAAACAGTCCCTTTTGATGATGTTGAAGGGGTTATTGCGTGTTCCCCGCTCTGTCCAGATGTGTATGTGTCTAGAATCGCAACTCAGACTAAATCTGCTCTCATCTGTAAAGAGTACTCGTCCCCATTCATTGTCTCTCCAATTCCGGTGTTCCCGGCACCACAGAGAACGCCTTCTCCGATGGGCAGGCGTTAGAGGTACACACCGTACAGGGCGTCGTGCAAACAGACCACCACCGTGCAGACTTTTGGCCACGGTAAAACGCGATATCGGTCGTCCAGTCGCCTGTGTCGTGTGTTTAGCGATTTCTCCCGCTGTCTGCCGCCTGTTTCTTCTGGCCTGTAAGGCAATATACCGGTCATCTGAGGGTGTGGTTCCTTGTGGACGACCACTACTAAACCCCTCGGATAGCTGTTCCTGTAGTTTGAAATTGTCTCCAAAGTCGTGAAACGATGCTGTGAGCAATTCCGAACTCTGCAGCCACACTTGTCACACTGCGGCCTTTCTCCAACTTCCCAATGATTCGACCTCGGGTAAAAGCATCCAGATGTCGTCTAACAGATTGATAATTGCCATTTCTCGCTGAGGCAGCAACACGGTGTGATTTTAACTGCTATACGGCGTGCACTCTCTTTGCCAGAAATACTGATCTGACACCGACAACATGCTTTATACTACTCAGACACTCCCCCATTACGTCTACCTGCATATCTGCGCATGTGCTACCGTACATCACCTTACTTAATCTCCTGATTGGTCTTTCTGTCCGCTCTGCCTCTTCGTTCAGCTGATATGCTAATTTTTCGACTTCGTCCTTAATTTTTGCACACCAGTGTATTTTCATTATTTAAAAAATCTTTTTGTCTTTGAGAAAAATTTTCCCGATTTCTTAAAAAAATCTCCAGGTTCTTGACTGTTGTAGGTTGGCAAGTATGCGGGTGCAGTATCATCTGCATGACGGCTTAACATTATCATATCTATCCCTTTTAATTTTGAGTAAATGATTCCAAACTGTAACGCTCCCTACTCATCTGTAGTGAAGTGAACATGCGTGATTGAATAAAAAAAAGAAGTGAGATAGAAGAAAATTATGAGTTGAAAAGTTGTGTAACGTGAGTTATGCACTGATGTCCAAAACTATGTTTATGTACATAAAACTAACGACATTTTGTCTAGTAACTAATCAATTTGATTTATTTTTCATAGAATAAGAAAATTGTAGTTATTTGATCTGTCAGTTTCTGGAATAGAAACATGTGTAATTTAATTAATGTTAGAAACTTAAGCTTCAAAATCCTCCAGAGCGATTCAGTTATTTAAGAGTATTAGTACTATTTGTGGGTATTAATACCACCTGTGGGATTAACAAAGTTCTTTGGGTGGTTTGCAGTTTGATGGTCGTATGACTGCAAAAGCAGTAAATTGCATGCTTCATAAATACCAGTGTAATTCATCATATGAAGAAATTCTTTAGGCTACTCTAACGAAATCCAAGTCAGAATTATGTAAGGGACTAATGTCATTAGTTACTGAAGATTTATTTCTTCTTCTCTAGCATGGGGTTTAAATTCCATAATGCGAAAATTTGACACTGCTTTAGTTTGGCATTCTAGTTTATATGTGTTAAACTGCATTAACAAAGAATGCTACAAATTCCTCAATTGAAATATGAAACAGGGTCTGCAGAAACCAAACAGTGAATTTTATTTGATAGGTGAGAAAATTGTCTGAAACCCAGTAAAGAAGGAGGACAATTTTATAATGGATAAAACCAGAAAAAGAGGGAGGACAAGATTATTACAGGTAGAATAGAAGAGAAACATGCCAATGTGACTATCAAAATCGCTGAAACAACCTTGTATTTGGCGTACATTTACTAAAAACACTCGATCGATTTTGAGGGCAGCTACAGGTCCCTCCTCATCAGGAGAACAAAATATCTAGAAAGGGAAAGCAATTATTATAGTTGTTTTTAGTAGAATATCTATCATGCTGACAAGAGCAAATGCTAGGATCTTCCTTTATTTTTGGTAGAATAATACCTGTTATTAGGTATTGAAATAAAATTTTACATTCATATTCGTCGTCATCTTTAGAATGACATTGATTTAATGTTTATGGATGTTTGCAAAGACATTTGTCATATGCATTGGCTTGATTGATCCGAACTGAATTCCACAGACCATTGGTTCTGGGTTGCAGCTCATTAGCAGATCAGGAGAACGATTTTTGGTGGATAACAAAAGTTTTGAATTTCTCTGACTTGTTATATAACTTATATGTATTATTTATTCACAATTGTTAGTCAATTTATAATTTTTAATAGTTATTAATATTAGTTTATTATTACTTTTATTTTCATTGATTCTTCATGCTCTATTCTTTCTTACCCAAAACAATTATATACTCGGAACAATTTGGATTAATTGCAGCTGTTTGCATGTGAGTGATGATGTGAACAAAAGTGTGGGAAATTTTCCCATAGACTATGTGTGAGATAAGTTAGGAAGGCATTTTCAAGTCTAGTATGTTCACATTGGGCTATTCCCGAAATTCAATCTTTCATCAAAAATGAGACTTTTCCATAAAACTTGGCCAACAGTGTAATTGCAGGTATAGAAAGCATTAGACAGATGCTAACATTGAACATTTCTATTGCAGTTTTCAGCGTGTTTAACTAGAACTCATAATTAATTGCTTTTTCTTGCAGTCACTGTATTTTCAGTACATGCAATATACTAGTTTGATCACATGCACTTAAATTGTAAATTCTATTCAGATCCGTGGAATAGTTTTTATCCTTTTTCACACTAATTTGTTTGATGCTGCATTCTTTTAGCATTAATACTTTTAAAATCCGTTTACTGTTTTAGTTGGTTTACGTGGTGGTTAATAATAATAATAATTAAAAAAACTGTAGAACATGACAGCTAATGTATTAATTTCTAACTTAAGTTACAGTCTGTGGTTTTGAATGACTAATTTTGCAGAAGCATAGAAAACTTTATTAATGCTGGCAAATTTATTTTGATGCTGCTAGTGTAAATGAAAGAAAAGACTTCATGTTGATAAAATAAAGTAATTGTTGTTTTTATTCCAGTTACAGAATGTAATTATAAGATATTATTGCAAATTAATTAGGAATTTAAGCATATTCGGACTGAAATTTTAAATGGAGATTTAATACTTTGTTTACTTTTCTGTAGTTTATACACAAATGTAAATTACTTTTTTCTTATTGAAGGATGGGTTTTCATTGGCCACCTTTCAACACTGTACAACATCTGCATTTGCATGTTATAGCTTCTGTGAATGAAATGGGCTTTTTTTCTAAACTTATTTTCAAGCCTGATTCATATTGGTTTATTACTGTAAGTCTTATTTTTATGTGTTATTTTCATTTTACACTGTCTTGTTCTCACATTTCTTTTATTGTATTACTTGTTTTATTTTTTATTAGCTTGTGATGTTACAAGCAAGTTCATTTAAATGTATTATGTAAATATTTTTTATTCCGTAATTTTTCATCTTATTTCATTTTTAATTTATACTCTTATTTAGTTTAATCAAAAATTGCTTTTGATGTAGTTAATTTCTTAGCAAAAGTGGGAAAAACAGAGAAGTACAATACTTAACATTCTAAAGCAAGTCATTTATTTACTAAACATTTGCATCTTATCAAGTAGTGAATATTTCTTTACATGTTAAGTTTAAATATTATACTTTATATAGAATTAATATCGATAATTTTTTAAAAATTTGACAGGGGTATTTTACATTAGATTTACAATGCTGAAATTCTGGGCAGTTTGTAACAATGCAACTGGTAGTTGGTGTTGTAGCTATGCTTAGTTGAGGTGTTAGATATATATTATTATGATTTTTACTATCAGATTTTTGCTATTTAATGAGTTATGTCAGATATGAAATTTTTACTTTGCTTAAGCTGTATCTCATTCTTGATAACATAATTATTTTCTGAAATATTAACATTTTTTTCCCAGACTCATTTTCTTCAGTGTGTTTGAGCTCTTTCCTAATTTTTTTCTGTTTGTTGTAAAAAAAAATGTATCAAAGAACTGTTGCATGTTAATTGCACAAAGTGCATGTACCGTGTTTAGGAATATTCAACCCTTCTTTTCTTGAAACACAGATGATGCAGAAGTTTTTAAATATGTGCAGAGAATTCATTATTAGGAATTATATGGGACCTAATACTATGATTATTGCAGATTTCTTAAAGTAATTTCAAAAGACAACTGTCTGGTTATTTCCATTACATGCAGGAGAAACCATGAAAAGCAGAATATACAGTTAGCATATTCTGCTAGTAAAAAAAGTAATAGTTTTATCCATTTGACAATTTGTAGGCAGACTCATTAAAATTGGCAGTTCTTGGTTCTGCGATTTAAAAACGCATAAGATATTCATATCTGTGTTATGATGGTATTAAATAAATATTAGCTGTCTTAATTAATTTCTGTTTGTTTCAGTATTTTATTGATTTAAAAAATAGAACAAGATTTGACTAGCAGCAGTCACTTAAATTTCATCTTTAATAACTTAAGTTTACTGCTAAAATGGGTGATGCTTTTTGTATAACTTGTTAGTAACTAAATAATGAGCATAAGAATGGCACACTGGTTTTTTACAGTTTTCATTCTTAAATGAAGGAATAGGGTGTATCATCATGTCAATTCCATCGCGTTCTCATTTGCATTCCTATTTTAATAGTATTAGTGTATTTCATATTGAAATCAGATATATTATATTTGTGTAGTTTACTGATGTTTGCTGTCTTTTCAGGCATCAACTTTTATTGAAAGGCTAGAGAAAGGTAATTGAAATTGCCTAAATATGTATATGTTTCATTTTGAGTATACAACAACTTTTGAGCTAGAATGCTTAAAAAGGCATTAATGAAAGGGAAAATGTTCTGTAACTATTGTAAGATATTTTTATTTTTTGTATTATTTCTTGCAAATAAATAAACCACTTAGTTGGATTTCCTTAGTTGTTTATCTTCATTTAATTTGCCTAGTGGAGTGCAAAACGAAATTGAAAGTATTTAATTAAAGAAAACAGGTACTAAGAATAGAAATTATAAAATATACTTCTAACAGCATTAACCTAATGGCGTTTTAATCAAAATTTCACTTTAGTCAAAACAACAGCTTGCATTTTTCCCTTTTTTTTTTTTTTTTTTAAATTCATTATAAACGGCATCAACTCTTAATTCATACATAGTGGTGTATCTGCAAAAATTTCCGACTGAATTTTTTCAAGCAGTCTCGGATACTAACTAGTGGCAATGGTTACTGACATATTTCAATATATTTTCTTCAAAATAGTGATTCCTTATAAAAAGCAGCTGAAGTGGAATTTTTTGTCTAAATTTTATGCAGCCAATATCTACTGTAATGTATCCAAGGCTGAAAAACAATAATCACTAAAGGTGTGATTGGAATGGCAGACAGTAATCTAAAGTTTTTTTAAAAAATTTTTTCTAGTGATGGAAAAAATGTTTTACGTTGGGTTATAAGTAGTCAAATAGACAGCCCTTTGTTTGACTAAAAGACAATTCAGATGGTTAAAAAACCATGCTTGTGCTTTTAATAGCTTCGACTAACAAAAAAGTTAATTATTTTAATTAAATAATGAATGTTTTCTTAGTTAGGAGTAATTCTCATTTTTTTTTTTTTGCTTGATGGGGAAAGTAGTATACTACAACATCTGCAAAGAAGCAGTCTGTTCAATTTCTGAGGGAGGTTTCATAAGGCAACAGAATTTTGTGGACCCTTTGCACAATGCAGTTTTTGATTTTGTAAAACTTTCGATTTGAAAGAAAAGTGTAACTAATTATGCAACCAAATACTAGATTTGGTAATATGCAAAATATTTTCTGTTCCCCAAAGTGAAATCTCTTATTAAAAGATGCAATTTTAAGAGGATTCCAGAAATTCAATAAAGTGCAATGAGAATTCCAATTGTTGGATATTACAAATGCATGTAGAACTGCTTTGAAAAAACCGAGACACACATTGTGTTAGAAAGGATGTATGTGGAGAGCTGTAGACGTTCCTTGAATATATGTTTGTGAGTAGTGTGTTTTGAAATAGACACCATAGCTGTTAAAAAGAACCTCAAAAATGGTTCGTAAAAAAATCGTTCTTATAACATATTTATGCAATAATGGATAAAATTTAAGTAAGAGGATATCACCATCTTAGTATTATATTTTACTGATAGATGCTATTCAGCCTGTTATGCTTATTGTGTTCACAGCATTTTCAAAGCATTCACTATCAGAGGCAGCAATATATCACAGTCAAAGAATGAAAGGTTCATTCCCAATTTTTCAAAAGTTACAAATGGAATGACTTTTGTATTAGTATATAAAAATAATTTTTATATTTTCTGAAGTGTTTGGTGTTTTTTTCCTAGATATGTTAGCTTTTAAATGAATCCACAGGGCGAGAGCATATAGAGCTATATTGGGAGACAATCCATGCCCTTTTCCACCTGGGCATGGATTCTGTGCTACATGTGTTCCTTTCAGTTGGTGGGCCGCCAAGTGTCACTACTAGTGGAAACCAGCTCTATTAAAAATTGCATATTCTGCGAGTATTGGAGTGGTATAACGGGTGCTAAAATAAGTTTTTGCATAATCAATCCATTGAACAGTCAAAGTCCTATATGTATTTTTGCTAATTTAAATTAAGAACGCAGTCACACATATTTAAATTAGTCTCACATTCATTATAAATGTGATGATGCATTTATTCTGCCAGAAGATATCTTTTTTCATATTTCAAACTTCCAAAATTTATATTTATCATGTGATAAGCTCAAAGGAAATATGGAGCTATATTTGGAGAAGACGAATGTTATTTTTACCGAAAGTAATTTAAACTTTTAATACGTTTTGTGAAATTTATTTTTAATTTTTTCTTTAACCTTCAGTTTTTCATAAAATTGTTTCCTGGTGCACATTTTTTCATCATTAATATTATAGATTTCTGAGAAGCATCTAATAAACAAGTTAATTTCAAAACATAACATTGGACTACTTTGCAGACAGTGTTGTGAATCTATCAAGTAATGTGTTTCATTACTAAGCAGTTTTTATTTTATTTATTTATTTTTAAAGATTATATGGCTATGAAATGTAATGCTTTGTAAATCCTGTGATTCTTTCATAACTTACTTTATTTCTTTATTTTTATTATTATTCTTTAAAAGTAACTGTTGATAATTAAACTGTTTTATTTTAAATAAAATCTTTGTGGTCATAAGTTATAATCAAAACGTAATGGTCATGTTGACTTTATGTAGATCCTTTATTTTTTACAAAATAAATGAAAATAAAGTACTATTAAGTTATTAGGTGATTAAAAATTTTAACAATGTGAGGCATGATTTTTAAAAAACTGTTATATTCATTTGAGATGAAGTAAATAAGATTTAATAATAGCAATGGATTTTGGAAATATCAATTTATTTTGTCCTTTGTCATTTGCATAATTTAATTGGTTGAAGCCGTATTTGATAAAAAAAAATGTTTTCATATATGATTATTAACACATAACTTATTGGTAGCTCCTGAGGTTTTTTAGCAAAATGATGTTAGTCTATTAATAAAATTTGAGAATCATAGGCACAAACAATATGTTGATAACCTTCTATACATTTGCATTTTCAAAGGAAAAGATTTCATGGAATGCTGTAATTAATTATTCATTGTCTAATATTTTTTATTTTGAAAAGAGTGACTTAATATTTTCTCTTATTAATTTCATAAAGACTATTCAAAAACGTAACTGGTTTTATATTGTTATGTGCATGTATAACCGAAAAAATGTTGTAAGTAAATAGACTTTTTTTATAATCAATAATAAAAAATTTATGCTTATGTCATACTTATCGAGGTGGTTTGTCACGTTAAGTGTCCACACACTATCTATCTATCAATTTGCTCTGCCAGTGGACAACTTGTTAAGACTGTTGAATATTAGTAGTGCCATTTAGGTTCAATCCAGACAAAAGGGCTGATTGCATGGCTGTTTTTTGTAGTTTTTTTCCATGTGCAATGTGAATATGAGCCAGTTTTCCTTTAATAGTCAAAACATACCAATGGCTGAGTGGCAGTCATTGAATATTGTTGGTTCAGCCGAGGTTTGTATCCCAATGAATGTGCTGTCTACATGGAAGTTTTCATAGTTTCATGTATAACATGGATACAAGCCAGTCTCCTTTAAAAATTCCTCCATGAGGCATCTCTTCCCATTAGCCGATAGCGCTGTAGTTAGTTTCCTTAAGCAATTAGCCTAACTTAAAATAACCCTTTAAAAGCTCTCTATGAAGGCATCTGCTTCCTTTGTTAGAAAGCCATTGTGTTGTTTCAAAATGGCCAGCTGTGGTGAGATAACTTCCCCACAAAACAGGGGGTTATGGTTGCCAGAAAGTGGCGGGGTTGCCAGATTTGGCATTAAATCGCCTGTTCAGTGATATGCCATAGACGGAGCAAGAGCATTCTAGAACGCATTCTTAGTGGTTTTCTCGGGAATATTCTTGAAAATAGGTTAAAGCTATATATTCCCTGCCTGTAATGAGAGATAATAGTAGTAGTAGTGTCTTGTGTTAAGAGATTGGCTTGGCATTCTTAGCGGTTTTATCGGGTATATTATTGAAGGTAGAATAATTCTCTTGAGTTAAGAGATTAGCTTGAGAGCGATCGACTGAGTCGGGAGCTGTGCTTTACCATGAAGCTGTCCTCACCGTTATAGCCTGAAGGCTGTGCTGCCGATTGTTTCAGTGTGTTTGTTGTAGTTTTTCAGTGAGTGTAAATGTGTGTTTGGAACTGTCCTGTGTAATAATGCCTACTGGGGAATAAATTGGCTTTTGATTATTCATCAAGTATTGTCATCAATTACTCCAAATCCACGAACCTGTAGTATGCAACAATGTGCTTTGCCATATTCAAATAACTTGGTACCTACACTATGTAAAGTTAACTAGACATTTTGGACCAGGAAACAGGGAAATTGAAATGCGCCCTTGTAATTTGAACCACAGATCTTCCAACTGCCAGCTGGATGTGTTAAGCAGTTACACCATGGGAGCGTATATTAAAGAATTTGATTCATTCTCATTTAAAGAGGGACTAGGGAAAGGCTTGAGGTGGTGATAAAATATTATCCCTAACATTTTTACTTTCAAAACAAAATTTATGATTGCATCTAATAAAACTGTTGATTTATCCCCCCCTTGAAGATAAAGAGTTATGCCTTTGAAATTGTAAAACAATGAAAGTATTGGGGCACATTGATCACAAATTGCAGTGATATAAAAATTGAAATAAAGAATAGAATATTTATGACTAATAGATGTTACTACGGCCTTAAAAAACAACTTAAACCCAAACTAATCAACATAAAAACTAAATTAAATTTATATAAAACTTTAATAAGACCTGTTGCCCTTTATGGAAGTGAATGTTGGATACTTAAGAGCAGAAAAAGACCTGATATCAACTTTTGAAAGAAAAATCTTAAGAAAGAACTTTGGGCCGGTACAACAAAATGGCATGGGGAGGATTCTCTATAATCATTTACTATATTGGAAATATGGTGAAACTGATATTAAGAGAATCGTAAGGGCATCTCGTATCAGATGGCTGGGCTGTGTGTTTAGATATGATGTTGCATTTCCAACCAAACAGAAACTTTTTTGAGAATTGAGAGAGTAACACGAAAAGGAAGACCACACACTAGATGGATAGATGATGTCGAGCAAGATTTAAGGTTAATTGGAGTTAACCGATAGAAGGCTATTGTGCTGAATGGGGTCAAGTGGAGGGAACGTGGAGAGGCAGCCTTGGCCAGCCTTGGCCGTGGAGGCTTTGAAGAAGAACATTTTTACTTTGGGTGTTGTTATAAAAACCATTATATGTATATTTTAAATGGTGAAAAAGTGAAAAATCAGCTGTGTGTATGATAAATTTCAAACCAAGTATCTTTCAGCTGTGAGCTGGATGAGCTAACCATGTACACTTCGTACAAGTAAATGCAATTATATTAATACCTTACAACTACTGACACATACATTTTACATGGTTTACCTGCATATTTTGTCATATGGAAATGCCCAATGAAAAAGCAAGAATACATGAGCTCAAATTCTGTGAGTGAGATGGCTTTTTCGCTAGATTATAGCAACATGTTAACAGTTTTTTAATTGCTTATGTAGGGTAAAATCTTTTGAGTAGGGTGGAAACACATTTAATATAATGTAAATTTTAAATTCCGAATTAAGTACATCATCAACATTATGCAAAAGTCATAATATGAGTTAATCTAGAAATGATGCAATTCCATAAAAATTTATTATAAGCGGTTTTTATGTAGTATATAAGAAATTAAAAGCATGGCTTAAAATAGCAGCAAAGTAATATCAGGGAAGTCATACACTTATCTAACGAAAAAAAAAAAGGCTAAGTGCATGGCTTAAAATTGCATTCTTTATATATTTTTTTAAAATTTAAATAAAGGGTTTTATTTTCTTAGTTCCATTTTTGTAAAATAAATTTGTTGCTTAAAACAGTGTTAAAGTGTGTGCAGGAAGAAAATTTCTTTAGATAGCAATTAAATTGCAATAGCAATGAATAATATTATAAATTTAAGTATTTTATAAGTGTTTATATTAAAAACATATTTAGGTAAAGGTTAACTAATATACATATTTTTTCATTGCTTTTATGTAGCTTCCTTGTGTGTTTAAGCTATATGCAATGCCATCCCGCAAATCTTTTCTTCCTAGGAATTCCCGCGTTACCTGAAAAAAATCAGAATTTTCTTTCATGAAACACAATAGCGTATCCTATTTTGTTTTTGTCGTAATAGTCTTTTGTGCCATTTACATATGTAAGTACAAATATGATCGTTCAGAATGAAGTAATTAAAGATGAAATATTCCCTCGAAGTTTGTCTGCTATATACTGTAAACTGCATCACTTGCTTCTACTGTGATTGGTTTAAAGCTGCTTGAAACCTTATCTCTTCTCAATAAAAGGAAACAGATGCGATCATCATTGGTGAGGTCCACTAAGCATAGCATAAGTACCCTGGGCAGAAAGGTCTTATATACTGTGCGCTTTCCTATTAGTAGGATCTTACTAGAGAGTAAAGATGAGCAATGATTGTGATAATGTAGGAAATCAAAAGTCTCTCACACCTCCGCACAATCTTGCATGAACTAAGATGTTTGCTATGAATCATACGAGGCATTTTACAAGGTTGTTTTGGGTAACTGCACGAAATTTAATTGAAGATCCCCTCCTTGTTTAAGTGCCAGCTCCCCTGCGATGAATGATAGTTAAAGGACCATCATCTGCAGGACTTTGCCTTTCCTCCTCACCTTTCTAACAATCTGAATTCCCAAGATGGGTGCTACAAAAAGTCATTTACCGATGCATATGGGACATTTGGATTGAGACTATAAACCTCTATTTTCATTTAGTTGATATTGTAAAAATTGTGCATATGAAACAAAAATTAAAATCTGTTATGTGTAAAGTAAAAATGAATGTCTTTTACACTTGTATGGTTTTATAATGCTTAAAAGAATAATTAGCCAGATCTTGTTTATTCTCCACAGGAATTAAAAAATTCCCGAGTTATAGATTTTAATATGTGTATATATCAGATTTACATTATTTGGAGGTTGACAAAATTATTGGAGGAGGACAAAATTATTAAAATATTTTATTATTATAATATTAATATTACATTAAATGCGTTATGCACGTACCGTCTGTTATTTCAAACAGTAACAGACTATTGACAGACACTAAATGCTGATATGAAGTAAAAAGACTAGTTGGCAATGTAATTCAAACATGCGAACAAAATTTTATGTACCTTGTAGTAACAAAATGAGGTTTATTATGTTGTATTCCTTACACTTTATGGGAAATAACTGTATAATCTTTTTGAAAATGGGGAACCGTTATATTGAGTTCTTCATAGAATTACTTCACAAAATAGCCTTTAATATAAAATACTTTTTACTGTAATCATATTAACCTGCAACACATTTACTCAAATAGGTTAACTTTAAAGCAATGTCTATTTCAAGTTAAGATTGCTGAATAGAAAAGAAAGTTCTAAAACATATCATATTAATGGACATTAAAACAATGAGGCATATTGATTTTTTTTTCATTTATTTTATGGAACAAATGTAATTTTCAGATGCCTTTCCATTATTTAATGTAAAGGCTATGCATGGAATTTTGTGTAAGGAGAAACATATTAATTTGAACTTTTAAATTAATCAAAATTTAGTTTCAGGTTGGAGATAATTTGAAAGACCTTTTTAATAATATCTGACGGACGTTTTTCTTCTTAAAAAAAGTATTCGGCAACAGAATAATCTTCCTATTTGAAAAGAAACTAATATTGAATGCTGTTAAAAGGTCCATAGCACATCTTTCACATTAATAATATTCTGAGGTCGAATTGGCTAATTTAAAAGTCCAAACTGTAATGCTTCACTTGCAGATATGTATATATTCTTTTACTCAAACGTATTAAATATTGAATTCAACAACATTTATTACACTAAGCATCATTTTAGTGTTATCTTTACATATATGTCCTTTTATAACCTGTAACAAATATATTCTACATATACAGTACAAAGTCCGAGGTCCGGACGTCCAATATCCGGAATAATCTAAAATCCGGACTCAAAGCCGCAAACTTTTGTTGTTGTTGTTGTATGCTTTACGCATGCGCGTTTGATTTTTTACCTCCCATAATAAAATACGTAGATAGCCCCGATTCTTAATTTCACTTAGGCACTAAATAAAATGCCTAATTATTGAAGAAACAATCATTTTAGCACAAATTTGTGAGATCAATAATTTAACTTCGTAGCTGCTTATCTGCTTGGCATACATCTGAAACCGAAACATTCTACATAGATACATCGTTGATTTTACACCTACTAGTATTTAAAATCTCTGACGCCAACCTGGCGTTCATTATTTATTACATTTTGCTTTCATCACAGCATGTTTATCAACATATGACAATTTGAATAATGAGTCATGCAGCGATGTCTAAACAATTTTTTTTTCCTGTTAGCAATTGAGTCACAAAGAGTATGGCAACCTTTTATGCTGACTTTAAGTTAGGGGATGATTACAGACTTAAGTTAAATGCGCTAAGAAATGCTGACCAGAAATAAATGTAACAAAAATTTCTTTTCATATGCTAAAAACAGATTTTGTTAATGAAGCTCATAGGCCAAAAGATTACATTTAGTGCTATTTGAATTATGAATAACTGATATGTTATTCACATAAACCCAGAACCGACGTCAGAGCTCGTTTGGCCGCACCGGGCAGCAGAATTTAGAGAAGACAAAATTTTTGGAATTTGGAGAAACACCGAGTGACAAAATTAAGGGATGAAAAAATTTTTATAATTTAGGGAAAGCATTGGGATCCAAAGTTTAGGGGCACTAAAAATTTGGATCGTAGGGAAGCCTGTTGTAGCAGAATTTAGGACTCGCAGAGACTGCATCAGGCGGTATCTAGTGCCGGCCCTTGAAAAGCCTTAAGTATATGTGGGAGTTTATTTATTCAGGACTCAGATTAACTTTAAGCATGCGCAAGAAATAGACACAGGTTATAATAAGTAACTAAAACTAACACAATTCAGGCTTAACTCATTACGCGATAGAAGCAAGACAAAATTTAGTGGAACAACTTGTCTTTCGTCGCTAGTCTCATGATACATAGCCAATAATGTATAGTGGATGCTATTAAGCAAGGCTAAAATTATACTTTAACGATTCTAAGGAATTTCAGTTAATATACCAGATTGCGCTGTTCCTTAATCTTCTGATTTGATCCAGCTTATTATTTTTTTCAGACTGGTATCACTGCAGCAATTTTATGAAAATTAAAGCTTGAATTTTCGATTATGTTGAAAAGAGTTTCTAATTCTTGATTACAGGATCTACAAAGCGAAAGCTTGATGTCCAGTAAAAAAAAAAAAAAAAAAAGTGCTATTTTAGCATAAAATCTGCTGTGTGGAGCATCGCAAGATCGTGGGAGAATGTGTCTCTAGAGACTTTAAAAAATACTTGGCATTATTTATATCCATCTACCATATTTGATGATGAGGATGATGAAGATGATCGCCACGAATTTGAAGGTTTTAGGACATCGGAATCCAAAGGTGAAATTTTCCAATTAATGAATTTTGTGAAGAAAAGTGGAGAAAGAGTAATAAATGAGGGTAATGTAAGAGACGTTTTTCATTGCAATGAAAGTGCCCCAATCATCAATCAATTAACGGACAGCGAAGTCTGTAGTTTATGGTTCTAAATTCAGAAAATACCGCTACCGATCGTGAAGAAAGTGACACAGAGGTTATTGAAAACAAAAATATTTCGATTGATAAGTTAGTCGGAATTCTCTACAGCAATTACAGGACCTGAACAGTGGAACTTTGTAACTGAACAAGAAATTATGTCTGTTTATAGAATTAAAGAGAAAGTATTAACACAGAAACAACTTACATTAAAAGAAATGCTTAGTAAAGTAAACAAATAAATATTAAGCTTTTTTTTTTGTAAATTTTGTTACCCTTTAGATCATTAATGCTCATTATTTCATGAATCACGATTTCATATTTTTAATTTTATAATTTTTGCATGCAATCTAACTAGATTTAAATTAATGATCTAATATTCGGTAAAATCCCAAATCCGGAATTGCCGAAGTCCCGACGAGTCCGGATCTAGGACTTTATAATTACTTAATGTGAAATTAGAAGCAAATAATCTGTAACCTTTACAGATACATAGTTTGGGATTTTACATAAGAAAAGTGTGTTTTACTCACATAATTATTTGCTGTAATAATACAAGCAGAGAACCTGTAATGGTTACAGATATATCTTTTGGGATATTACATCAGAAAAATATCTTCTATTTACATAATTACTTGCTGTAATAATGCAAGCAAATAACTGTAACGGTTATAGGTATATCCTTTGGGATTATATAGGAGGAAAACATGTTCTGTTCACATAATTACTTGCTGTAATATTACAAACCATAACAGATATATTGGGTTGGGATTTTACATGAGAAAAATATATTCTATAACTGTGTGCTGTAATATTACAAGTAAAATATCTGTAAACTTTATTGGCATAATCCTTGTGAAGTTACAATGAATGCACCTGTTACTCACATAACCTATGGCATCCCAGTTGCCATGAGTTTTTTTAGTAACCTTACAGAATTTCTTTTATAGTGCACGCAGGCTTTTCCATATTCCAAGTACTTAGTCTATTTGACCTATACTTAGTCTATTTGTTGTGTTTGCGAGCTAGTGACGGCTTTGGATTACATTTCGCACAGCGATGAATATTTTAAATTCCGAGTTATTGAGCTGAGTAAATCTTTTTTTTAATGAAATTAATATTTCCAATTAAAATTGAAAAATTGCGCAGATCCTAGATCCTAGACGAACGTGCTGAGTGCGTGGTTGGCTTTTGTGGTTTTCCTCGTGTGAAGGAGAATACGAGCCAGTTTCCCTTAAAAAATCCTCCACGAATGTAGATAGCTCTCGTGTGCTTTGGCGTATTCAAATAACAAAACCTAAGGCCTTCCGAGAGAGCTGTTATTTGCATATACATGTAAGAAAAAAGCTCGAATATCGTATGGGTGGACCACGGACGCTAATGTTGTTTCTTTATGACAGAGCAGGTGGGCGACTCCGTACCTCTGAAGTGTTACAGGTGTATTTATTTTCTGGGCTGACACTCGACTGCAACACACCTGTGTTCAAAACATCCATGGTAATATTGCATATATTTAATGGGAATTGTTTTTAGGTGATTTTCTGGTCTGCGCAGCTTTAATAAAAATTGCAAGGACTTTGGTCACAGATGCATTTGTTAAAAATCTCTTGAGTATTGAAACTAAATCAGCTATAAGGTAGGGTCGCGGGACGGAGTAACAGATTTCAGCTGTCTTATTCACGTGACCATATTTAAGTCGTATTTTTGTAGGTGGCAGAAGCAATGCGTGCCGGCATTTGCCTTGTCATTTTCCCGCGTAGCTGCAGGTAACAAAATTTGAACTTGATAGTAATTATAGTATTTTTCCAATCAAAGAATGCAGTGCCTTTACTAGCGAATATTTTATATAGTAGCTTCAACTCAGATATTTTTTCCATTGTTCAGCTATTAAATTGGCTGTCATTTTATGAGAAAGTTATTGTTTCTGTGTTGAAATATTTCTGCTAAATATTCCTTAGTTTGTGAGCTTAACGGGTTTTTTATGTGATTAAAAGCGAAGCTGGGAATTCCGCCTCTTTTCCTGTGACCAAAGTTATTGCTACTCTGTGAAAGATGTCAGTTTTTAAAAATCACATGCGCATTTAGCGAGCATGATCTCAGAACTGTGATTCTCAAACCAATAAATTCTGCAAAGGAATTTTCTTTGACGTGATAGAATTCCCTCCTTCCGAAAGACTAATATATTTCCCATCATTAGTCTCCCTCTCTTTTCTTGACAGCAAATATTAGCCTCAGGGGTCAAAACGATAATTGGAGAGACAACCCTCCAGGGGGAGTGGGATATCCGTCTGCAAACACCGCTCATCTTTCTGCAGCATCCGGAACTTTATAGAACGAGTTTCCTGACATTTATTTTTCCCAATCCCTTACCACCCCCTCACACACACACTAAAGGTGGTTAATGGAGAAAGAAAATGCATCAAGCGGGAATATTAATAAGAGTAGGATAGGGCGTAAATCAGCTTTAAAACAAGCTTCCAAAATTGAATTTATTATCGTAGCGTATTCTTTGATATGCAGTAAAAAAAATAATTGCTAAAACCTTATAAGGCAGATTTTATAAGTAAGCTTTAATTTTTTGTCATTTTTAATTTTCAGTAACCTGCTATCGTACATATGCAATTAAGTTTTAGCTGAATAAATAATTCTATAAAGATTGCGTTTTTCAGAATAGAGATGTCGACTGTAGTTTTCATATTTTTCAAATCCTCATGCAGTTTAGGCCTACCGAGTGGGTAAGGCCATTTATCTGTGCGATAGTTTGTCTAGGCTTTAATTCCCCCCTCCTCCTCACAGCGGGTAAACAGGCTGGCTTATATATATATATATATATATAAATTATAGTAAACAGTAACTACTTAAAATAGTAATTTTAAGATAAATTATAATTTAAACAGAAATAGTGTAAACAAATTAATGCTAATTATGAACTAATCTATAATATCATTTAAATTCAGTAGCATAAGTAAATCAAGTTCAAGTTCAACCAAAACTTGAAAAAAATTCTACTAATTAATAAAAATGAAACTAAAATTTATTAAAATGCATACATGAATGATTGCTGAGTAGGCCGGAGACAGACTTATCAAGGGGAAGTTGCCTCCAAACCTAGCTCCCCAATCATTCAATTCGTGTTTCGTCATTCATGTATTCAAGGGCAATAGTTAAAACCAAAAGTAAAGAACATTCAAAAAAATTTACCACCTAATTGGTTTGAGAAATTAAAAACCAGGAGTAAATCATAAATAGTGAAACATTCCGAAAAAAATTAAATTTTTCTAATTTTTTGAAAAAATTTTATTTAAAAAATTTTTTTAAATTAATTAAATTAAAATAAAAAAATAAAAAAATTTTAATTTTAGAAATTTTAGAAATTTTAGAAACCCTTGTATACATAAAACCCTTGCCCTTGAATACATAAAACCCTTGCCCTTGACCCTTGCCCTAAACTATTGCCCTTGAATACATGAATGACGAAACACGAATTGAATGATTGGGGAGCTAGGTTTGGAGGCAACTTCCCCTTGATAAGTCTGTCTCCGGCCTACTCAGCAATCATTCATGTATGCATTTTAATAAATTTTAATTTCATTTTTATTAATTAGTAGAATTTTTTTCAAGTTTTGGTTGAACTTGAACTTGATTTACTTATGCTACTGAATTTAAATGATATTATAGATTAGTTCATAATTAGCATTAATTTGTTTACACAATTTCTGTTTAAATTATAATTTATCTTAAAATTACTATTTTAAGTAGTTACTGTTTACTATAATTTAAATTTCATTCCTTGCAGCAATGGCGCAATGAATTGTTTAAATTTAATAAATAATTAAATAAAATTTACTGTTATGAAACATTATATATATATATATATATATATTTGTTTCCTTCGTGTATGAAATTAAATATTAAAAATTTCCATTAAGAAGTTCTCACCAAAGTTGTGTCTGCTTGGCGGATTTTCTGCGCTTTCTTGTTATGTTCTACTTACTTTTTGTTTCTGAAAATTCATTATCAGTTCTTTAATTTTTGAATCCTTCTAGAAACTCATTTATTAGTTCTTTAATTTTAGAATTAAAAGTATTTGGAATTTCAACAATTATTTTGCATGAGTGATACCTACTATTAGATATCTACTATCTATCTATTAGATAGTTGAAATGGTTTGGTAAAATAATAGATAATATTATGTTGCCTTGCCATGTTTATTAAACTGGCGGAACCACAATCAAAATAGTATATTAAGTTTTAGGTTCCTTACTAAACAGTAAGTTTTAATTTTTGTATCGCTTTTTGGTAAATATACTTTTTAAATTTGAAAAATAGGGTGAAATTATTGATTATTTTTCTGTTGTGATTGGACTACGCTTTATGAAAGTTTTGCATTGTGTCTCAGTAAGAAACCAGATAACTTTTAGTAGTCTTATTAATATTTTTAAAAGATTTCAGTTTAAAAACTTCAGATTAGAATTTATACCTCAAAGACAAATTTATGTTAAAAAATGTCAGAAAATTAAAGTATTAGCAAAATTAAAATTGTGAAACGTTTTAAAAATCTTTAAAAAAATAGCCTCTGTATTAGTTACTTGATTAATAGCATTAAGAACATCCTTTATTAATTGCAACCGCGCTGTAAATGCTCATATCGTTATCAGTTTGATTTATGAAATGTATTTTAATTTGTATCAACAATTTGTGCTATTAAAAAGTAAAGTATAGATTTAAATTAGTAAGAAATCCATTTATTGTTTTCACTTCGCTTACTTTGTTAATCAGAAGACTGATTAAATTTGAAAGATAAAGATCTTGTGCTTTGCCAAACTGCAACACTCTGGGATTTAGCTATACTCTAGGGCGCGTGGAGGGTAACTTTTGTTTTACGCAGTGGCAACACTCTTCTTTTATTAATTACAACAAAGCAGCGAATGTTCATGAAAGTTTTTAGAATGTATGGCATTTTAAATTCAATGTATTTTAATTGATTTGAGTTAGATATAGTACTTAAAAGTAAGATAAGTATTTAGATTACAGTGGAGCACCGTTTATACGCCCTTTGCAATTATGCGTCGTTTCATCTTGGCCCCTATTCAATCCTATTTATTTTAATAGCAAAATGTTTCTTTTATCCATCGCATAACTTTCGGTTATCTATCGCTATTGTTTGACTTACTGCATTGGTTTTACTTTTCGCAATTCCACTGTTCATGTATTTTCCTCAGAACTGGGGATAGGAGAAGTAAACAGAGGCATGGGACCTCACAGTCTGGTATAGGAGTTCATGAATAGAGGGGATACGTTGTTGTCTTGTTCATGTATTTCATGGAAGAATGGTTTCCAGAACCTCAAGGAGGTTTGACTTCAACTCCTATCCCAATTTTGAGGAAGAGCACTCCAGGGGGGGGTCCGAGGGCCTCCCACCTTTCCCCTACCGCCAAACCACACGAGAGGACTTTCGGCTCGAAGTGTATTTAGAGTGCTTCCATGCTGCAAAGACACTACACGTTTACAAACATCCATGCCTTCTCCGGGATTCGAAGCCCGGCCCCTCAGTACCACAGTAAGCTCCTTTAACCACTGTACCATCTAGGCGACGATGGGATACGTGGAAGCAAAAATTAGATACGGTTTTACGTCTGAAAGGACGCTGCGTTATTTAAACTAGGTGGAATAAAATCAGCTATGTCAACAAAATGTCATGAAAGCGAAAGACGCTATAGTTAAGAGAAAAATTCAAATTTTGTGAGAACTTGATGAGAATGCTGGTTTGACGAAAGTTGAGTTAGCAAAGAAACTGAATATTCCTGTGACATTACTGAAAACAGTTGTTTATGATTGGAAAAAAGGTTGAAGAATGCGTGAATTTGTGGATAGACCACTCTTAAGAAGTTACAAGTTCAAGATGGAAAGTTTCTTGAGGTCGAAGCCATTTTGCTAAAATTTTTCATTGTGTGTGCAACCAATATCCCAGTGAATGGCCCCATGTTAACCGAGAAGTCTAAAGAAACAGCATTTCGATTGAATGCGAAGGAAGCTTGCTTTTTAACTGGATGGCTGCATAAATTTAAAACTGCGACATGTAATCTCGTGTCATGTATTAAATGAAGTTTGATAACTTCCTACTGACGCGATTGAAGAGTGGTGCAAGAATGTTTACACCAAAATAGATGGTTATCAATTAAAAGACATTTTTAATGCTGTTGAAACTTCTTCTCTTTTTTTGTAAATTTCTGACTGCCAAATCCTAGCTTTCAAAGGCGACCATTGTCATGGAACTAAGCAAATCTCATTGTTTTTACTTTGTGCAGATGCTGATGTTGCGGAGAGTGACTCCTTTAGTTATAGGAAAGTCACAAAACCCAAGGTACTTCAAAGATGTTAAAACTGTGCCATTAGAATATAAGGAAATAAGAAAGCATGGATGACTATGGATATTTTTAGAGAATGGCTCAAGTCTATTTATAAGGAGACAAACCGCAAATTTCTACATTTCACGGATCAGTGTACCGCCCATCCTCAAACGACAGATTTTTTGCAAAATGTGAAAGTTGTTTTCTTCCCGTCAAATTGCACTAGTGAAGTATAAACTTTAGATCTGTATGGCATTAAAAATTTGAAAATGTTCTGGAGGCAAAGATTAGTTCAAATAGCTCTTCAAAATGTAACTACAAGAAATGCACAGAAAAATTTCAATATTCTTGAGGTTATAAATACAATTTCACTTTCCTGACCTCAGTTAAAACCACAAACAAGTAAAAATTACTTCATTAAAGGGCGGTTTTCAAACCCATTGTCAAGAGAAGTGTTGACGATGAAGATAATTATGAGTGATTATGGGTGAAAAAGCTTGGAAACTACTGGGATTAGATTTTATTACAATCGAGGAGTCCGTAAACTGTGATGCCAATGTAATGAGGTCAGGCTTATACAGAGTTGAAGAACTGATTGAAAATATTTTTCTAGATGAGCATTTAAGCAGTGGGGAGGAAGAAGAAAATGAAGAAATAATCCCACCTTCCTTTCAAAATGCTATCTACTGCATTGACACTCTCAGAAATTCGTGTGTGAAAAATACAAATGAGAAATCATTTCAAGAACTAATTCGACTCATAATGCTTTGCTTAAGATTCCGAATTAAACGATATGCCAGGCAACAATTAAATATGTTTTCTGTAAAAAAAGTTAAAATTTGTATTAAAATGTTCTTGGGGGGGGAAATGTTATTTATTCAAGACGATAATTCAAATAAAGGTGACTTTATTTTTCTTCAATTTTATGTAACTACGTACAGAAGTTTTCATTCTTATGATTTTATAAATATAAATTTGTATTAATATCATTTTTAAAATATTAATTATAAAAAGTTTGAGTTGTTTAGAATATTAATTCATATTTTGAACACATTGAAAGTACGATAATGAAATTGTGTAACATTAGTAATAGGCTAGTAGTATGAAAACTGGGTGGCTAATATGCACTTCTGTTCAAACAATAAGCGAGAAACGATAAAAGAAAAAGTAGGAATGTTAAAAGGGGAATTACAATTTACATATGAGGTAAAGTTTGCATCGCCGAATGCCAATAGGCAACCAAAATTAGCGTAAAACGCAATCCTGCGGCACACCACCACGCCTTAAAAAGGGCATACCAGACCTATGCATCGGTTCACATGCAGAATAGTTTCGTGTAATCCGAGATAGCCAAAGCGGAAAGCGTGAACCGGAGACACCATTTGCACAATGAAATGCGCTGGAAGACTGTTGGGATGTTGCAAGCTGGTTTAAGACAATTCGCTGTTGTAAGAGAGCTGAAAGTGCATCATAGTGTTATCAATAGACTGTAGAATTGTTAGCAAAGGAATCAAAACCCCTGTAGAAGACGTGGGGCTGGACGGCGGAGGATTACTTGAACGGCCAGACGATCGCTATCTGTTGTTGTATGAAAAGACGCCCTAGATCATTAATAGCACGACTATATAGCACATCCCATATCTCTGCTGTTGCAGAATGGCCCATACCCGCCAAAACTTGTCGCTTCGACTGCATGAAGGTAGACTGTAGGCCCGACAACCTGTGGTTTGTGTTTCTTTGTCCCCTTCGCATGCCAGAGCGCGGTTGAATTGGGCCCGTGGACATCGTAGTTGGACACCAGAGCAGTGGGGCCATACTCTTTACGGATCAGTCTCAATTTAACATCCAGAACGATTCCCGAAGGGCAGTGGTATAGCGAGAGCCAGGAACACGCTGTTGGGCGCCAAACATCGTCGAAAGGGACCATTACAGAGGAGGAGGCTTGCTTGTATATGCTGGAATAGCAACGAACCGCACCAATCTCTGTGTGATCTCTTGGTGGTTCCATCACAGCCGTCCGATATCGCAACGAAATTCTACACATTCTTGTGCGCACTTTTATCGACGCGATTGGTACCGACGGGTTATCTATGGACGATAACGCCGTTCTGCATAGAGCTCGAGTGGAGCGGAGTTATGTGGTGAGTGAAACCATTCCACATCTGCTGCGCTATATCACTGGTCCTGAATTTCATGCAGCATGTGTGGGACATGTTGGGATGATAGACAGCAGGTTGCAGTGTACTGTCAGGAACCTCCCACAAGCTCTGACATGCGTTACTACATTAATTAGAAAAACTCTACCGTTTCTGTTTGTGTCATCAATAAAGCTCATATAATAGTAATATATTTAATCACTGGTGTCATCAAAGTTAAGAACCTATGCAAAGCGTTGTCATTTGTTAAAACAAACCATTGAGGAAGGCAGCTAACTGATATCTTCAAAGAAATATTTCTGAAGATACTGGCTCATATTCACGTTATCCGCGGAGAAAAAAGCGAAAATTACCATTTAGGCAACTACACTCACGTTTGTGAAAATTGCAACACCAAGAAGGAATCGTCATAATTGAATGCAATTTAATACACAGTTGAGTGGTAGTGGTACAAATAAATGATTAAATGTTCAAAGCAAACAAACAAGAACAAGAGATCAGAATCAGTATTTTGTGTGGCCACCACGCGCCGCAATAAGTGCTGCTACACGACGTGGCATGGAGTCAAACAAAGTTTGAATGTCTGACTGAGGAAGAGCATTCCATATCGTTTGTACGCGTACCCAAAGTTCGTCTGCAGACGCAACAGGACGAGGATCACGAGCAAGACGCCGACCAATGACATCCCACACATGTTCAATTGGCGACATATCCGGGGAACACGCAGGCCAAGGAAGAAGCTGTACCTGCTGCGCTGCAAAGAAGGATTTAACAATCCGAGCAGTATGAGGGCGGGCATTGTCCTGTTGAAATACAGCGCCTGGCAAGCTTTGAAGGAAGGGAACAGCTTCGGGCTGTAGAACTTCACGGATATACCGGTTGCTGTTCAGATTGCCCACAATTCGTAGCAATTGAGATCGTCTATGATATGCTATGGCGCCCCAGACCATAACTCCGGGTGTTCGTCCACTGTGGCGTTCGATAATGCACTCCGGAAGGTGGCGTTCACCGGCATAGCGTCTGACACGAATGCGGCCATCATGGTACCACAAATTAAAGCGGGATTCGTCAGAAAACACGACATGCTGCCAATCAGCACGCCAGTCTCTATGCTGATTGGCCCATTGTAGCCGCAGGCGGCGATGGTCGTGCGTTAGGGGGATCCTGTATAAAGGAGTCCGTGCGCGCAGTCCACACTGCAGCAGACGTCTACGAATTGATGAAGCACACAATGAAACACCTGTAGCTATTGACCACAGTGCTGCCAATTGTCTAGAGGAAGCTGTACGGTCCGTCCGCGCCATGCGGACCAGGTGTCTATCATCGCGAGCTGACGTCACATTTCGGGGTCCACTCCCGGATTTCCGAGTTGTCCGACACTCGTCCGTCCACTGCTTCCAAACGCGCATCACTGTGCTGCTGTTACGCTGCACACGAGAGGCTACTGCACGATACGACAATCCAGCTTCACGAAGGCCGATGATTCTCCCTCGTTCAAACTCTGTAAGTTGTTCAAATCTCGCTCTCTTTCGTCGACGAGACATAAGTACAGATTGAGTTAACGTTTACCACTAGCAGATAACCACCGATAACCATACACACCTCGCTACAGCCGTCTGTTTATTCGGATCCATCAGCCGTTCAGAGGGCGCTGCTCAGCATACGCATGCGCTACGGATTTGCAATTCTAATCATTTGCATATCATGCGCTACTTTGCATTTCCTGAAAATTTCAGCTCAGTCGCGTAAGTCCTTCATGGTGTTGCAATTTTCACAAACGTGAGTGTATTTCAAACCCGAGTTGAACTACCAGTGTTCAGCTGTCTTATTCACTTGGGCACCTGTTAAACGTTGATTTCGGTAACCGATTGTACTGTAGCTATTTTTCCGGTTATTTTTCGTATTCCTTGGTGGGCCCCTCCTTAAGAACGCTAAATAAACGTCGTTCGACCGTAGTTTGAATCTCGCCGAACGGCTGCACTGCTCTTTTCATCCTTTTCCCCATGCGTAACGTAAATGCGACCCAGCTGTTTTTAGAAAGTCCTCCACGAAGGCATCTGTTTCCTTAAGTTAGGTAGCTGTTATATGCTTTGCCGTGATCAAATAAAATAAGCAAACAATACTCATTGATTCTTCAACCGTATCTGCCAGCATATGAATAATGAATAACACATTATAAGATGATTCTTGCAACGGTGTAATGTTCCTTACATTAAACTTTTGGGTAAGCTACATTGTAACACATCAGGAAATTATTATTAAAAATTACAGTTAGCTTGAAATATACAGATTGCCTTTCTTTAATTTAACTTATTAGTTTATTAGAAAAATAGAATTATATAATGCTTTTTGAATAAAATACGAATGGCATGGAGATTCTATATTCTGAACTAAAATTAATAATCTTGTGCACCTTGGTGCCACCTTTAATCATCATTCAAGGCTGTCCTGAAAACGCTAGTCCGTATACTCATATGGTTAACATATATTCATTATTGTGACATTCATTATTAGTTACTGTGTGATAAATATGTTAAAAATTAATTATGAAATGCAATCACTTAATAATTATAATGTTAAATAACAATATAAAAGCACAACAAATAAAATGCACTGGAAAAAAAGTATTTTTTAACCGAAATTTTTTAAGTAGTTATGGATATTTACTGCAATACAGTAAATCTAAAAATAAGAGCGAAGTGCATGTCAGAAGTATAGGCATTGAGCAGTTTTAAAGTATATAGTATGTCGATATATTTATTCTACGGTAATCCACCAAATAACGAAGTCAGTAACTGTCGTGAACTTAACTGTTCCTAGTTCCTAGTAACATTTATTCTATAGTAGTGAGCCATGAGAAAGAGAATTTGTCACATGTCATATTTTTATGCAGTTCAGAAAATATTTTAAATCATTCGTTATTATTTCCAATATAAAGTAAACTGGCGTGATTAGAAAATCAGTTCAAATGTGCGAAGTCAAGTAGGCTTATTCGCACATTTGACTGATTTTCTTCTAGTAGAGAGTCAAGTAAACGAATTTCGGTTTTATCTTCAGTTTTCTTTGATTTCGAACTGTATATTGATTTACAAATTAATTCAGTCTGGAATATTTGTAATAAGGGAAAAAGAGTAACCTGGAGGTTCTTGCAATGTTTGAAGTTTCCTTGTCTGAATTTAAAGTAAGGCGTTTATTATAAAATAAATATTTTCGAATATTGCCTTAGATTATGCTAAATAATTTGTTATGAGAAAAGGTTTAAAGAAGCTTTGGAGTAGATCGGTTTTTCTGTTCCCACTTACAAGCTAATGATAGGCAGCATGTATTAATGTCGTATCCCGGTGATGTGTTGTGCAATAATATAGCTAAGGCGTTTTGAGTTCACAGTTCTCTATTTAACGCAGTTTCATTAAAGAATTACAAGTCAAAACAACTATAAAATCTTTACTTAACAAGTAAGAAAGTTAATTGACAATTTACAATCTTCACAGACATTTAAAATTGAAGATTCTGGAAAAATAGCTTACATAGACTCTACATTGGTCGTCAGTATCTTCAGACTTACTTATTAGGCAATAACTGCAGGAATATATCCCAAGGTATATAGCCGAAAGGGAAAAATTGAGTAACTGACACTCTGGCTCAGGTACCAGGCCTGGTTGGTGAATCCTCTCTTGCCAATATATAAACTTTATGCTCGTTCATGTTTACGCTTTCCACTTTCATTATCCAAAAGTGGCACTAATTTATTATAACACCTGGGCATCAGATATTTCACAGCTCCCTATTTTTGCATGTAATATACTGTGATTACTTGTTTTCATCATGCATTGTGTGTTTCCTTAAAAAAAATTAAACTGTAGGAAGGAAAAAGATTAAAAAAAATTTAAGATGACTGTTTTGGAAAATCCAGAAATTAGTTGTCACTTTTTATTATCGGTTTCGGTTAAACAGTATTCTGGCTACGCTAGCTTTTACTGCTTTGTCTATTTCCCATAACCTTTAGTACTTTTCTTATACTTCCTTGTTGAAGCAGCATGTCCATCATTAGCCGAATGAATGAGACTGCTGAACTCTGTTTGTTCGATTCGGGTTCGAATCCTGGCAAACGTTTGGCTTTCATAGTTTTCCCCACGGGAAACGTGAATACGAGCTAGTTTCCCTTAGATCTTTCGCGATGGCATCTCATTCCTTAGGCAGACATCCATCACAGGCTTTGCCACAAACGATTAAAACAAACTATACTGACATGAAGAAGCATTTTGGATTGTATTAATGACAAAGCCTTGTTTAATTTTTCCCAAATTCGAATACTCAGCCTGAAATATTTGCGATTATGTTTTTATTGAAGATTTTATTGTTATTTTTTATTACATTGGCTCAGAGATATTTACTTGAGAATTGTAGCCATCGTATTTCTCCGCCCTTCTTAGCATGCCTTCGTGGTGTAATGGTCAGCACACTCGGCGCGTATTCGAGAGGTCCAGGTTCCAGTCCCGGCGAGGGCATTGCACATTTTTCATGTCTCCTGCTTTGAAATAACCTAATGTCTCTACACGCTTTTTCCCCCCTCCACAAGAACGCGTGTCTAACAAATATTTCATTTGACTGTACACAACATTTATAGCACGCTTCTGAGTGACGAAATCAAAGCACTATCTTAGGAAGCTTTCTAAAGCTATGATAGATACATATAGTAGGATTAGTACAGTGAGAAAAAACTCAGAAATTTTCGAAATCCTCAAATATCGAAATGCAGTTATGTAATACAACTGCTGAAGTTATAATTTTCTGATTATTTATTCTAATGTTCAGTATAAAGAATAAAATTAAAAATGGCAATGAGCCAAAGTATGCAATCTCGATGACTATCAAGATTTTCGATGCCAGAAAACCGGATGAATCAAAAATGCCCTCACCGAGATTCGAACCACTGTTATTCCAATTGCTGCATGTGCTTACCACTTACAAGGTATTTTCTCCTTCTAGCATGCCTTCATGGTGTAACGGTAGGACACTCGGCGCGTATTCGAGAGGTCCAGATTTGCGTCTCGGCGAGGGCATTGCATATTTCCACGTCTTCCTGCTTTCAAATAACATAATACACTTACATACTTACACCACAATAGCGCACACGGGGGAATGCGATAATTCTTGGCACATATGTTTAAATTTTTATCATCGAATAGACGAGGAAATTACATAGAAGAAAACCAGAGAAGGTTTACTTCTAATCTGTTTTTCTTAGACACATTCTTCACTATAATGTTCTGAATGTGATAGATGTTTTAAGATTTAAATATGAAGTGCAATTACTTTTGAAATATTTTTGTTATGTTTAATAATAATATAAAAGCATAACGGACAAAATTTATTGGAAAACAAATCATTATCCTTTTTTATTGAAATTTTAAAAGTAACTGCATGGGTATTTACTGTAATGCGGTAAATCTGGTTAGGAATAGTGAACGTAACTGAAATACGGTGATGAATGGTTTTTTAGGTGGATGTATGCAGTCACAGAATGTGGAAAATCAAACCAGAGAACTGTTTCTCACAAAAGTGACTGAGGCTTCAAATACCACGGATACTGAAAGAATTTCAGAATTAGTTAATTCAAGTATCACATTGAATACTACATGGCACTAATCTGGAGAAGGTTAAATGTGACAAATAACAAAGCAAATTAAGTTCTGTGTGAGTGTATGCAGGAGCAAATGTATACTGCACGATATATATATATATATATATATTACAAAGCAATTTAAAAAAAAACATAATATAATCATGCGTAGTATTTTCGCGTCTTAAGCTGCTAAAAATTATCAGTAAAGACACAAAGTAAGAAATTTAGAACCAATTTTTCACTAAGACTGAGAATTGAAATTCATAACTAATAAATTTCATAAAATCCTATAAATGTAAAAAAGAATTTAATAAATGTTAACACTGAAATACTTCAACCACGTCATACCCTAATTCGAAAAATCAATGAAATTTAAAGAAAAAAGAATATAAAAGAAGAGGAATTAAATCAACTTCATATATGTGTATATATATATATTAAAGGAAAAAAAACAGCGTAATGAGCAGCTTTTATTAAAGCGTTAAATATATAGTGTTAAAAATTGTTTAAATTAAATTTCAAATTGTTGTTTTCTTGTAAAATTACCAATTTCATGTATTTGTTAAATATTCTGCGCTCAGCATCTTATAACGAAGAAGTAACTTTTTTATTACACATATTAATTACTCAAAAATGACAATTCTTTCATTTTACGATACCATACGTTCGTGAAACAGACAACCTAAGAGATTTCGATACAGGTTTATAGAAATAAATTCAATTTCCTGTGTATAGTTAACATAACAAAACAACCTGAGTTTGGCGTACATTGTTGTCAAGATATCGATCGATTTGGAGCGCAAATAGATACAAGTCCCTCTTCGTCAGGAGCAAAGAAATCTGCTGCAAATTTCTTTGCTTCTGACGAAGGGAGACCTGTATCTGTTTGCTTTCGAAATCGATTGAGATCTTGGCATAAATCTACGCCAAACTCAAGGTTGTTTTATTACTAGTTTCATGTTTCACTTGACTTGTTTCTCTTCTGTTTTAATACGGTCTGAATATGTATGATTATTATATTTTTTAATTTCGTGAAAAAATTTGGTAAGCGAATTTTTGAAGAAGTTTTCAAAATGATTCATTTTAATTTTATATATAATCCAAAGAGAACTAATATTCGAAATCGAACTCTTTCCATGGCGCTGGCTATTAAAATCTTTTGAGAGAACTTTTACTCGAATAATAAAATTTTAACAAGCTTTGAATTACAAAAAATGTTGATCATACCTTTCTAAACGAAAATGACCGAATTAAAAGAAAATAAAATCTGAGGGTCAGTATTGGAAATTTAAAGTGTTGAAAATTTTCAGTACAAATAAGAGGTAAGGTTTTCATTTGGCTGTTGTGCAGCTGACCTGTTTTGTTTCAAGAGCGTTGACTGAAGGAGATCGCTATAACATTTCTAGGAATCTTATTAGAGACAGAATAATAATTTTGTAGTATACTTTTTAAAGAGAACAGCAAAAACTGTTATCTTCATCCTTTGTTAAAAGTGATGAATTCATCAAAGCCCCCCATTGTGACAACTTCAAGCTTTTTTGGTCAAGGGATCGTCAAACACCATTTAACCTCATTATGGCATCATCCACCTCCAGCGTTGTGAACAGCAACTATCGCTTCACGAGTTCATTTGCGATAACAAACCCTGGGGATCTCTGAAGTCTAATATGCAGACCCGTTTCTATGACAACCGTAAATTACTTCTGTGCCCTGTTCTGTCCTGTAGGATTAGGAAAAGACCCGGGAAGGTTGCTTTGTTGATGTGAGCCATGGGGTTTACACTGTAGAGAATTCAATTCGTACTCTTTGCACTTGCCCATGCTGCTATAGATTTGATGGTTTCGGTAGACTGAGTCTTTGCCATTCAATTAAAGAGTGGAGTGAACGATCTCTCTCCCATTTTCTTGGCAGCCCCGAAAATATTTTGCAGAAATGATATTCAGTACGTCTGATGTCAAAAAGAACTATAAATATGAAAGGAACTTCGAAGCGTGCTGTGAAAAGATATAGCAATCGAAAGTGAGTAAAGTTTTCTCAGAAAAGATTGGATAAGGGTATTACTGTTCAGTTATTTTGACTTTGTAAATAACATTTGCTATATTAAAAAACAAGAAGAAGAAAAAAAAAAAAAACACTGCAAGTAGTAAACTAGTCGCCAAAGAAGGAAAGTTAACAAAAAAAAAAAAAAGGTCATTTTACGTTTGTATTCATCAGTGGTCTTCAAACTGTGCTTCCATGGCACCCTGGGGTTCCGGCGTCTTCTCAGAGTTCCGCATCAAAATAGAAATTCGAAATAAAAGTATAAAGCAGTAGTTGACTACCGTTTAATTAAAAAGTATAAAGATACATTTAATTACAGATTAGTTTTAAAACTCAACATGTAGTCATCATATGAGAATGGCGTGCAATGCTTTGCAAAACTAAACAGTTTTCTAACAGAAAATGAACTGAATTTAGACTACAGTGTTAATAGTTAACCAATGGTCTACTTTTTCACTGAAGAAATAAAGTATAAAAGAATATTTCCCAGAAGAAAAAACATGACTGGATAAAAAATCTGTTCGTGTCAACAGATTCGACGCTAAAATCAAAATTTTAGCAAGAGCAGTTCCTAAATTTTGAGTTGTGTATTCGTATAGATACCTAGGTACTTTCACTCGGATATATAAGCATTTGAGTGCCATTTGGAGCAATGTGTTTAAGCGAAAATTTTTTCTCAACTTATCTGGCAGTAAAAACAAAGTATAGAAACAAATCGAATCAGAATATGTAATGTAATTGTAGACATCAGTAGAGTTAGAGTTGGACAATTCGTTAAAAAAAATGCAAGCACACCCATGTCACTAAATGCATGAGTAGTCGACGCCTGGAGTACGAGTTAATGCTGTTAATGTTACATTTATTTTATGCTAAAATTTTTTAATAAAAAGTACAATACTTTTCTTTAATTGTCTTTATATAAAGTACCTATAACATATTGATCTACTTTAAATATGATTTTAGGTATACTTATCTAAGGTTGGGATGGCGAAAGAAAAACATTATAGCTCTAATATTTCCCCGAGTCCACAAAGTTTGGAAACCACTAGTATATATTATACTCCCCCCACCTGTATATATATTTCTTATTTCTTTCTTCGGACTTTTTTACATTTTCGTTGTTTTGTTTCGTAATTTTTTGCTTTAGTTTAGCACCTTTGTTTTATATATTTCATCCAGTTTTTCTGTATCTCATAATGTTTTTGTGATTCTAATCATATATCTCTCTCTATATATATATGTAATAGAAATGAAAATACAAGAATTAAAAATTAAAACCCATTAATTGGTAACTGACTGCTTTTACAAATAATGTGAGGAAGTAAGAATATCATAAGAAAAGTTTTTATCCTTCATGGCCGCAAACGTAGAAGGCTAATGGGAAAAGAATTGGAGATTGCAATAATTGAAAAAAATGGAAGGATCACGTGAAATGTTACGTAAATCAACCGCTTTTCTGAATTTATTTGAGGAAGGCATTTAAAAGTTTTGAGTCATATTTTAGAACATTTTCAAGGCCAGTAATTAAAAATAAAAACTAAAATTCATTCCGGAAACAAATCTGCTACAAAATCGTTAGAATGAGTAGTATCATTATGTAATTGCAAAATCAAGAAAGAATAAACAAAATCAGCAATAACAGCTAGAAATATGGAAAGTGGGGAAAATAAAACGATTTTATTTGTAACAAAAAGGAACACATGCATCTGTTTAGACCTTATTTGAAATAGTTAAAAAAGTCATATAATTAATAAGATTTCTGAAAAACAATATCAACTGGGTGGCAGGTGCGAGAATACCGGCGTTTTGCTAAGTCGAAAATGTTTTTGTGAGCAAAGTAATTTTTAGTAATATAATAAAAAATTATCAGAAGTACAAATTTAAAAATACCTGTAAACATCTAATTCCCAGACCTATTAATATATCTACCTAAATTATGTATTATTGGGAAAGAAAAAAATATTTGTAACAAAACGTACATGCTATTGTTTGCACCAAAAGTGAAATTCACATTAAACTATATAACAACAGAACTTCCATCACAAGAAAGAGTAAAAGTTGTAAAAATTAAATTTTAAAATAAAAAATGGCATAACATACCGGCAAGAAATAAGAAGCAATGCGCGGAAATAAAATTATATCTGTAAAATGAAATATGAAAAACATTGAAGTGGAGGATGTATATGGTTGCCAAGTCAAAAAATAGTAATACTTAATAGAGCTGAGTTGTAAATTTTAATGGAGGCAGCGAAATTACTCTTTGGAAATGCTGGACTAAAAGCGATTTATGTAATTTGGGCAAAAAGAAATAAACAGATAATGCATGTAATTTATTTTTGACAATGTAGATTACCTAAAGATTTGTCTGGGATTAAAATATAATTAAAACTGCAATTATTTTAATTTAATTAAATATGAAATTTAAAGTATATAATTATTCTGGAAAAATTTAGAAATCAGCTTAAAAGGGGTTTTAATTTTAATTAAAAATATTAATTATTGAATTAAATTTGCAAGTAGAAGGAAAAGTCAGGAAGTGGAGAAAATAGTTAAAAAGTTGAAAGTTCTTAGAAAAGTTCATTAGAACTGCAAAAATGAAACTTTGAAAGTCTTCATCTTACAGTAATTCATAAAGATTTGAAAATAAATCGATTCGTTTGTTAATAAAAGAAATAATATAAGGTGTATTAAATATTTATGAAAGAGTGGTATATATGTTACGGTGAAACACCGAAATCTGGAGAATGTCAACATTCACATAGTCGCTTGGTGTATGTCCGAAATATTTTCCAAATACTCAATGTCGACATTCACCATGCACTAATGGTGAATGTTGAATATATGAGAATATCATATTTTCTTCTCCGTAATTTAGTCGCGAAAAAACACACAAGTACTTAAAACACACAATACATTCAAAATGAGAAAGGAAAATAATAGAAGTTAAAAAACTTACTTAATTATACAGTACGTAGTAAATGAGAAAATAAAATAATAGTAATAAAAAACTTACTAAATTATGCGATTCAAATCTGATTAATTGCAACAACTTAAACTATTATGAGGCTTTGAATTGCACAAGAGGCTCTTGCTTTTACAACTGCATTTATGCGAAACAGCCAGTGGCCTCTCTTTTCGACCTACACCAGAGCATATCTGTGATTGTCGACATACACCGGTGAGGGTCCGAATGTACAAGAATGCAATGTTATATTCGATCTTTCACCGACGTATTTGGTGAATGTTGACATTCTCCGGTGAAAGTCGACATTCTATAATTTCGGTCTTCACAGTAACATATATACATAATTGCAAATGTTTGTGCGTGCGGAATGTATCTCTTAACTAAAGCTTAAGTAGATTCCTTCTTTGGTAAACAAATAGTTAAAAAGCCTTCATATGCAATTTGTAGTTGCTTTTTAATAAAATTTTTAGTAATTTTTTTTATAATAAGTTTAAGAAAGCTCAGAATACTGCACTTATTTCCTTACGTGATATATCATGAATTTGAAACTTAAAATTATAACGTGAATATTTTCAAGCGATCTCTC
>KK121302.1:145281-177630 GCA_000611955.2 Stegodyphus mimosarum | reverse complement strand
ATATATAAATACATATATTATTTGAAAACATAATTTATAACTTTTATTTTTATATTCATGACTTTGGGTATCTTGAAATCAGTTAATATACCAAATAATTGTGACTTTATGTCAAGTGTTTCATCATTTAGGAATTTTGGATAACAGACAGCAACTTTATATGAAAAATTTTATACTTACATAATAAGATTTCACATACATGCAAAATTGAGGATTGGATTTATGTGATAATGATAAAGGACAGTAATGTTATTTGAAGATTGCTAAAGGAAAGTAGTTGATAGATATGTTATACAAAAGGAAACTTTATGCATTCAGCTTATTCAGTCTCCGGGAATAGAACAGAAGCGAACTTCCAGTGTTTCGCGGATTTACCCACTTGGGAACCCCCAAATCAAAAAAATAACGTAGTTGCACCCGGGAGATTGAAGCTACAAAGTAAGAGTGCCCTAACTGCCTCGATACTTCTGTAATCGACGTGGGAACTGCATGTCGAAAAGGCTCATATCAGAGCTGCAGAACTACGTAACGAGGCCACGAAAGGCAGAAACACGTTCTGCATTTTGAGGCTATTTTGAAGAAAGAAAAAATAATCTCATGTATATGAGCTTGATATCCTGAGTATGCCTTGCAAGAAAAGTAATTAAATAATCTAAATGCTATGAGATAAAATTAAGTAAATTTGTTTTCTTTTAAAGCGAAATCTGAGGAATAAGTGATAAATTATATTAATATGTTTCTTGGATCAAAGTTTGCGCGAATGAGACGGCTATAGTTATAAGAAGGGAAGTTTAAGGGGAAAAAATCATTTTATATTCAGACCGGTGCAGTAGAAATTAGTATTTAAAGATACTTATCTATGTAACATTTTTTAATGTACTAAAATCTCGGCATAATTTAATTTCGCATATGTTTAACAGCACCTTTGATTAAATAAAATACGTCTTTTAATTTAGAGAGATTTTTAATCTTTCCTGTGACCAACTGACCTGCATGTCACTTAATCTTCTGACCTTGTAGAGTCATTAGGTTATATAGATCCTGGGACGTGAAAAATATGCAGTGCCTTCTCCGGGACTCGAACCCTGGACCTCTTGAGTACGCGCCGAGTATGCTTCCAATTACACCCGAAGGCATACGGTAAGGAGGGACAAAATACCTTATGTACTCCCCCTTTTAAAGGGAGGACAACTGGGAATTAGGGGATCCAATCGCCGAATCCTGGTGGTGCTGAATTATCGACGTGAAAAATGTAGACTGCCGTCGCCGGGAGTCGAACCCTGGACCTCTCGAATACGCATCGAATATTACTTCCAGTTACACCACGAAAGCGCGCTGAAGGGAGGAAGAAAATGCCTTATAATCAGAATAACTGAAGTTTGCGAAATACTCTGAAAAGGATATATGTAGTCAGATCAATACATTCGAAATGTCTTTTTACGAAAAGACACTGCAGTTTGGTTCTGATGGTTTGCTATATGAATGATTTTTCCCACAAAAACTCCGGACAAGATTTTTAAAATACTGGAGGTAATTTATATCTATAAGGAAGAAAACACATTGTTTACATTGGTGGTGTTGCTGCTGACTAATGCTCACTTGTCTGACCTATAGTCAGCCCAAGCCCACAGAATTCCTCTTGGCAAGAATCGCAAGATACGCCTGTCGTTGGCAACAGTCTTTAGCACCTTACAAGGTGACAGTGCGATTTAGCTCAGTTTCGCCGCCCCCAGTTTTGATGGAGAGTACCCCGGAGTGACGGGTCCGAAGGTCTATGTGCCCCCATGCCGCACGGACACTATACATTTACAAATATCCATGCCTTCTCCGGGATTCGAACTCGGACCCTTGGGCACGGTAGTCAGTAACGCTAACCTCTATACCGGTTGGGCGGCTCGTTTTACGTGTAAAGCTTTTAAACTTAAAAATAGCTTCAAGATTCTGATAAAGGATCCTGTTGGAGAAAATCAAGACAAAAAGAAGTAGATTCTGGGGATATAAAACTGAAATTATATTCGGGTCGAACAAGCTAGAGAATGGCAGACTAAAACTGAAAAATTCTTTCATCATTCTCAAGACTGTTCAACCAGAGTGTAGAGTAAATCTGAAAAGTTTTTCTGTCCTTCAATGAGCAGAAGCTTTTTATAGCCAAGCTATTGTTGGACATTTAAGAAAGGTTATGGGACTATTTCCTAAATCTCAAAGGAAGGAACTTGCAATTTTATAACCAGATCAGTCTGTAAAAACTCTCATCTTATTAGCACATGGCTCGTATTAATACTGAAGTTTATATTATTAGGACATGGCTTGTATTAATACTGAATTTTATTTCTACGCATTTTTATGTTAATGTGCATTTAAATGCACAGAGAATTAGTAAAAAATTGACAATTATGTCCTTAATTAAAATTGGTTAAATATGTGGGTTGGGACTTGTTTAAAAATATTTAGCTTCGAAACATTATTTGTAATATGTAAAAATTCACAAAATTAGTGTTGACTTATGTTAGAATTTTGAATTTGCTGTGCTACATTTTCTAAAACTGCTGTTCAGTCATTGGAATGGTGATGGGTTTCTTTTCAACCCATGGGAAAATTTTCCCCTTCTCGACCATGCGTAATACACTTATGTGTAAGGGCTTTTAAAATTGGCTTGGATTATGGTGTCAAGAGAGGTTTATTTAATTACGTTTGCGTTATTTTATTCTGACGCATTTTTAGATTACCATAAGTTTCCCATCTCTCTTTTTCTGTGTTTCAGTTTAGCATTTATGTGTGTAATTTAACTGATATGATTAACCTCTTTTCATTCGTGTTATTTTATTGCTTAGAAACATTTGGTAAAAAAGAATTACTTTAAAGTACAAACACCACCATTTTTCTCCGGAGTAGACTATTCATAGAGTAGTTTTGGTTGCGCAGCCTATCAAACGGGTTATTTCTCTTAAATTTCTGCTAATATTTCTCTAGGGCAGTCCACATAGTGGACGTTTCAGGAAATCCCACAAGCTGAATGTTAATCAAAGAATAGATGTTGTTTTAATATTTTTTTAAAATAATAAACATCGTGTAATAGAACGGCTATGGTTACTGTTGTAAAACATACATGTGTATACAGGAATAAATTTTGGAATAAATGTGCAAATTTTCACTTCATTGACTTTCTGTTTTGATTAGGAAACCTCATCCTGTTTCGATACGAGATGCCATATGGTTATACGAGAATATGAGACTCTATATGGTTATTTGTAAACATGAATAATTACTTCTTTTTGATCTTGTTCTGCATTCAAGAAAGTTTATTCCTAAGCTACAAAAATTTAAAGCTATTATGCCATGCACTCAACACTCATTTTCCAGATACTAAACCAGGTATTTTCTACTGGTTTCTAATCCTCACGCCATTATAATTGTCAATGGTTTACAGTGAGAGTAAATTTTAGGCGAAATAAGGCTTGGAGGTTTTTTACCTTCAATAATGTAAGGGGTTTTTAATTCGAATGGAAAATAATACAGTAATTTCAAAACTATATCTAGCAGTTTCTGCTCCTAACACATACGTTCCCCTCCGCAGAGAATGAAATTAGTAAAACGAGGCAGAGTGTACTGCGAAGAAGCTGCAGTTCGAGATGCGAAAATTATTTAAAAATAATCCGCCATCTTACCAAGATTTTTGCATAAAAAATTTAGTTTTTCCTACACTCTCAACTTGAGGGCCAAGATTATAAGGTATTTTTTTCCGCGTACTTCGCATGCCTTCGTGGTGTAGTGGCCAGCACGCTCGACGCGTAACCGAGAGGTCCGTAGTTCGAGTCCCGGCGAAGGCGCTGCTCATTTCTTCTGTTTCCTGACATAAAAAAATACCTAAATTACCTACACTGGCGCTCGAACTAAAAAGGTGGTGGATGATGATTCTCCACCACCGGGATTTGGCGATTGGGTCCCCAAAACCCCAGTCGCCCTTTACAAGGGGAGTATATAAGGTATTTCTCCCGCCTTCTTCGCATGCCTTCGTGATGTAGGGGTCAGCACGCTCGACGCGTAACCGAGAGGTCCGTGGTTCAAGTCCCGGCGAAGGCTTGCTCATTTTTCAATATCTCCTGCTTCCAAATAACCTAAAGTCTCTACAAGATATCGAGATCAAAATTAGCCTTATTAATTCATGAAATGCAAACTGGATCAACAGACATGTTCGTTTCTAGTGCATGTTTCAACTTTGCATATTCATCGTTCTGTAAGAGAAAATTAGATGAGCAGCATAGACGCTGGATTTTGTTCGGTGTATTGCCTTTTCTGATATTCCACTATCTGATCTCTATTCAAAAAATAAGATCTTTGTTGTAGCAGTTGGGGGGGGACTGTGTTTTGTTTCTTAATTTGACAAATGACCCAAAGCAATGAGTTTGAAATTGCTTAAAATCATTAAATACTCAAGATAGTTAAAAATATTAAATTACAGGTTGGTTAAAAAATCATGGCGTAACAAAATTTCTGCATCAAATTACATTTAAGTTTAAATTGTTAAAAGGCAATCCGCTTCAAGGGGCCCAAAACGGCTACTGAGCCATGCCTGCCTTAGGCAAGCTTCGGGTATTGAACCACTGAATTCTCTTCACTACTGGGTTTATTTTTGGCTTAAAATAATTTTCCGTAAAACACTCAGGAAAAGAATTGACCCAATACATGTTTTAGACTGGAATTTATTAAAATTCCAGACTGTTTTCTTTCACTCATTTGTCGTAAGCAAAATTATTTAAATAGGTCGTGTGTAGTATATTGTTTGATTATGAATGTTAACATGAAAACATATAATTTAATAATATTAGCAGCTTGATATCAGCAAGATTTGTTTTCGTCAAAGAATAATTAGTATTTCTGCCGCCTTATAATTGCATTCACGAACTTCTAAGCAACACTTTAACACAGAATTTAGTACCTTCATTCATGAATATGAATTTAATATAAAATTCAACATAAAAGGAGAATTTAAAAACTTACAGTACGGGGGGAGAAAGTATATATTTATTTGATCCGACGCAGGGGTGCCTGAGTTAAAATAGCGGGTTGGAATTGCAGATTCCTCTGATCATCAGAGCTATTGTTCTGGGAAGCATTTTTCAATGGCGCCTTTTTCAAGCAAAACAGGCTCATGCGAGCGCAATTAAAAATTGCAAAATCAGCCGAAAACTAAATAATTTGCGTAGTGGCAGATTCTGATCATTGAAATTAAAATATCCAGATGATTTATACATAGTCATACACAGGGTTTTTTTCTTATAGTCATACTATGAATCTTGATTTTATTTTTCATTAATTATTTTATAAAGTTTGGTATGTTTTTCAAGCATCCAATATTGTCCAAACTGTTTGTAGACGTTAATCGAAGTCTAAAATAACAACTGAGCCTTGAGGAGTCAGCAAAAGACCCTTTATTTTAACTAAGGAAGAACAGAAGGCACAACTGGTGCCTACAAACTCAGCCAGAACTTATGGGGAGATAACTTGAAATAACACTAAGTTCAAATGTAAAATTAAATTTATATAAGCTAGTCCAAAGGCTACACAGGTCAGTTTAACGCGAAGTTGGCTTACAGTCTAACCGGCATGGAAAATTCAGTTTCGGCAGTTGTAATGCAAGGCTGAAAACTTCAAATCTTATCTGAGCTAGCAACCTAGTAACGTGGCCTCGAGAGGCAGAACACGCTTTGTCTTACAATCTAAAAACCTCTTCTTATATACACATTAATTAATTTGCATTGTGGCATGGAAACGGAAGGAGAAAGAGATAGTAAAGTTCTAAATCATAAAATAGCTGGTTAATTAACATAAAGAAATTCTACGACTTCTAAATGAACTTTCTTCTGCATTTTACAACTTTATGCGGATATGAAATGAGAGTTAATTTCTTATCTTAAAAAGTGGCGGCCCTGGGTAACCTGCATTTACTACAGGTCTGTTTTAGGTTAATTGATTGATTAAAGCAAAGGAACTCGAAAACTATTTGCTGATGGGATGAGATGCCTTCGTGGAGGACATTTTAAGAGAAACTGGCTGGTTTCCGTGTTACACATGGGGAAAGCCGTGGAAAAGCTCGTGCAACCAGCCCGTTCGCCGGGATTCTAACTCGGGTCAAACTACCTGTGTTTAGCGACTTTATCGCTTGGCCGCTAGAGAGTTATCTCTATTCTAGAATGTTACTGATTTAATAAATGTTACCATCTGTAATTAAGATAGAATTCTCGCGTCGTAATCTTGTTCTATCATTAATGACAAAAGCGTATGTAAAATGGATTTTATGTCGGACATTTTCACGTAAAAGTATATGCATAATCTTGTTTATCTTGTTTCCAAATTTAAGAATTTATATATAATGAATGAAGCGTCTTCTGTAATGTGACAATTCACATGCTGTAATAGAATATGTGAAATTTTGTCTTTTTAATAGGAATTTAATCCTAGAAGCATTGTAGAAGGCAGATCTGAGTTAAGTTACGAAGACATGGTTTATTCTATAATGACTCAGCTGATATTTTAGAGGTTCGAAGAACCCAAACTTTTACTTTAGGTCTGATAATTCCGTGTTTATTTGAGGAGTAAACACAAAATCTCGTAAACACAAAATTTTACGGTGCCAGTTAAAAATTAATCTGCAAAAAAAGTAAGTTCATGAAAATAAGAAACTGCCTGATAACAAAGCAAGAATGTTGGGAGGAATTCATAAAATACTTTGCACGAAGAATGTCGTTGGGTGATTGAAATGTTTTTCTCCCTTCAAAAAGGACGAATGAAGTATACTACTTAAAGTAAAGACAAAGCATTATCTTCATTTTGGCGAACAGAATTCAGTGCTTAGAATTTATCGAAGTATCCCAGTACAGCATAAAATGCAAGCATTAAAATTTAACTGGTATAAACCAAATATTTAAGAATTTTGATTAATATTTTAGTTTACATAAACTAATATGTGTATAGCAGATTTATCCCATAGCTTAACATAAATATATTTCCGTTTGTTCAAGGACAATGGATGGTTGAATTTATAAAATAATTTTCAAATCACACCAAATGTCGAAAAGATTCAGATTATTAGAAATTTAACCCATTTTTAGCAGAAAGTCCATACTTTTGAGCTACAACTTTTTTGTGCTTACATTTTCTTCAATCCGCATGAAAGAGCACTTTTGTTTAGACAAGCAATTGCTTCTGCCATGAACAGAAGGCAAACTGATGTTTATAGAAACCCCCTCAACTCCTTTTTCCATTTCATTAAATAGGGACTGCTTTCCCCTAGAGATGAGCACTATTGTTAGGTATAACAAAGTGTACAGAACCATGTTCAATAATGAGAGTTACCATGGGAACGGGTGTGCCGCAAAAGCCCTCTTCCAAATCCTCCCCTTGTCTTGTTAGCACGAGCGTATCTAATTGGGTTGCTTATTCTCTGAATCTCAAATTTAAAATACACTGAAAAGCTTCTTCTATTTAGAATCGGATTTCTGATTAAATTTATTGCTCAGCTTAAACTCTACGTTATCTGGAACATTGACACTTCTTAGTTAATCAAAAACGGAATGTAATGAATGTTTTTTGACATCAAGTTTTGCAATGCTGTTTCCATTGATGCGTGATCCTTAAAATTATGTTACTGTATTATGTAAAGGCTTTCTTGCATAATCTTTCTTTGAAAAATACTTGGCCTGTTATATAAGAATTTATGCTCTATTTATATAATATCATATGCACCGATTTATGTAACATCAAATAATAAAAATACCCACTAAAATTTGTATTGATTACATTAGGCAAGTGGCTTTTGCCTTGTACTATTTGATACTGTTTCGCTTTCAGTGACTTGTACTTTCAGTTGTTGCATTATTATTGAGTACGATTACTGAGGCAAATGAACTCATTTGCACTACTTTTTTCATATTTATGAGTTGATAAAAAAGTAAGGCACATTTTGTCAGCGGATTAATTAGAGATATGATTTGTATTAGTTAATAAGCTTTTTGCCGTCGTAATATCTTTTCACCCGTTTTTATTCATCACACGAATATTTAGCAGCTTTATTTCTGTTGTTTTAATTACTAGAATAGTCTGCCTTCAGACACCAGTATCATAGCGTTAGTCATTTTTCATAATAGTTTCTATTTTCGATTGCTGTAATCCCTTGTAAGTCTTTTTTTTTCCCCTATATGGAGGGAAAAAATCACGCTTATGGCATCAACATAATATTTCAAAGCTCTTCAATGTAGTTTCCAAAATGATTTCGTAATTAGGATGCTTACGATTACCGAAGAAATTCTCTCTCGTAGTTTCTGTATCAACCAAGCTTCTTTTCTGATGTGATTAATTTTTTGATTTCTGGCTCAGCAAATACAACATTTCTACAATTTAGCATCTGATAAATTTGACAATGAATTAGATTCATGTTAATTCAAGTTCATTGTCAAGTTTATCAATTGATGTCTAAAATAATTAAATTATTGGTGTCTAAACGTCGAATTTTTTGGGTCCTAACGAATGCTATGTAAGGTTTCATTATTTTGTTAACAGTTTCTTTTTTGTTTTTTGGACTATTGTTTCTGCATTCGCTTTATTTGCTAGGATCAGAAGTATGTAATTAAGAAATTATACATAAGAGCACAATAAGAAAATGTAAAAGTGGGATCTATTTGGTCAGAATGATAATTTAGATCTTAGATATAAGCGATTGCTTTCTGCCGACAGTAATTAACCTTTGAATCGTGTTACTGCTGCTGATTTGCCCAGAAAATTAAAAAATAACGTGATAGTACACGAAAGTTGTGTAAAATTTATTTTAAACAATTTGAAATAAAAATATTTTAATACTTCTGAAATAAAAGTTAATAGATATAAAGAATCTCATCAATAATTTATGAAAGATAGTCCGTGTCTTTTGGGTTGGCGCTGTACAGAATATTTGTTTCTGGAAGAACGAGGCATATCGCGATGTAGATTCACTTGTTTCAGTAAGAGAATAAATGAATACTTAAATTCAACGGATATATTGGAAACTGTGTTTTGATTAATTAAGAAAATGCATTAATACTCTGCAAGTGTGCTTTCCCTAGTCGAACTGCCTGACATTTTTAAGAGCGACCTCAACAAGCACTTTTAATAGGCGAATTGTTTTGAGCCTTATATGGATTTATTCATTTATCCTGACTGAAGAGGAAAGGGTTGTGGATATTTATTTATCAGCTTTTGGAAATTTCTTTGCGGAGACCGAAACTTGATCCTGAATTACTACACTTAATGACATTAAAACAATCATAAATATTTTAACTAGTATCAACATAAGAAAAAACTTCATCATCAATTTGATTTATTTCATTATGAAAATAAGCATCATTATTCCCTTTAGTCATCTTCGTATAAGGCTTTAACCTAATAAGATGACCAATAGTGGATCTTTCTTTCTTCCATGGTAATTTTACAATACAATTTATTTCGGACAACCCATTTTCGAATTTCCCAGGTTTTGTAGAATGGACAGAGAATTTGACTGGTTTGTACGAGGCCAAAACTAGCATAACTAAAGTTTCTTGATTGTACCGAATTTCTTTAGAAATTCTCTTTAGTAATGTAAAAAAATTCTTTTCTTTGGTAATGCATCCACCGCAATAGTAGATGTTATGTTTATTGCCGAAATAACATTCGAGTATTGGGAAGCTAAATAGAGTGCGATCTTGATATCTTTTTTTTCACTGAGTGTGACTGGTAAAAGTTCGCACGTATCTATAGTCATTCCTTGAACCGCTTCGGTAGTGGCCAATGTTTTCCGTTCCATTTTCCAAGCCATTCAAAATAGCAGTCTGTTTTCTATTTTGCCAACGTTTTTCGGAGAGCTACTTTGAGCGTCTAACGCTGCTAAATCAAAAAATGGTTTTAAATCCTCACTTTCTCTTTGCAAGTGAGACAACTGAGTCTTGTCTATTGAAAGAAGGGGTAGTTCATTCACCTTTGTGTCGGGCAGAAACAATTGTGCACCCCTCTCATCTTCTTTATGAGAATCAGCTTCGCTTACTGAAAACAGAGTTCCTGGAGAATATGTAATTACCTCATTAGCGGGAGGGGGGCGAAATTTCCTTTGTAGGTGTCTTTCACCTGTGTTTTTCAATCCTTTCATTGTATTTTTCAGCGTTTTCAGTTTCGATACTGAGAATTTCGCGGTGTCTTTGATATCGACCCTTGTATATCTGTTCTTCAGAAAAGAATTCTTCATTTTGATTTTCTGCTAATTTTTCATTAATTCGATTCCTTAGTAAATAGCGTCCGGTGTCCAGTTTTTTTCGAACAACTGCGGTCTGCAATTTCAGTTTAGTCATCTCGAATTCTCTTTCTTTTCTCCTAATTCTGTTCTGCCTTTCTTCTTTTTCTCTTTTAATTCTGAATTCTCTTTCTTCTCTCCTAATTCTAGTCTGCTTCTCTTCCTCTTCTCTCCCAATTAAACATTCTCTTCTTTCTCTCTTAATTATGTCCACCGTTCTTCTACTTCTCTCCTAATTTTATTCTGTTCTTTTTTTTTTCTCTCAAGCCTCACTGAAGTGATATTTTCCAACAGTCTTTTCACAAGGTCCTCCTGGTAGGCTTCATATCTGATAATCAGCTGTTTTAGATCCAATAGCCTAAGCTCAGGTCCGACTTTTTCCCTTAACTCAGCCAAGGCTTTAAAGTCCTCTTTTCTAACTTTTGCTGAGAATGCCATAATATAACCACAAATTACGATAAAAATCTACCGACTGTAGCTCTCTCTCTCTCTCTCTCTATATATTTTTTAAACAAATAGCAATTTCAACTATAAGGAGTAAAAATTAACCCTTAGTTTTTTCACAGCATATTCAACTGATCTAAAACACAAATAGAGGATAATTTACACTATACTATGCACATTAAGCGTTCCATTATAATTGGTCTACTTGAAAACTTATAATACAAGTGATGTTTAACATTTAAATGCTTTACATTCAGCTGCACTCAAAAGCTTATTATAATACAATATTTTTTATATTTACTTATGATAATGCAATATACTTTCATCAAAATTTTCGAGGTATATTAAAGTATGCATTCATAGGTAAATTAAGTTAAAAACATATACATGCTCGTGACTAAATATTGATATGATAACAGTTAAAACATAAGCTACTAGGGATTCCTAATCTTTCCCATTAACACATTCAATTGAAAAATTTTTCATTTCTTATAATTCTTACACGAGCTAATGTTTTATACTCCTAACGGAAAGTTCTAATATTTAAAATATTCAAGACGACGTAGAAATGGTGTGTGAAAATACCAGCTAACATTTAGGACCTTCAGAATTGTAGTAATTCTTTTTCTCTTGCACATTCAATTATATAAGCTGAATTTCAGCAGATCTCATCAACATTTGAGATATTAAAAGATTTATTAACGCAGATAAATTTCTAAATTGTATGCTTAAAAAAACCAAAGAACACATTTCCTTAAGCTTTACAGAAAACAGTGTCGACTAAAAAAAAAAAAAAGGTTAAGTGAACTTTTATGAATTAAATAACAGAAATAAATTAAATTACTTCACTGCCTCACTATAAAAAATCCAAGGCACTTACTCGCCTGGATTTGTAGGCTTGGTGCCCTGGTTGAAACCTTGAACCTGCAGATTCTGTAGATTATTACTTAAAATTTTTAGGGACGCTGATGGTCCCGACACTTTAAAGCACTTCTCACTACACACACAATTTTTGGACATTGCTGGTCCCACACTTAAACACCATGATGTAGGTCTTCGGCTCAAGAGAAATGCATTTCGCACTGCTGCGTGGCATCGCAATCCCAGTATAACAACTTCAACGATTTGCTATTAGTTGTGAGTTTCTTAGGTGAGATGACGGTAGAAAGTACTGTCTCATAAGAGACAAGCAATTACTATATGGTGGCTAACTTTACAGTGAATTTATGATTGCGTAGTAAAAAATAAACTCAGTGGCGCAACAGCTCTTAGTGAGCCATGGCCTACAGTGCCCTTAAAATGGGCTTTCTAGACCTTGGTCCCCGAGGTACATGAGCATCTACCCTGGACAGGCGGTCAGCTTGTCGCAGGACCCCCCGGTGTTTAGACGTTTGGTACTCATTTTATCGGGTACTTGGTACTCATTTTATCGAGCCACTCAAGGATGAAAGGCTGAGTCAGCCTTGTCCAGTGCGGGGATCGAACCCCGGAACTGTGGTGCTGCTACGCGACGCGCTAGCCGTTGCTGTAGATCTTCGGATATTGTCTGTCTCGCACAACTTAAAATGAGCTGAATTTTGGAACCTGACGCTCCTTTCTTTTCATTAAAACATTTACGAACACTGACGGTGCGATAAAACTTAAAAATGCTGGAGATCTTCGGACATTGACTGTTCCGCAAAATTTAGATGAGCTGAATTTTGGAGCTTCATGTTCCTTTCTCTTCACTAAATCATTTACGGGCACTGGAGGTCCCATAAAACTTAAAAATGCTACAGATCTTAAGACATTGACTCTCCCACCAAACTTAAGATGAGCTGAATTTCGGAGTCTGACTCTTCTTTTCTTACTCGGACTGACGCCTGCAATCGTTTTAGAGTAAAACGTAAGAATTCTTTTTTGATTGCCAAACTAAAACTGCTTAGTGGAATTCATTTGTAGCGTTGCCATCAATAAACTTAAGCGTTGCGATCCGTACGTAGTATTAGATATGAAAACTAGGAAGAGTTTTGATAAAAGTGTGTAACAAATAATGCGTAATGAATATTTAAATTATTTTCCTGTTTTGTCTAGGACAAGGTGTTGGATATATGCCTCTTATTTATTTGCTGCTTGATTCTGAAATACGATATTGCGAAAATTTTGCTTCCTGCAGTTTTTTAAAATTTTGCTTATGACTTTTTATCTTTCATTTATCTAGTTAGTACATAAAGATTTAAAACTCTTAAGATTTTTATTTTCAAACATAAGCTGTTTTAGAAATTTTAAAAAATGAATAATAATCTGCATTATTAGTATAAAGTCTCTTAATTTTATTATCTTCCACACACTGATTTGCAGTTTTCTAGTTTAAAAAGCAATGAGCTTCTCAATAGAGAAAGGAATAAAATTGTTTATCTACGGAACTGATCTGCAGATTTGAACCCGTTAGATATTCCGGGGTTCGCTTTGTGTCCTGTCACGTGTAGATAAAGCAGCAGCAGTCGGTGGATGCAATGATCGCTGACAGTCTGCGAAACGGGCTCAGGTGCAGCTTCATCCCAAGGATCGAATCGTTAAGTGAAAAGTAGGGGAGACCAGCTGGGACCGCGATACGAGATTGAAGCGCCTACCCAAACATTGCACGAACAAGTTTTCGATTTTTTTTTTTTTTTAATGGGAGTGGGGAACACAGGAAAGCTTTGGCTTTGTTATGTGTGAAGGAGCCTGCATCTGTGCCGGTTGAAATTCGTGTTTCTATTGTTTGGATTTTTCAAGGGATTTCCTGTTGTTTTGGGTACGGCAGCATATTTTTGATTGCAATTACAAATCTTGAAAATTGAATAAATATGTGGCAGTGTGAATGCACTGTACCTGAGGTACCTAAAGTATTTAAATATAGGTACTGAATATGGGAAGTGAAGCACTCTGAAATTTTAATTATTATATATATATGTAATAATAAAATTCCATAGTCAAAAGTACATATAAAACCCTAAGTTAAATTTCGTCTTTTATTTTTGTTTATTCCTCAATCACAATTCTAAATGCATGTTCTTTTCTTTTTAATGGCGACGATCTCTTATTCGAAAGTACGTGGAATTAAATTCACAGCCCCGTAGTCAAATTCATTTTCCCGCTTTTTCTACACGTACAGTTATTGAATGTTCTGGAAATATTTAAAGCGAACTGGATTGGCTGACGAGGCTGACGTAATTTCTTGGAAGCTCCGCCTTTCCAGTAATTATAAAAGAACTCGCAAAGGAACATCGGGCGGTCTTTTCATTAATGTAATGATGGAATAAACATCAATTCAAAAAGCTATTAATTGTTCTTCGAAGATGTAAATTTTAACACAGCTGTTTTTCAAGAAAAATAATAAATGGATTCTTTTTGTTATCATCGTTTGTTACTTTGAGCTACGACTACATCACATCATCATGGCACATCACATATATATATATATATATATATATATTGTATATTTTACTGTTGCATTACTCATGTGAAACAACTGAAAATTAAAAGGATTTTTTTTTTAAACCTCGAAACAGTATCCGAATTTAATTTCAGTTAGCTGGAATCTAGCACATACGATTTTTTTAGCGAAGATTAAAAATATTATCAATGCTTTCTTTCCTTTAGTTTGCCGATGCATTTGAAGTATTAATTTTCGTATCTAGTTTAAAGACGATTACTTTTCATGTTAATCAAATTCATGTCTCTGTATACCTCACCTACCCAATCTTAAAAAAAGATTTAATTTCTGATATGAAAATACTTCAGAACACTTTATAATGTGAATAGAATATTTGCTGTTAGTGTGACTTATCTCACTTATCTAATAGTAACATCAGATCAAGTCCACGATTTTATCGTAGCAAGGTTGTGTTTATCATTGGCATGGGTCTTGAGGACCTTATAGTACGACTTTTCCCAGTTCAATCTCAATTTCGAAGAAGAATCCCCCGAGGGATGGGTCCACGTATTCCCCACACCTTTTACCCTACCACCAAGTCATTCGAGACGAATTTCGACTGGCCGTATATTCTAAGAGCCCCACGTTACTACACACTTACAAACATACAGCCTTCTTTCGGAATTCGAACCCGGACCCAACGAAATGGCCATCGGCAGGAATAAACACTGTACGGTCAGAGCGGCGAATAATGCTCTTAAATAGGCAAGCTAAAAGATTTTCTCTTTTTGCGTATTGTTACCGATAATTATTGCGTATTATTACCGATAATTCACAACAAAATGTAATAAATAATTTGAGTCAAGTTTGACTGGAGCAAAATTTATGTCTTCATTTAACTGGCGTAGAGTCAACATCAGACAGATTAGGTTAGATTATTTAAATTTGGCCAAAAACTTCAGGGATATCTGCCTAAGGAATAAGGTACTTTCATGGAGAGCTTTCTAAGGGAAATTGGCTCTTATCAGAGACGGATTGAGACCTACAGAGGGTCTAAGAACTTAAAAGTTTCTGGTGCCCCCACAGAGTTTTAGTTTAGGGCAGTTTTTCTTCATTTCGTCTCTCTCTCTCGGTCTTAGTCTAGCTGCACCATGCATTCCCTGGTAAAACCAGCAATGGAAAATTTTTTGATGCTCCCTTTCCTGAATACCTAAGAACCTTTTTGTGGTGCCCTGTTTCCTTGATGCTCTGAGCACGTGCTTGTATTACTTAATGGTTAATCCAGCCCTGGCGTCTGTTGACGTTACACATAGGGAAAAACACGAAAGCCAACCATGCAGCCAGCCCGTTTGCTTGGGATTGAACCCAGGTCCAACTCACAGCATTCAGCGGTTTTAACCGCTTGGCCGCTGGTCAGAATCAGACAGAGATGTAAAATAAAAACAAGCGTATTTCTTAAACTATTCTACTATATTTATTTCATAAGGGAAGTGTAACTAATTGCAGGTGATAGACATAATAAAAACTTTTCGTTAACAATACCGAGCTACAACGTATTAAGAATGGGAAAAACTTTAGCCGACAGTATTGAAAGGCTTTCGCTTTTACATAATTGTATTATTATTTATGCCATTTATAATGATCACTAACCTCTGACTTTATTAAATGAACACAAACATCTGGTAAGCACTAATTGCACAAGTCTCGATTCAAAGCTAATTTTTTGGCTAACTGAGCTTTGCCTAACTTTCGATACAGGATTGCTTCTTACAGTGCCTTGAAATAAAGCTTCCAGTTCTTTTATGGATTATTATACCATTGTGAAACTGGGCACTTGAATCGCAGAGTGCATCTTTGTTGAGGTCTAACTGGAATACAGGAACTCTCATGATGATGCCAAATTTCTCTATGGTCACTCACTATGAGTCGCAGTAGCTTAGATTTATGTAGTACAGTTCCCCCAAAATAGAATTTTCTGATCTCGAATAATTCCTTTTTACCAGAAAAATAAGTTTTAATAAGTGTTTGTTTTATTTATGAAACGTATATGCTTTGTTATCCTTGTGCACTTTTTGTATCACATACGTATTAGTTAACTTCCCCCTTTTCATACCCAATTTCTTTCGTTGTTGATGAAACCAGTCTTAATAAACGGTTTATAATAGTGTCAAAGCTGAGATCTCAGCAAATATATTAATTTTCTTTAAAAGTATGGATGATTTCAAAACTAATAGAACAAACTTTAAGAGATGATAAACATATCAAAATGAATACTTCGTGCGTGCTTAAAATGTATGGTCGCACGTTAAGCGTTTAGGCATTGAGGTTCCCTCTCCGTATCCCCAGCTGTCTTTTATAATGCAAAGCCAGATGGTGATGTCTACTTTTTTTTATTCATACCTATTCATTCCAAGTCATTAATGATGAATTATACTTCATTAACCTGACCATTTAACGGTGACATGTCCGACTCAGTGAAAACAAGATCAAGGCAGATGCATGACGTAATTAAGTCTGGAGCTGAGAACCCCTCTGTGTGGATGACGGAGGAGGTGTTAAAGAAGTGAGAACATTGACTCTTAGCGGGAAGTTACATGGATGGTTTTGAGAGAAGTCCAGGGCCACTATGTATTAAAATTATCGAATATAAAAGACATCAATTAAGAAGCAAAGCCGTGCCCACAACCGCGGAACGCATAGAAGCAAAATATAAATAGGAAAATTAAATTTGAACGCAAAATGATTAATAATAAAAGTACACTGCTTTCATACGCGCGCTTGAAAACGCTCTATGTCTTTACGTTGCGAAAGATGACTAAGTGGAGAAAAGGAAAGCGCCTTTTTAGCACCTAACCGCTTAATACACAACCATACATTCTGTCATGAAAGTGTATATTTTGGAATGTTCTAACATTCTTTGGAGTTTTATCCGTTAGATTTCAAACACATTGTATTTCTGCTGATCATGCTGTAATATCAGTGGCAAACTAATGTTTAACAGTTCTTATAATCAAATTATTTTTCATGTTATACTAAATAAATTGGAGCCAGCTAAATTAAGCAGGTAATGATTTAGGCAAACAATAGCTTCTGTACAAAGCTAAAATGTATGGGAATTGAAAAATTTCTGTTCCAACGGAGCTTAATTTAGTTCTATCGTTGTAGGTTGCTTCCCTATCTTAAAAAGCTGCTAAGTTTTTAGAACATTTCTGAGTTTTTTTTTATAGAACCTGATATTTAATGAATAATATAACGATTTAAATGAAAATATTTTCATAAGTTTTAAAAAGATGTATCTAATTGTTTTGAGAAACGCAGTTAAGAAATGAGTTGCAACAAAGATTATCTTGAATGATTTAAAAAATTGTTGCTAATTATTAATTAATTAAAAATTATTTAGCTGTCGTGATTAATTCTGTACCGCAGGGTAAGTTTTTTCTGCGAGTATGTATTTAACGTTATCAGGACTGAGTATTCTGTGTGTGTTCTTGGAGAACATTGTGAAATATTTACCAGGGTGTTTCTTCTCAAGTTTTCAGTCCTGAACTGGAACAGTGAGCTGATGAAATGTAAGCTTTGTTCTGATGTAATTGCTGGGCTGGATAATAACTTCACGTGAAGGGATTTGAAATCCTCTTTTATTAAATCACCCTTATTTACACACTTCCCAACTCGGGAGAGATACAGAAAGTAAAAGACCGCACTTGGGTCGAACTTAACAATCGGATAATTTAAAAGCTAAACCTAAAATAGAAATTAAATCAAAGTTTGCTCACAGAGCGATTCGCGGAGATTGGCCTCTACCTAAAAGGGGGCGCACAAGATATTATATTGTTTTACAATGCAATCACGTAGTAAGCACTATGGCTTATAAATTTAAACTGCTAGCTGGTCAGACGAACGTTGAGCCGAGTGGCCGTGATCTGAGACTAAAGCTCTCTCACAATCAGAGGTTTCTACCTCTGGCTTAAATAGTACTTCGCTGTATTTCAAAATTAGCATAAGCTGAAAACGCGCGCTTCTTCTGACAGGAAGTTGAAACAGAGAGGAGATAGAAAGTTTTAAATTAAAATAAAACTTGGTTAGTTTAATTAAAACCTTACAACGTGCAGAGAGTACCCAGCGACAGTATATCCGTCCTTGCCGTGATAACTACTAGCTGGGCATGCTAACTACTTACACTATAAAAGTTCTCATGGGGTATGCTGTAATCTCTTACAATCTCCTGCATTTAAAGAGCACCTGGGAAAAGAAGCGCGATCCAGTCGACTTAATCCAGGGAGTAATGAATTATTATTTCAAACATTTTTAGTTTGGCCGTTACTGTAGGGACTTTTCTTGTACAAGGGACGTGAGAAATGGATTTTGCCTTTCAAATCACCGATCTTGCATTTGGACATGATAACAACTTTCGCCCTTAGAGCACGTATTGGGGAATGCGATAATTCCTTGCAAACTTTTATAATAAGACCTGTATGTGGCTAGAACAATGATTTATAGAATTCTGAAATAAGTAAGTATTTTGCCTAGCGCCAAAATCAGTGGCATTTTCAGTCTTTCCAAAAGATTTTGTGTTTTACATGCAGCAATAACTGAAAAATATCTGGAACCTACTTGTTTTACATAAGTAAGAATGTATAATTGCGTGCGTTAAATAAGTAAACGGGTGTTTTAAATAACAACGTGTAAAAGATTTATTTTTTCGTTTAATTATTATATTTTACTTAATATTTACTGCGCAAATTTCTCAAAACCTTTTTGTAATTAATCACTTTTGAAATGATGACCTAGAGAATTAAGCTAACATTTCTTCAAATAGTCAATAATTTTACAAATATTATTTTAGATGTCATACAACAATAAATATAACGCATATAATTAATGATTACGGCTAATTAGTTCTAATTATTAATATGTTTGTTGTTAAATTGAGCATACTTAATTATAAATTATAAATTGATCATACTAGAATTAGCTTACAAATTATGACAACAAAAATAACTCTTTATAAATAATGCGTGCCTAAAAATATCCGTCTTGGAATAAAATTTAGAAATTAATAATATTGTTGTGTGCGTACGGGTTCATAATAGACTGAATGCACAAGTCCGATAAAAAGTTATTAAAATTTATTCTTATCACAAGAAGTATAACAAAACTCCGGATTTTTCTTCAAAGATATTCGTACAATATTACTATATCACGCAGTATAATCAGCAGCTATATTTTAAACTACTAAAACGTTAAATAGAATGCAATCCAAAGCGCAGAGAAAACTAATCCGATCTCACCGCGAATTCACTACAATCAACGACAACAGCTCACTAAAACAACAACTGAGCTGAGATGTTTCTGTCCGGCTTTTATAACTTTTTAAATTGGCTGCGCGAGACAGTTCTAGCAATTTCTGGAAAGCAAAAGGAGTAGAATTACGGTTAGTGCTAACATAATAGTCAATTACATTTATTCAAATTAAATATAAATTACAGAGACTTTTTTCAATGTTAAATGCACATGCCCTTGTATTTTTACTTTACCGGCGTAGCTTCCTCTTAAAATTTGTTATGCGCTGCATTGCACGGGGAAATAAAACAATTTTAATTATAATTCTACTAAAAAATGTCTAACTAAATATGAATTCGTAACAATATTGATGAAAATACTATAACAGTGAACAACAGTGTACAACTTCAGAAATTAGTGTAAGTTCTTTTTGCCTTAAGTAATGGATGTAACTAGAATGTTAATGTTTAGAATTCTCAAATGAAACTTACGATAGATTTGTTTTGATCTGTGTTTTCCATTTTTAGGATGCACTCCCAGCCTTATAATAAATCTTAGAACATCCAAAAACTGCTTTAGTGGAAGGGGGAAAAAAGAGGAAAATAATTTATTTAGGAGATGCTATTTCAGATGTCATAAAGAATTACTTTTACTCAATAGAGCATAATATTATGAATTTTTTAAAATTTATTTAGGCTTCTATTATGAATATATGACTAGTTTATCAGAATTAAAAAATTAAACAACTGAATTTAATGAGAAAAGTTGTGGGGAAGTACCTTACATTTTTGACGAGTTTTACTCTACGTGTACTGTGATCTACAGTAGTATAAAAACTTACTCTACTACAATTTTTTAAAATTTAGATATTTGAAATCTGACTAGTGGATTACAAGTATGTTGTGTTTTCATCATTCACTTTTTCCAAATCTAAACACCGCAAGTAATTTCAGAAGCCCGATATTCTTTTCTTTATCGAAAGAAACCCGATTGCAGTTTCAGGGTTCAGTCTTTCCATCCATGCATGATAAACTTTTAACTTCATTTCAGGCTTTGGCGATGAGATTGAGTGCATCAGGTAAGTGAGTTTCCTCTAAAAAAAATCGTAAATCCATTGCCTTTGCTAATAATCTGAGAGCTTTCTCGGAAACGAGGAACAAACAACTTGCAAAGCGGGTATTCCGCACATTGATATCCAGGATATAGTGTAACCTTCTATAGGAAAAGAATGCAAAAGTCGGTGCTATTTTCAATATAATGCTTTCATGTTGTCAGATTTATTCTGTCTAATTGTGCAATATTATTGTAAAATTTCTGCCAGTACTAATCATTCCTTGAAAATTAAGGCCTCTTACTACCTTCTTGATGCCTAATGTCAACTGGATAATTCAAACGTTACGAAATGAGAAATATTGTCATCTTCAAAAAATGTGGTTTACAGTTTTTTAAGCACCTAAATTTTCCACTGTTAGCAAATATTATGATGTAATAATGTATTAATAATTTAAAGTAAAATTTTTTAGGGAGGGGGCTTCATGTCAGCCACGTGGTATTTTTAACGCAGAGTTTGTACGAAGAGAGAATATTGTTTATTTAAGCGATAATAAACAACATACAATAGCATTTTGTTATTTTACCTTGTTTTTATGCGCCACTTACGAACTTAAGATTCGACTTTTTAACTATTCGTATTGCTGTTTTTTCGTGCTCCTAAAATGTTTTTGTAAAGAAAATTACAATTCGGATAATGAGCAAGCCACTTTTTTCGATTAAGGAGATGGAACTTATCTATTATACGTATGATAAAAACATCAAATTTTGAGTTGGAGGCTGAAAAATATTTATAATCTGGAGACATGCTGAACATGATTTTCTAAAGTTATTTTTTTATTATTAAGTTTCAAGCAGTGTACTTTCAGAATTGTGATATCGGCATTAATCTTTCTAAATATATCTTTATATTGTTATGAAAGCATTAAAATTTTCCAGAAACATGTTTTAATCGACCACTGCGTTAACGACAGTTAACAGTTTAATCAACCAAAATGACTTTAAAAATTTGATCTTGTGTCTTTAGATACAAAAGTTATAAAAATTTTTTTTTTTGATTATTTAAAGAATAAAACTTAAATTTTTGTAAGTAATAAACCATGCATGTAAATGCGAAAAAGTAAAAAGCAAGTGTACAAATAAATGGTATTTATATGGTTGGTTAAAAATACTGTGGTTTTGGGTAATTCTACTTTTCGAAGTCTATTTCATTAATTCTCCTTTGCTTTCGATTCCCTCAAAGCCCACGGGACGGTTTTTCTCGATCCGTTTGTCGTTAACGCAGTGTCACTTACATGTACATTAATCTTTTAGAAAATTAATATATATATATCCTCAATGGCGGGCCTTCAGGCGATTTCGACTTGGCCACTACTACTGCCCTTAGTAATGGTGGTCACTTTATTATGGAGGCACCTAATAAGTGGGCCACCTTTGCCTCATATGAAGGAACGGACAGTTACAACCATGCCTTCGTCAGGATTCGAACCCGGGCCCTTTGGTATCGCAGTCGGCTCCCCTAACCACTATACCGTCTGGGCGGCTGAAAATTAAAAATATGAAAAATTTATAATTGCACAGAGCACTTAATAAATAATGATATATCTGACATCTACAGCTTTGAAATCTTGCTCGCTTAATAGTCGCACTTTTTTGCCAATTTTTCATTGTGAAAGTCTTAATTTCATATTTCTCAATTAATTAAATATTTTTTGCTAAAAAAATGAGAAGGAAACTTTAACATTAAAAACTGAAAATGAGTAGAAAATAGCAGTTAACAGAATTTTAAGCGTATGTAGTTAAAGGTCATTGTTTAATTAATATCTTTTATAAAGTTGTAATGGTAGTTTTCATGAAAAGTATAGTCTAAAACGATTACAAAAGGGAAGATAAGTAACTGTATAAGGTTATCTATATTAAAATTATTGAATTAATTAGTTCTTTTTCAGTTTTTGATTGTTCAAATTTTCTTCATGCGTTTTTAGCAAAATATGATTAAAGATTCAAAATTATAAAATATAGAGGTAAAAATATTTCTCATTCCTTTTCGCGCTTACAGATCACTATGCGAATATACATATACAGCTTTTAAAGCCTGAAAAATGTTTTCTCCTTTCTTTTCTACCGCGATGTTTTGTACGACGATGTTTTCCCTTGCGTTACTTTCCCCTCGAAGTTTTCATTCGCAATGTCTTTGCTTCGATGCTTATTATTTAAAAGTGACAAAAATTAACGCGTACATTGTTAGGCTTATGTAACCTAAATGCTGGTACGTTTCCATATAAAGTTGTTGAATGCTGGCCATTGATCACATCGTGCGAATCTGAATCCCCTTCGAAACAGACTGATTATTGTAATGTCTCCAGAATCGTTATCTACCACTTTCATGTGTAACAGAAATAAAAAATAGTTTTATTTTGAAATTTGTTTATGAAACGGCATTGCTATTTCTTAGATAAATTGTAATTGGGTTCAAGTAAAGTTAGCTCCCTCAGTTACCACCAAACTAAGATGATATGTAGATTCTGTGAGGTGATTTATTTGTCAGCACTAAAATATATAATCTATCAAACAAACAGATACAGAAATAAGCTGCATTTAAATCTTTTCTACCTCACTATCTATAAATGTTAATATAAAAATATACAACGTAAGATTAAAAGTCACCTGGAATTGGTTTAGACACAAGCTTTCTCAAATTGCTATAAATTCGAACAATTTTATCTACCAAGGGCTACAAACTTCACCTAGATCAAAATTTTATACGGCAAGGCAGTAGCGCCTAGCAAGCCAAAATTCTCACAGGCCGTTATTCGTAATTCGTCTAACTTTGTAGTAAAATAGTTTGCCACTCAAATCTACATAAATTTCTGGAATGAGAGATTCCACGGCGAAATGAGACAGAGTGGAAACATGTAAATTAAAGAAAACTTTGTAAAACTTTTTTGCTCTTAAAACTTAAGTCTTAAATGCTGCAAGATGATCTGGCCCCTCAGTGCTATTTACCATAATCCTATAATCTCATATCCATTTTTTTTAACTTTTGTATTAAGTTAGAATAATATCAGCTGTTTATTATATAGTCTAGAAACTATACTGTATTTGCAAAATGTAAATTCACTTCATTACCGAAGTTTACCTTGTAAAGAATTTTTTAATTTTAAATTAACCGGTTTTGTTCAGTTACTTATCTATTCTATCTTCCTTTATTTCCATTTGCTGCCAGAATGATATTTCAGTTTCGCGTGATATGCAAAATAAGGAAGAAATGTAATTTTTAAGCTGGTATCTGAGTTACTTCAGACACAGCGTGTTCTGCCACGTTGGCCACGTGGCCACGCTATTTCGCTGATTAAACTCGCTATTTTACGCCTGTGCATATTAACTACCGGTTTGTCTACGTCGGTGGTAGGGCTAAGAGCCAACTCGCGTTAATTTTCTCTGTATGACTTCGGCTGATTATTTAATTTTAATTTTATTGTTCCATTCTGATTTGCAGCCAAAAGTATTGGCTAAATATGTAAACATCAGGAGTGACATTTATAAATTATTTCTTGAGTTGAATAAAACGGTGTTTTCACTCTTCTTACGTCTTGTCATTGAAACAGTTTGAACTTAGCGAATAGTCCCTTCACAGCTGAAGTAGAGATCTAGCCAACAAGGTAAAGTTAATTTAGCTATAATTTTACAACCTATGGGGTAAAATATTAAGAATGCCTGAATGTAAAAGCTCTGATTTTACAAATGGTTTATTTGAATTATTTTTTATTATAAGTTTCTTAATATCAGTTTTTCCCAATTGTCAGGCTTGTTTAAAATAAAAATGATTGTCAGTTAGGCTTGTTTAAAATAAACTTATGTACAGCGGTTCTTATTTACAGCACAAAATGCCTAATTGCATTTGTTCTAGGAAAGTATTCCCAAATTTAGGGTGCTTTAAGAATTCATTCTATTAGAACTTTGTTTATGTATTATATTTTTATAGAAAGAACCATATTATAAAGACATGAATATAGCTGTCAAACTTCTATTGACTTTTCACATGTTAATTTTGTTTTGTAAAAATCTGCGCTTGATTGCAAGAATGAAAGATAGACACAGAGCGTCTATAAAAGACTAAATGCATAAAAATTTGAAATTCGAAGAAAATAACTCTGTCATTGTTTATCCATTTATATGTATTTTTTTCTGATACTGTACCCTTCTGAGTACGTTCAGAACGCCATCTAAATGCTTTTGTAGAAGTCAGTGCAGCTTTTAGAATAATCTTCATCATTTGTTATTACATCTGAATATTTGAAATGCTATCAAAATTGCGCCTTTTACTGTAAAATTTCATTTCATGGAATTGCAAGTAATCCGCATGATGGACAAGTGATCTTCCAGTTAATAATTGCATTTTTTCCAATCAAAATCTTGACCATAATTACGCTATGGCGGGGGGGGGGGGGGAACTTTAGCTTTTTCTGATGGAGATTTTTCTAATCGAATGCAACTAGTTGTTTTCAAAAGTCAGGTCTATTATTTCTCTGAAGAACATGGAGTCTACAAGCAAGTATTTCTTATAAATTGTACCTTACCAGTCAAAAACGTAGCCTTTACACGAAGCGTTTAAAAACGAAATTTTTTTATGATTATATGCATTTTCCATTGCGCATGTAGATGTTTGTTAGTTCGCCTCTAGGTTATAAATAAAATACTAACTTTCGTTAATAATTGCGTCAAATCCTTATTGCGTTTCGTTTTCAGCTTTTAAATCCATAATACCATATATCAGCTGCACATTTAATAACAATAGCAACAACAATAAATAAATGAGTGTAAATACGTAAAATAAACTTCCTTCTGTAAAGAGACGGTATTTTGAAGAAATGAAAGTTGAGGAATTTTTATAAATTTTGTCTTTGATATTATCTGACATTTTAACCAGGACTAAATGAAAAAAATTCAATCCTAAAACTTTGTAGGCACTTTGTAGGTTTTTCTATATAATTTTATTCAAGATATTTGCTTTTGAAAGGCAAAAATATCTAAAGAAAATTCACGTCTCTATTCCGGTAACGTAAAGAGCTGTCTGCAGCTACCTTTTTATTTCCTTTCCATGTATAGTAAGAATAAGTGCCATGCTGCCTCAGGTAATGTCCCTTCAAGGACTGCGCGAGGATTTTTTTTTCTTTTAGCAGAACTTACTATTTCACTTTCTGCTATGGCACAATACATAGGGAAAACTTGGTGCAGTGAAAACATTTTAAATAAATATAGATTTAACGCATATATTTGTCCACGCGACCAAAGTTTCAAACATTTTCATGAGATTAATATATTTTTACTAGCTAGCTCTTCCCTCATAAACATTTAATCGCTAGGCTAACGGATACTTTAAAATTAGGCAAAATTCAGCCTTAACTTTACTTCGGTTTTAATCAAATTCGAGAACACTTTAAAACGAGTGAGATAAATCGCAACATTTTTAATAATGATAAAAAAATTCAAAAATCGTGCATATAGTAGTGTCCCTTATCTGTGAGTGCAACGTTCGAAGCTTTACCGCAGATAACCGAGATCACCGCAGAACGGATATTCGTATAATATTGTTGCGTCCGTACGGGTTCGTAATAAATTGAATGCAAATGGGTCCGATGAGAGGTTAAAATTTAGTTTATAAGAAGAAACACTTCAGAGTCTTGGAACTTTAACACAGAATACAATCAGTAGTTACACTTCAAAGTACTAAGAACGTTAAACACAAAGCAAGCAAAGTATATCTGAAAGGCGAAGCTTTCAGTACTCCTAAGTCGCTCTGAGCTAACAACTCACAACAATAACAACAATTCACGCCAGATGTTTGCTCCGGCCTTGTATAGTTTTCACCCGGCCTCCGAGATATTTCTAGTACCTTCTGCTTCTTGAAATTAGTGGTAGGAATATGAAGGCCGAATTTCGGTTACAGCTAATATAATAATAGAACAATTACATTTATTCAATTACAATACCTATTACGGTGCTACAGGGGCGAGACCAAAATGCCGCCTAATTTTCTCCAAGTTTGGCGACAAAAATTAGTTGCCAGCTTGGCGGTATCTCGCCAAATTAGCAAGATGGCTATTTGCTCAATTATAAATAAACTTGCCCCTGTATTCTTACTTTTCCGGCAAGCTTGTCTCCTTTAGACTTACATGTTACATTATACAAAAGAAATACAACAATTTCACATATAATTTCACTAAAATTATCTATCTGTGTACAAAACTCGTAACAATGTATATAATTATGTTAAAGTTTAATTGATGAATTAGGCAAATAAGAGGTCAAAAATATTATAAATAAAGTAATAATAAAATGATCACTCTAAAATTATGTAATAATAAAGTATTCTGTGCAGTAAAATGCATTATATAGTGTAATACTAAATAAAAAATGCGCAAAATGTGTTGCACACTATTCTAGCCCCTTCCTACCTATGAAAGTAAGGGATGGTTTTGGCGTTTTAACTCATTCCACAAAAGATGAATAAGGAATGAAGAACTGCAGTTTTGTGCATGGGGCATAGCATATTGCTTCAAAGGATAACGGATATCAGTAACATTAAGGACCAAGGATAGCTGTTATAAGAAGAGCTATAATAACGCATTATGAATAAAAATATTCTGAGTGCTAGAAAAAAGAGTGGAAGCAAGTTTATAAAAAAGTAGGAATAGGTAAACAAACATAAGTCGAGAACTATCTGAGCACTGATAGCCGCAATTTAGAGTTTTTAAGGTTTCCTGTAATCCAGTAATACATATGTAAGGTTCCACTACGATAATTTCCATTCCGCGTATTTAGTTACGTCGGCCTGAAACGAGTGTGCAGATACATAAAAGGACAGTAGTGTGTGTGTTTGAACTATAATGTTGTTCGTAACCTAGCCAAAATAGCCATTTCGAAATTTCTGAAAAGTAAGGCAATTTTTTTTTCTCTGCCACCCCGAACGGCGGTTAAATGAAACGACGGCTACTGAATCAGCGGCTACGAGGGCATGATTATACAAATACAATTTTTGAATATCTATTTTTCTATAAATACATATTCAAAATTAAAAAAATAAATAAATACGGATTTGATAAATCACAATATTTTCAAAAATATGGCATTTTAATTAACATTTTCCCCCTTTCTTTATTATTCAATTTTTTTGGGCTACCGAGCATTATTTATCAATATTTATATTAATATGGCTTACAAACTACATATTGAAAAGAATTATGAAGCTAAGAGTTCACTAGTAGTAGACAGCAGATAAGCGCAGGATACTGGTATTTAATTCTACTTGAATTTGGTTTCTGAATACTGAACGGGATGGCTATGTAAGATTTTCGTAATTATTCCTACCCTACTTGAATATAACCTTTAGAAACACCTGCAGAAGTCATTCTTTGCTTTAAGCAAATGTTGGGGTTTTGCTCTGAAGTAATTAAGTAACACAGAATGTGTTATATAGTAATTAAACTAATACAAAGCCAAAGAAGAATTTGCTCTCCGAAATATATTTTTATAGACGGCATTAGATGTAGAAGGTGTTAAAAAACTGATACACGACATATCAGAATATCGAAATATTCAATGAAGATGTTACTTTTAAGGCGGATTGCCCTCGAGTGCTTGGTCGTAATAAATAACTAAATGCTGTATAGTTAAGCCTGTATTTAAAGAAAAAAATATCTTTTACATTCCCATTACTATGACTTTTTCTGTTATTATTATTTTTATTCGGTTGCTTGCTGTGCTACATTGGTTCCGTATAAAAAAGTGCAGATATGGGTTTAAATTTTAAGGGTCATTCACATTGGGATTTATCTGAGCAAACGCGGTCAGTTAGTTCCAAGCGTCGAGATTTTTCAACTCACTCCTCTATGAGGAAAAACTAGTTTTATTGCTGAGTCGGCTATGCCAGATGTCTCCGTTAGACAAAAGAGTCTGTAACTGTATCATTTTCCGTACATATTGAGGAAAACTACTACAATTTTTTGTTCATAAGCTTTTTACGGAATTGCCGCTTGGAACTCCTTAAAACTATACTTTCTTCGCTTTAAAAAACCACATCCCCTCACAAGAGGGATGAGAAGAAATAAAGATAGAGGGAAAAAATACTATGCAGCTGCAAGGAGAAAAAAATGCGAAAGTAATATGTATGAGGCACAAAATAAAAGTATCTTACTTCCCTCCACCCCGAAAAAAAAAGAGGGGATGATGAGAATCAATACGCGACAGAATAGTCTATGTATATAAAGAAGAAAGTCTGTGTGTTTGTTTGCTAATAACTCAGTCACTACTATAGCTATCGTCACCAAACTTTCTGCAATTCTTTTATGGGTCCTGGGAAAGGTCGACGTCCACGTTGCCCCCCCCCCAAAAGAAACAGCTAGAATCAGAGATATTAATTAAAAATTCGGAAGAATGAGGGCGAAATTTCCGCCCTTATTTTTCCGAGTGGCAACAAGTTCGAAAGCTGGAGATGAAAATCTGCTTTATTTCGAAAGGTGTTGCCACTACTCGCTTTCAAATCCTAGAGTTTGTTAATAAAAAATTTCTAAGTTTTACGATGAAATAAAAATTGCATTGCCAAACATTAAATACATTGTTCCCGATTCCAAAAATTCGTGGGAATCCATTTCGACTGCGTACGACTTTAATCATCCGAGATATTAATTAAAAACTCCGAAAACATTAATTTTTGCTCTCATTTTTCCGAGTGGCAACAGTCTCGCGCTTTGGTGATTAAAATGCTTTATTTCGAAAAGTGTTGCTACTGCTTGTTTTCAAATCGTAGAGTTTGTTAATAAAAAATTTGTAAGTTTTGCAAAATCTATATATGTAAGGAAGAATGTACTTTGTTCGCGTTATTGATTTCTGATTAATTATGATAAATTTTTTGCCATATTTAATCGACTAAAATTAAATATAACTGAAATATTGGATGGAACTTGAGCTTTTAGGACCATTTGATTAGAAAGAAGAAAATCATAAAAAACTGCGTGGTATTGTTGCTAATATAATGAGAGAGATTTAGTTTATTTTTCTATCGAAATTTTTTATGTGGGTTCCATATCGCATCAGACTGAAAAAATGTATGACTATGAATCGTATTTTTTGCATCGTTATTAGAGAAGGATTACAGCGGTATCGATCTCTATGCATTACTCTCAGTGCAACTTAACTGCCATTGGGTACTTCCGCTAGTTGTGTAATAAAGTTACAAACGTTAATTATAGGTTACATAGAGTTTGTATTCTTCTGCAATCGTAAGAAATGATTTCCCTTCTCTAACGGAGACAGTTTCATTTTTTTTCTGTTTTGATTTTTTATATGTAAACAAAGATTTTTAATACTACTAACAATATTTTTTGTTTGCTTCAGGAAATGTTCCAAAGAAATCGAAAATGCAGTAGGTTTCTCATAAATGAAGTGGCACTTTCCAACATTTTGTGTGTTCTTAAATTAATTTTTATCATCCATCTCCAGAACTGTTTTCGAAATGCAAAAATTTTGCCGTGTCCGAAGCAGCGTGTAAACTGCGAGTTTTTACGGTCGCTATATAAGTAAATTTTAAAGCACTCCAAATCAATATTTGACTAAATGCAACCTGTACAAAATGAGCCTACATTATATTGCAAAATCGATGATTTCGAAGCATAGCTTCCCTCAGAATGAAGAACTAACTCCCCATAAGTGGGAAAAAAAAAAAAAAAACCTCAGGAATAAGGCATTCATGCACCTTGTTGTTGCCCATGGGTTAGACGCATGGAGTGAGTCTATCAGATGACAGTGAAGCGTGCTGCAGCTCCCGGCGAAGATGAAAAAGGTCTAAGAGTACATTTTGCACCTGCTCAAAGAGACGAAGCGGAAGGGCGGAGACTCCTGAGCCTCGGACCAATCGAAGTAGCCGGATCAGCAGAAGTCACTCCTTTCTGCGGCACAGCTCCTTGACCAATCTCTGTTATTCCTTTGAAGTCTGCTCAAAAGCTCTTTTTAACGAATGACCTAGAGATACACTATTTGGATTTGCACACTGCATTGATTGCAGCCTCAGTCTGGTGCGTCGTTACGAGCTCTTGAGGATAATACTGATCTCGCTGGCTAATGAGATCTGTAGGGATCCAGGTTAATCACTACTTAATTTGGCCAAGTGGTCCTTCTTTACTGGCCTTTTTCCTCGTTGTTAAATATTTTATTACTATTATTGTGTTTATTATTATTATCCGATTGCTTGCTACGTTATATTGTCTCCATATAAGCACACGTAGACGTGGATATAAGCCATAGAAACAGATCGAAAAAGGAATTCTTCTTTCCATATAATCTGTAAGAACATTAGTTTAGGCTTAACATGTATATCCTGATAAAAAGTTTCTTTATATGTGAACACTCAAAAGACAAAGCCAAAAATTCTCAAATTACATTTTGGGCAGTTGTAGACCTATGTAAAATTACTTGATTTTTTTTTAATGCTTATGGGCTCAAATGCATTCTGACATTTCCTGTAATGAAGCTACCTGTGTCTTTTTATTTTGAAAAAGTGCGCAGAATTGAAAAAATTTCGTGCATTTCTTCTGAAGAAATGCTAAAGCTTTCGTAAATTTTATAGATATGTATAATATTTCAATTTCTTTCAATGTAAATGAACTATAAAGATAATTAAAATATCAACTTCTAGACTAAATGATTCAAATACGGTCGTGCGCTAAACGGACATCAGTAGTTATAGACGATTACTATGTATTATGTAGAAGACGTTTGCAAAAGATGTTAATATTTCAGGGATTTTAGTTAAATTTTAATTTGTGGGCAATCTGTTTTAACATAAATCCCCTTTACTGACATTCACCTATTATAAAAAAAAACACAAAAAAGGGAAAATTCCCAAAAAAAAAAAAAAAAAAAAAGAAAAAGTATTTCATTTAGTAAATCGGATTCATAGTAAAATCTAAGTCATCACAATGGAAAAATAATCTTTATAACTGAAAACATTTTTACATTGGGTATTTTTCGCTGCAAAGCACAAATGAATTGTATTTAAACAGGAAGCGTCAAATATTTTTTATCTTTTATATATAAAGACACACCAGTGGCCGAATGGATAATCTTTGAAAGCATATGCTGAACACTGATAGTTCGATCCTGGCTCAAAACTGGCGAACTTGATAGCTAAATGGTATTTTCTTAACTTCTTTTATATAACGGGAATATGAGTCAAAAAAAGACCTCCGAGAAGACATGTTTACCTTTAGGCAGGTAGCTCTTGCTTGCTTGTCAGTGTTCAATTAAATCTTGTGAGTTATACTTTTCTTCTGTTGTTTTCTTTTTTTGTTAAATACTTTTCTTCCTTTAGAAGAAAGAAGCGCAGTTCGTATTAGTTAGGAAGAGTTTATATGACACGTACATACACACATATATGCGCACCCATATATGTATAAAAGTTCTGTGCTAATGAGGTTAATAAGAAGAGAGCATTCAGAAATGCTTGAGAAAGCGCACTAATGAGGAAAAGGGAATTAGATTTCGTGTTTTGTATTCATAAAACGGAAGTTAAAACAGGAGAAAACATTTCTTGCTTTTAAGTAAAGATTTGTATTCGTTAGAAACAGAAAGATTCATTAGAGCAGACAGATAATGTTATAATTTGGATATTAGCTAAAGTATGATTAAATATTGGTTTCGCTTCAGCCGGGAATTATGACTTTAACTATTACAATAGTTGTCAGAAGGTGGTGAGTTTCTGTTGTAACAGATTTGTGGTAGATTGTATTAGTAGAATATGGCAAAAAACACGATGGCTGCATGCCTCAGGGGAGGAATGCCTTCGTGGAGGAACTGGCTTATGTTTACGTTACAAGAAAACAAC
>KK121302.1:52291-123940 GCA_000611955.2 Stegodyphus mimosarum | reverse complement strand
ACATGTTAAAGTATTCTATAAACCACCTTGAAATTATTAGTTGTTACGTTATTCTGTTAAACCAAAAGTGCTTGGCTTCTTTTAACCCAAGTTGGGTCATTTGCTAATTTTATGTTTGTATAAAAGGGTCTTATACATCCTTCTATTGATTTCTGTTGTGTTTGACAACTTTTTAAAAGTCTAGTCTTTTTTTCTGTTTTATTTTTATCTTTTTAAAAGTTATAGTCCTTAAAAGTCTGCGTTCCCAAAGAGACATAGACTTTAAAACTTGCAACTGGCATCAAAAGCTGCAAATTTTGAAATTAAATATCCCAGGCAATTTTTGTCATATGGGAGTCAAACTTCTTCTATTTTTTTTCTTAATGAGAATAAAACTTTCACAAATATATGTATAGGAACCAGAAGACCACAACAGGCTGGGTTCTGGCGATTGCAATAAAACAGGCAGATGCATAACTGGATGTTATAGACGTCCCATGCAAAATTTCAACGTTCTACGCTTAATTATTTTTGAGTTATGCGAGATAGATACATTCATACATTCGTACGTACAGAGATCACAAATTGCTTTTGAATCCATTTTAAATCCATTATACAATCCGTTTGGGAAAGCCAGTCCTTTATTTTGTCTATACGTACAGATGTCACGTAAAAAAATCGTCAGTATGAGTTCGGTAACAGTCAAAAGGGATATTTCTGATGAAATATGATATCCGAAATTTTTCGGGATTACAATGCTTCCTTTACTTCATACAAGGAAGTAAAAAAAGAAAAAAAAAAGTTTAACATATTTTAATACATGACCGTATCTTTCTCGATACATAATACAGCAAATGCGTTTAATCGTTCGCCGCTCGGTGTTGAATGAAGGTGCTTCTTATCCAGCTTTAATCTACTAAAAGAACATTTTGCATTTGTTACGATCAGAGGCAATCTAAAAGAAGTTTTTGATACAGGTAATACGTTTGGAAAAGGTATATTATAATTATCAATACGTATATATCCTCCACAGAGCCGTTCCATTATATTTTTTTCACCTGAGGCAAAGCTGTAAATGCATATCCCTACATATTTACAATCCAAGGCATCGTGCATTTGTGTGGGGAGAAGGGGAAGAAATATATATAATGTTAATGCATTATTGCATATATATATATATGTAATAACAAATTTAGAAGTACTTAATTAATTTTAACAAATTTAGAAGTACTTAATTAATTTTAACAAATTTAGAAGTACTTAATTAATTTTAACAAATTTTGAAGTACTTAATAACAAATTTAGAAGTACCGATGTAGGAGCACTGAGACGTAGAAACGTAGCAATATTGTTTGGCGTAGAACTTAGATTCGTGTTGAAGAGGAAGAATTCTGATTGCGTAGAATCTGAAAATGTTGAATTCCTAATGACTAAGAAACTTGTCAATCGAGCCGGATTAAATTCTACTTTTATTTAAATTAACATTTGTGGCCACAATTTACTCGGCACTTTAATCGTGCATATTCAAGAAATTTTTTTTTACATTTTGAAATACTACTGCGATAAGAAGAGAGCACAGCGAAAAGCATCCCTATTCCACAGAGCTTGCGTAAAGCTGATGACGTAGCTTGTTCTAAACTTGAACTCAAAATTTTGAGAACTGAAACTTTTCTAACCTACATCAAAACATTCTTCTTGGTAAGCTTCCTTCCATATTGGATAAATGCACACTTTTAGCTTGAACCTTTGTGCTGCTTGGACGCTATTTCGCTGTGCTGTCTTCTTATCGCAGCAGTATTCAATAGTGGAAATGCTATTCAATAGGTAGAGTGCCATGTAAACTGTAGCCGCAAATGTGAATTTAAATAAAAATGAAATTTATAGTAATATACCTCAACTGCCAAGTTTCCTATTCGTTATGGATTAGCATTCTTACGCAATTAAATTTCTTCCTCTTCAATACGGATCTACTTACTTGCTTCGCCGTCGATATTTGTACTTTCTACTGAATTTGTTTTCATTAACATTTTATTTATATTTATTATTTTATTACATTTAACATTATATATATCTATATCTATGGATATATAAATCTCTCTCTCTCTCTCTATGTATATATACAATATAAAAGCATTATTGTATATATACAATATAAAAACATTATTGTATATATATATATATATATATATATATATATTTACACACACACACACATATTTTCATAAGTACAATGCACATTAACTATATCTATGTACTTTTATACTCATTTAAACTTATACACAATGTTTAAATATAGCTTTATATATTCCGAGAAATGACACATGTATAATGATTTAAAATTTTGAAATGAAAAGGATTAAAAATATCCTTTTTGACAAAGGGAAAATGACAACAGTATAAGTAGCAGTCTATTTACTCTAAAAATTTGCACAAACCTTTCAAGCATATTTCCAATTTAAATGTTCTTTCTTTTAAAGAAGCATTAGTAATTTTTTTCAAAATTTATTTGATCACTAAATTAATGTGCTATAGAGAGAAGGATTATGTTTGAAAATTTTACTGGACGAAGTGAAGAGAGCATATAATTTTTTTTTAAATTTAAAATTTACTAAAACTTCTTTCCCCACCAGTAACTGGCAAAGTTAAAACTGTTCTCAACACTGTTTCCATATTTGTACCATTCACGACTATAATTTAATTCATCATATAATGAATTAAATTATAGTCGTGAATTATTTTTAAAAAGGCCCGACGACAAGCTCCTCTTAAGTGTCTGGAATTATTAAAATAGCTTGGTTTTTTAAACTAGGTATTTCTGATTGAATTTCCGCAGTATTTATATCATTCGAATAATTACGTACTAAACTGCTGGCATTCTCATCTCCTGTAAAAAAAAAAGACCTCCTTTATGAAGGGGTAAGGTTTCATAAACAGTTACAGTTTTTCACTGCAAGTTTTTTTTTTAATTTTTATTTTTCTAGCAGTATTAAATTCCGCGTAGATAACATGCATAAAAATTTAAAATTCACATGTTTCAATATTTTCAGCCTATTGTAATGATTAAGCCTTTAATATAGCATCTTTTAATAATCGATGTACGTCGGTTGTTTGTAGATCAATTCTTTAACAAATCAAACTTTTGCTAAAGAATTTGTTTGCTGTTGATGTCCACTGTGTATCTTTGCGAATTTACAATGCTGTTTTTAAAATGGACATGAGTTCATCTGATCTACTCATTGAAGACACAACTAAAGTTGCTTGAATTTGTAAAACAGCATTTTTGCATACTAATTTTAACTAAGGTATTTTCTCTCTTCTCCTTCGTTGTGCAACTGGATAGCATGTTCGGCTAGCAGTCTGGAGGTCAGGTGTTCTAATCCGGCGAAGGCACTACACATTTTTCACATCTGCATCGATAAACCTAATGCCTCTACTAACCTAATGACCGCGCCCGAACTGAAAGGTGGTGGGCAATAATATGTCACCACCAGCGTTTGCCCCCTTCATCCGCAGTCGCTCTTATAAAGGGGAAGTACACTACCTGTCGGTTATTAAAATCACTTCCGTTCCAAACATATTTGAATTTATTATGGGAATGAGTAAACGGCGATTTCAGTACTGCAAATCATGGTGTCAACTTTGAACTAATTTAACAAGATAGTAACTAATAATTAATCTAATAATTAATGCCTAAATTATTAATTAAAAATTAATGCTAAAATTAAATTACTTGCGAAATTTGGAAACTTATTTTTATTGAAAAAAATTTGTAATTACATAACTGATGAAATATTAAACTTTTACAAAGGACTGTTGTATCCGTATTTGTTTCATACTGTTCGTCAAAAGTTTTCAGTACTATTTTCAAGTTCGTAAACCTGTTGGTAGCTTTTCTGATCTCGATCTTTCAGTTAAAGAATTCTTAGAGAGTTTGCAGTGCTTTTTCTGGATTCAGCTGAGGTTGGCATGTAGCGATTTGCTTCCGTAGCACTTTCACTGTCAGTTCCAGTTTCTGAAGCCCATTTAACACTTTCTATAATATCATAGTCGCCGCCCAGACGGTATAATGGTTGGGGAAGCCCACTGTGGTACCGAAGGGCGCAGGTTTGAAGTCCAGAGAAGGCATGATTGTAATTGTCCGACCTTTCATAGGAGGAAATGGTGGCCGCCTATTAGGTGTCTCCACAATAAAATGGCCACCGTTTCTGGGTTTAGAAATGGCCAATGATAATTTTTTAAAAATCTAATGGCAAGTTCTCGTCATTAGGTTAAAAAAATGTAACATCATAGTCGGTATTTTCTCACGTTGTTTCAATATAGTCTTCAATTGTAAGCATTCTAAAATAAAATCTTCGTAATTTCTCTTACTGATGTCTTAAATATTAGAAATAGTTTGCAATTCTTCTGCGGCTTCTTCTAAATAAAAAGAGCACATTTTCTAAAGCAGTTTTTGTATTTTGGGAGACTGCTTCCCTTACGTTGACTGTAATGTACATAGGCTCTAGCAAAGATATCGACTTAGTTATCTCCTTCGAAGTGCTTAGATTTTCAGAAGATTCAACTTTTTTTATCTTTTTATGAACGACACATTTCCTCAAAGTACACAGGTCTTTTAAAATACCTTGGTCTAATGGCTGAATGAGAGAAATCTCATTTGCAGGAAAAACACTAATTTAATGTTTTTCAGAATGATACCAGAGGAGGGTGCAGCACATTTATTTAACAGTAAGGCTGTGTAGGGATCCTCACTTTTATCTAATAATTAAGTGTTGAGGAACCTAGTGAACTACTAAGCGAATAATTGCTTAAGTCCAGAAACAGAAGCGTAGACTCAGGAAGGGTTAATTACCTTTTATTTGCTCAAAATAAGATTAACAATCGGCCCCTTTCTTAGGGCGTACAGCAAAACCTTCACTTCGGCTTAAAATGTAAGAAATAAATACTAACTAATTATTAACTAAAGAGATTTAGACGAGGCTAACGCATTTCTAAAGTAGTTGGTCCGTAATACTAAATTAACCATCTAAGCTATTAAAAGGCACGTAATACGGCCGAGCGGTAGTAACTGTTAGGAAGACGTAGATAAAAGGCAAACGCCCGCTATTCAGGAATCCTAACTGAGACAGAGACAGTAGTTTATCCTAACAGTACGAGAAAGAGAGATCTTTCGAACTGTGTCAGTGGAACTTTAACTTAAGTCAAACTTTAATTAAGCCAGTGGAACTTAAATATTATTCTCCTTCTCATTTGAAATTAACGCGATTCTAAAAACTCATTCTAGTAGGGAGCTGTAAGTTGAAGCTGGAAAAGCTAGGAAAGAAGCATTAAATTAAAATAACTGTTATAAAATTAAAATAACACCTTATAGCTTTTTTTTTTCGTTTTTCAGTTCTCTGTCCCATTTCAAAAGGAAATCAGTAAAATTACTGCTCATTCACGAGTTCCTGTTATTATGGTAATTTAAAGGTAAATTTTTAACTTATTTTAAACGTTGAGGATTTCTATTTTTTCCTGTAACCAATATGTAGTCTGCATCCAAATTGCATGCTAATGACAGAGTAACTCATTCTTTTAGTTTCTGCTGTTTTACTTTTAAACATTAATATGTGCTTCGGTATTGCTTTGCAAAACAAACAAGTTTGATCTATATTATAAATTTCATGTGGCTTGTATAAATTTCGTGTAGCTCCGGGTAAAATGTCTTTGATCGAGTTTTCAGCCAAATGATGATCTGCCCTTTGCTTCTTACCATATAGTTTTTCTAACAATATTTTTTCTCTCTTCCCATCTTGTGAACTAACCATGCAACAGTTGGCGCAAAGTTTTTTACTTGCATTTTAACGAATTCTAAGCTGGTCAAAAAGAGCTCTAGAAATTGGAAGATTTTTAGTCTCATATCTTGAAGCAGTTTCAAGGAATCTCGATTTTCCGTTCCTTTTGCGCTTCCTTGAGAAATTTCCATTTTTTCTCATTTTATCTCAATTTTATTTCGTTGTTTAAGTAAACTGCCCAATGCTTTGTTTGGGAAATTTCCATTTGAAGTGATGCATCGCTTTGGCTGCATTTATCAAACATATCGTATCTTTCAGCAATTTATCCTTTTCTTTCAGTCTTAAGTCATTTCTTTCCTTTACGTATTTGCGACATGTTACAAGTCACGCGCACAGCAAATAAAACATGTTTATTCCAGTGTTTTGTTTCAATCCAAAATTTCCGGTTTTTTGCAGCAGGAAGACTGTATCTTTGTCTGTCAACCTGTTACCTTATGGTTATTATAAGCGTAACCAATGCTTTCTTTTTTCTTCAGCCTACACCGACCACTCCCGTTTTTCAGTTAAAGACTGATAATGTACGGAACATTTCTTGGTGCTTTCGGAGAACGCCCTGGAAACTTAATGTGTCTGCACTTCCATTCTCTTTCAGCTGGTGTTCGATAAAGGGAACCAATGCTAACTTAAGCATCACCTTTTCTTTAATCCTGTGAAACACTCACTCATTTACAATCAAAGAACTTGTTTCCAATGCCTCTAAAAGACTGTTTTCATTAATCCTAAGATAAAGCTATTCTGTCACGAACAAGAAAGTTACAAAGAGTGTCTGACAAGGTTTAGGGAACGGTACCCAACACCCCAGGGAGTCTTTGTTCTAATTACGCTGCCCGAAATTGGAGCACTACGTAACTCAAAGATAAATGAATGAGAAACAAGCAGATTTTATCAACCACAAACAGTTTATTCTGGATTTGAAGAATCAATTATTTGCCTGTTTTGAGTGTTATAAACGGCCGAGATGAGTTTAATAAAAGGGTCTAGGACTTAACGCAGTCAATGTTTTGGCGTCGCCATTTCGCCAGCAGCTGATTCGTCGTAGGTCATTTCCCCGTAAAGTAGAAATGAAATGCATAATAAAAGTTGCTTATAATAAACATAACAGCAATTACTTTATAAGGTATATCCTAATTTTATAACAGTTATTTTATGCACCTTTCCTATCTCTTCTAGCTTACAATTCCTTTTCAGAATGAGTTTTTAGGATCGCGTTAAATGCAAATGAGAAGTAGAAATTATGTAAGTCAAAGTTCCACTGACTTCGAAAGCGAGAGTTAGGATTCCTGAATAGCGCGCGTTTGCCTCTTGGCTACGTCTCTCTAACTCTTACTACGCTCGGCCGTATTACGTGCCTTTTAATAGCTTCGCTAGCTAATTTAATGTTACCTGCCAACTAGTTTAGAATTTGTGTTAGCTTCGCTAAATCTGTTTAGTTAGTCATTAGTTAGTTCTTATTTCTTACATTTTTGAGTTTAAGCCCAAGTGGAGGCTTTGTTGTATGCCCTGAGAAAGGGGTCATCTGCGAATCTTTATTTTGAGCAATAAAGGGTAATTAACTCTTTTTTTAAGTTTACGCTTCTGTTCTTGGACTAAAGCGATTATTCGCTTAGCTGTTCACTAGGTTCCTCATCAGTTAGTTTAGTAGAATAAAAGGGAGCGTACTTGTTTACAAATATGCGATATAAATTACACATAGTTATTTAGAAAATTATGTCAGATTCAAATAGAACAAAATTATCACATTTCATAATTATGAGTTTAATCTATGAGATTTTCTGTTATATTATCATTTCTAAAATTATGCAGATGCAATGATTACACAATTCATCAAAATTTCTTAAAATTGTAATCAGCTAGTTCAGACAAATGTAAATGTTAACAAACCATCCAGTTCCTTAAAAGACAACAGTTTAAAAAGATGTTTTACCATAACTTTGGTTGTAGAGCAAATTTTTGCATTCGATTTATTAAAAATACTTGCAAGAAATCGAGCTTTAATATAAAGTCTTGAAAAAAAATTTATTTTTTAATTATATAAAGACAGTACTCCTTGAATATCTGTTTAAAAATGGTCGATTCAATTTGAAATCTTAAAATAATTTTCTTTTAATCATGAATGCTACGTTATATTATTTTTAATATTATGCTTTATTATTATTATGCATTATTTTAATAATTATATTAAATTTCACCTTAATTATAAATGCCTTTAGTTACTGATTTGAATTTAACTAAATACCGCGTATCGTTAATAAATTTATTATTTTAATACATTTTAATAATTCTAGAAGCTGTGTTTAATAACAAAAGCTTTTTTCTTTTAAAATTTAAGTCAACTAGGGGTATGTTGTTGTTATTGCGATTTATCTCACTTGTAAGACAGTAACATTAAAAGAAGCTCACGAGATTCATCATGTCAAGGAGTGCAAGCTTGCGCGTGTCGTTGGCAAGAGCCTTGAGCACCATACAGGTGACAGTACGACTTTGCTCAGTTTCGCCCCCAATTTTGATGGAGCGCACCTTAGGGGGGGACGGGTACGAGGGTCTACCACCCCTCTTCCTCTGCCACAACCTCTCGAGAGTACTTTCGTCTCGTCGCATATTTAGAGTGCCCTCATGCCGCACAGATACCATACATTTATTTCCAAACATCTGTGCCTTCTCCAGGATTCGAACCCGGGCCTTTCGGTGCGACAGTCAGTGTCGCTAACCACTAGAGGAATACAAGGTAATCAAAATAGGTATAATATAGGCATATAAAGGTATAATATAGGAATATAAAGAAAAATATGGCTTGACGCCCAAAAGCGAAATGGCATGACGGCGAAACGGCAATGTCGAAACGGTAGCGCTGAATAATCCCAGTCCTTAATAAACGGTGGTTTTTTTTATTGATTAGTATGTATTTGTTTTAGTTCCTGAAAATTTGAATGTAATGAGCATCTGAGTGTATTAACTAGTGAGTTTAATAAACGGCGTGTATTGTATATAAGGTATTTTCTCCCTCATTTCCAATTACCTTCGTGGTATAACTGGAGAGCACTTCCGGCTAGCAATCGGGATGTTTCGTGTTCGAATTCCGGCTAGAGCACTGCATATTTTTCCCATCTACTGCATCTTTAAACCTACAGCTATGAGCCGAACAAGAAATTTATGTAGCTTTACTATTTTTTTTTATAAATGATGGCTTGCGCACCTTTGCACAATCCAGCCATATCGGCCCCATTATCTTATCCTTGACCTCGAATAATTTGAATGTCGAGACCATCCTTTTCTAAATTATAAATAATTTCGTTTATTAAACCCCTACCAGTTTTTTCTTTAGTTTCCATAGAATCTATAAAGCTTTCTTCAATAATCATGGACATATATTTTATATACAAGAGTCTAATAATTTGACACAATTGTTCATGTTGCGAAAAATCTGGTTTATAATCAAAGAAAAATATTTCGCTCTTTTTGTGTTTAGGAAGAATTTCAAATCTAACGTTGTTGCTTAAAGTAAGTTCATCTTATACTTTATTGAACAGATGAAAACGGATCCGTTTCGGTGATTAGTTATATGATAGACAGTATTTCTATCATAGTGGCTTACTAATTTAGTTATGTTTTGCAATGTTCCTGCACTCGAACTGCCAGTAATTTCAGAAGTACCTTTAAGAGGTAAATTATTTTTTGCACAAAACAAAATTATTTTTAATTTAACGCGTAACGTATTTCCCTTTATTTTATTTCAAAGCATTTCCATTAAAGATAAGCATCGCAATGAAACATGGAATTTTCGGGATCGGAAATTCGGTTTAAGTTTTTCCAATCTTTGATACCTCTTTTTATATTGGAGATAGTGGGAATTTATCTTACTTTTAGTAAAAAGAATGCTTGGGAAACAGAATGATGACAGAGATCTTTTAAAATTAATAAGCCAGTTGCTTTACCATTAGAACACTTCTTAAAACATTTCTGTGGAAAATCTCCTACCATCCTCTGAAGCAGATTCTCTGAAATGAACGACTTATCTTTGATCCGGTCCATGTGCTCTTAAGAAAAATTGTACTTTGAAATTGTCGGCCTTGATGGAGGATCATTCAAAATGATCAGTTTAATTAGCTTTTTCAAACTCTTCGTTTCTAGAAATTTTTTAGTACTTGATTGTTTTTATTAGAATCAAATTTGCTAAATTTTCCAACTTTAACTAGGTATCTTTTGAGCTATCAGTTAATACATTCTTGGATGATTAATTTGATTTGGATGATTATATGAATTTTGAATTTGAATCGTCACATTTTCCAAGCCAATCTTGCAAATGTAAAACGCAGCTTTGCTGCACTTCACTTCTCAATTATCCCTTCTTTTGTATGCAGCATCAACTTTTTTTCTCTCTAAATGGTTTATATCATTTGTGACAAATTCGATCCTTGGGGGGATTTTTATCAAGAAATCACTTTAGATTTACTTGGTGTCACAATAAAGTTAGTAAATATGGGTTGTGGAATAAGATTTAGATAGCGTAGAAAGTGAAAAAAAACATACGTAAAAATTATTAAAAATGTTAGAGAAATCTGAAATAAATATATGCAAAAATTTTTTTAATAAATTAAACAGAAAATTGCAATATAAAAAGCAAAACATAACCTCCTGATGTTTTTAGCATTTCGCTTCCCACGTTGCATGTAGCGGAAAAACTATATAGTTTTTGCACCATAAACCCTACATTCGTGTGCAAATATTGTGCAAATACATGCAAATATTCAGAAGGGAATATTTGCGTAATTCGACATGTGTGTTTGTGGAGTTGTGATTTGGGAGAGAATATAAGCGCACGAGGGATTTACAGCGATTTGTTTGCTCGTACTTCCTCACAACATTCACCGAATTTCTCGCAAGAGTTGGGTAAATTTTATAAGGTATTAGGTAAAATGAGTAACCACGAACCTATGGATGACAGGACGAGATGGGAAATTTTCGGTATATTGGAGGCAGGTCACAAGCATATGTGCCTTCATAGCCCAGTGTTGTCTGCAATTTGTAGAAACAGTTTCAGGACACTGGATCCATATCGAGAAGACTTAGACAAGGTCGACTGAGATCCACAATGACGAAGGAGGATCGTTATTTGGCACTTTCAGTGTGGACTGTCGATACTGGACTGCTAGAGCTTCACAGCTCTCACATGAGCTGTATGCTACCAGTGGAAACCGAGTTTCACAGTCTACAGTTGCCCGAAGGCTTCACGAGATAGGGCTGTATGCCAGAAAATTTTCGCCTTGTGTCTTGCAACATGCGCCTTGGACCAGAGTCGAGATTCAGCATGGACACTGATTTTTGGCGTACCTGTATCTGGAGAGAGCCTGGAACACTATACCATCCCTCCCTCATCAGGGAAAAGGATCTTTATGGAGGTGGAGGTTTAATGGTTTGGCAGGCATTACGTTGGATGGCCACACACTCCTGCATGTATCTGACAAAAGCTTCCTGACTGCTATGTATAGAGAGAGGTATAAAGAGGAGAAGTTAGAACACTATGTTTGACTTTTCAGCGACGCAGTTGGTCTTGGGTTCCTGTTAATGGAGGGTAACTTTCGTCCACATAGGTCTCAGCTGGTCGGCGATTCTGTGGAAAGTAAGAATATTCGCGGCATGGACTGGCCAGCCATATCTCATGACCTTAAAGCCGTAATGTATAACTGGGGCTTTATTTAGCAGACAATTTCATCACACCATCCCTCTACGAGAATCATCCTGCATATGAAAACTGCCTTGCTGCGGGAGTGGGATCGACTGTCACAGGGACTCCTCAACTGCCTCCTGTTCAGTGTGCTGTCACTCTGCGCAACTGTCTGGCTGTTAGAGGGAACCATACCCCTATTAGACTCAATTTCATTTGATATCACAATATAAATTTTGGACATCCCGGCGCTATGAGCTTTACTGATAACCATGCGTAACATAAAATGACTTTTGAATGGTACATTTCTCTCTCTGTTATAAATGTATTTTCATACCAAATTTCATTAAAGTCTGTCCTTTAGTTTTTCAGAAATTTGGCATAATTGTAAATTCTTTTAATTTTGCACACAAGTGGTAATCTGACGTGATAGTTGGCCCAGTTCTTTTCGACTACAAATAGGATTTTCTTTTAAGCGTACACTACTGGCCACCCAAATTACAATACCAAGAAAGACAAGAGATATCACAACAAAATTTATTTAGTAGATAACATGTTGACCAAGTATCAAATGATTAAATTTATAGACGTCTGTGAAGTGTGGTTCCTTTCAGAATCAGTAGCCAGAGTAGCCGCCATTGTTGGAGATCACCGCGGCCACAGGCCTCGGCATTGATTCCAAGAGACTTTGGATGTGTTCTTGGGGTACAGCAGACCAAGCAGTTTCCACACGTTGCCAAAGTTGATCTCGTGTGGCAGCTTGGGATGTAAGCTGGGTCAGTCGTTCAGCAACCATGGACCACATGTTTTCTATCGGCGAAAGATCCGGAGAGCGAGCCGGCCAGTGAAGCAATTCAATCTTGCGATTGACGAAGAACCCTTGGACAATGCATGCCACGTGTGGTCGCGCATTATCCTGTTGAAATATGGTAGTGGGCAGGCCCTGAAGGTAAGGAAGGACAACTGGCTCCAACACCTCGGAAATGTAGCGCTGGCTCTTTAAAGTACCGGCAATGCGTACTAGAGGAGTGCGAGAGTGACATCCAATACCGCCCCATACCATAATACCCGGTGCAGGACCAGTGTGGCGGTGCATAAAGCAGCTGTTCAGCATCCTCTCTTCACGGTGTCTCCAGACTCGAATCCGACCATCGTGGTGTTGCAGACAGAAGCATGACTCATCAGTAAACACAATTTCATTCCATTCTGCCGTCCACATCTTCTTTCATCGCACCGTTGCGGCAGAGACGTCTGTAGTTCTGCGTCAAGGGTAGACGAAGCAATGGACGTCTTGAGGACAGACCACTGTACTGTAAACGGCGTCGAATGGTACGCGCAGACACTGGATGATGCGTTACAAACTGAATGGGTTGTGCCATGGTTCGTGATGTGACTGAGCGATCCGTCACTGCCATGCGCACAATGTTCTTGTCATCACGTGAAGTGGTGCACTGAGGTGGATGCGATCGAACACGTCGGTCCGTCTTACCTTCCTGCATCCAACGGTCGCATATCCGCATTACAGTTGTTTGGTTTCGTTCAACACGACTACCGATTTTCCTGAAAGATAATCCACACTCTCGGTAGGCGACTATCATTCCTCTGTCGAACTCGGATACTTGATCAAACGATGATCGCTGTTTACTACGAGGCATAAGTGATCGTTTTTTGAAAAAAAAACCACAAGGGAAACACTATTGCCGAACTTGAAATCGTCGAAAACTCCAAGCCTTAAGTAGCGCTTTGAAGTGGCGCCACAGGCGCGCGTGATGTGCGTCTGCGCTGAAATTCTAACATTTGCATATCTCACCTCCGCTAATGCATGTTGTAAATTTCATGTTATTTGTATGCTTCCTTCAGGGTGTTGCATTTACGGTGGCCAGCAGTGTATTTATAAACGCTTTATTTAACTATTATACCGTTCCATTTTTCTCCCTTGCAAACTCTGGACATTTTCCCATTGCAAGATACATATATTATATCAGTGGCAGGCTGCTGAATACTTATAGTTCGTCCTGGGTTGGAACACAGTCGGGCTGGCTGAATTATTGGTTTTCCCTAAGGTCAGTAGACAGGCAAGGCTATGCTCTGTCAAACCTTTCTCGTTTTGACGCCTTCGACCTGAACGACGTCACTTTGCTCAAAGAAGTGGGGAGAAACGAGAAACCTTGTTATCGAGCAGAACGTCGATATGACAGCGCTGGTTGGTCTTAGTCGAGAACAGCAAACAATGCATTACAATAACCTTTGTTTCCCGCATGTGTACCGTAAATAGAGCCAGTTTCCATTAGAAAGTCCTCCAAGAAGTGATAACTTTCCTTAACCATATAGCCCTCGTATGCTTGTAGAGACATTAGGTTTTTTTAAAAGCAGGAGTGATGAAAAATGAGCAACATTTTCGCCGGGACTCGAACCACGGACCTCTGGAATACGCGCCGAGCGTGCTGACCACTACACCACGTAGGCATGCCAAGTAGGCGGAAGAAATACCTTACATACTCCCTCCTTTTTAAAGGGCGACTGGAGATTAGGGGACCCAATCGCCAAATCCTGGTGGTGGAGAATCATCATCCACCACCTTTTTTAGTTCGGGCGCCAATTGTAGAGTAATTTCGAATTTTTCGATAACAGGAAACTGAAGAAATGTGCAATGTCCTAGCCGGGATTCGAACCACGTATCTCTCGAATACGCGTCGAGCATGCTGACCACTATACAATGAAATCATGCGAAGCAGACGGAAATATACCTTATACTCCCCCTTTTAAAGAGGGACTGGTGATTAGGATACCCAATCGCCAAATCCCGGTGGTGGAGAATCATCATCCCCACCTTTTTTTTTGTTCGGGGGCCATATATAGAGACATTAGGTTATTTAGAAGCAGGAGACATGAAAAATGATCAACGCCTTCGCCGAAACTCGAACCACGAACTTTTCGAATACGCACCCAGCGTGCTGACAACTACACCAGAAGGCATGCGAAGAAGGCGGGAGAAATACCTTATATGCTTTGCTGTATTAAAATAACCGTATTCGTGATAACGCAACACGCTCCAAACAATGTTCTCCAAAAAGACATATTTGCGAACTTGATATTTACAGCTTGAAAACATATTTTCGCAATCAGTTCATTTCAAGCCTAGTAAAAGTTTCTAAACGGAAACAGTTTATCTTTTAGGTTAAATATCTCAATAAACAGAAAATAAAATAGACTGACACTGTTGACAAAATAGAATGACAATGACGCACACACACAAAATAAAAATGCTTATTTACAATAATTATTTTGAAAAAAGAATATAGTTATAAGAGACAAGCATAACGTATTGTTTAATTTAACTGTGGTTAACAGTCAAAGCGACACATATTTCTTTCTGTAGAAAATTGTCAGATGCATGTTGTTTTATGACGGAAAATACCATACTTTAATACGATCTAATTTTTCATTATATAAAGTTTACAATAATTTTCTGCTAGAAGAAATTTATTAACATCTCAAAATCCACTTCAGTTCGTAATTTACTCTAATAAAATTTACTCTATGTCAATTGTAACATTAATGTAAATTGAGCATGCTTTGGTTTTTCTAAAATTATATAAACATGTGTTTCCATGTTTAGTTGGAATTCTATTAAGCGCAGTGCTATCTTTCGATATATTTATAATTTTAAAATTCATGAGATTTAATGATGCTTCGTGTTTCATCATTATTTTTAGCCCGATTCATGAGTTAACTCAGGGCTTTCAATGTGTGAAATTTCGAGAATATAATAGGCGTTTGCAACTAATTTTTATTTGCAACAAATGAGTATATCACCCGTGGCCTAACTGATTTCGATGCTTCATTTATTCTTACTTTTTAAAATTTTAATCAACAGCTATACGCGTTCTTTTAATTTTATTCACGTTTCAGCTTTTCCTGAACTATATTTCTAAAAATTTCTATATGAAGAAACATATCTTTTGAATATATTTTTATCCGTTCACCTTAGAAGCAACGGAACAAAACTTTTTAAGACATGTTTTTTATGTCAAAACAAGTTATAATCGAATTAGCCTGAGGAGTTTGTCTTAAATGTTCCGTACAAAATTCAAAATTCTGTCTCTTGTTTAATTTTTAGAAACTAAATAATCCATTTTCTGGTGTCAGCAATATACTACAGACTCGTTAAAAAAGGTTTTATTGGCTACAAAATAGAGCAAAGACTCATGAGTTAACTCACGTTTGTATAAAAAACAGGGTAGTGAAACGTAACACATCAGTATACTCAGGGATAATGAAACGTTTGTATACAGTACGTTTAATTTTCACACATCGCTGCTTAGTCAACCTTAGTGCCTCAAGCTTAGTCTCCCAGTGTTATAGCAATGGGCCTGTTTTTTAGTCATGACAAGTGTCTTAGTCATTACGAATTCAACATTTTAAGATTCTGTGCAAACTGAAGTTTTTCTCTTCAACATGGATCTTCGTTCTACGCCAAACAATACTGCTACTTTTCTACGTGCCGGGGCTAAACCAGGAGTGATACTTTACTTGAAACTCTGAACAGACTTTTGTAAAAAATATATTATGAGATAATCCAAAACTTCTTAACTTTGATATTTAGAATAAGTCTGCTATTGTATTTCTAAGCATCGTTCAAATATTATTCATATTAAATGTATTCCTGAAATTATGCTAAATGCAACGAGAATAAGCTCGTTATGAAACAATTAAGTGTATTAGCTTCAATCCTCGATTTTGTGTTCGGTTCACTTTTGCATCGAGTCACTTTTTAAATAAAAGGGTGTTGCCACCAAATGTTATCGCTATATATTATTTTTAAAGAAACGGTATAGCAAATGTAAGTAATATAACGAGCATAAGAAGAAATGTAAGGTAACACTTAACATTCTTTCGGGAATTCTAAACATATGCTGCTTTTAAAATTTTGTCATTGTATTAAACATATGCTGCTTTTAAATGGATCTAAACATATTGATGGAGCACTGATTTGTGAATTCGAAATGTTATGTGACTGGAAGATATATTACGACAGATGCGATATTTTCAAATCAAATCGTAAGAACTGATGTGTGCATGAACACGTATAGTTATCATTATCCATTGCATGGGAGATTAGAATAATAAAAAATGAGTAGTGGTTATAAGTAACCCTGAGCCATAAAATGTATAAACAAATCAGATTTTATTTACAAACTAGACATTACAATTTTAATTTGGCTACGTCCCCTTCCTGAAATCTTAACTGCGTCACCTTGAAAACTAATTCGCGTATGTCATTTGCAAAGCGAAAAGCTTTTGTTCAATCGCAGTCCAAAATTTGAGCAAAGACCTTCAACTGTATAAATATACCCAACTGCAAAATAAGCTCTTACTTTTCCTGTCTTCCTCTTGCTGTGCAAACGCATGTTGCGTATTTCTCCGTTTAATCATTAGGCTTAAAATATGATGAGTTGTATATAGAATTGTGGTGTGCTTGTCGCACCCATAATGGTGTGTAAAGAACATATGTCCTGAGGACTTAGTCATCAAGAAATAAAATTATGTATTAAAATTATGAATCTACAGCTACTTTTCGTCTCTGAATTCATCTGTCTATTTACGCATCCTATCTGTATACCAACAAGATCTATAACCATCATATCCATAAGTAAAAAAAAATAATCGTTGTGTTCTTTCTCTGCATCCTAAAATATTGCTATTCGAATTAACCGGTCTTTTTTTTTTCGGCCCGAAGTCCCGTCCCATAGAGCCGACTACTTGTAAACAAACTGTATAGACAAATTCCTAAGAGAGGCAAATGGCGCTTCCACTCTGAAGCTTAAATGTGATTGTGGATTATTTAATGCTCTGTGATGCTTGCTTATATGCGCTCTAGAATATACCATTTGCTGCAAATTACGAAGTCACAATGATTTTTCATTTCCAAAGTGTGCCATCCATTTAATGTAATATTCAGCAGAGGTAGTTTCTATACTAATGGGTTTTGTATTCGAATCTTTATTATATATTTAATTTACCGCTCTGTCGTTCTCCCTGCGGCTTTGCCTGATAGTTCCGTTAACCAATGGCGAATACTAATCGGTAAATACTTTACTTATGGTTGACAGAGAAAAAAACTTCTGATCATTACAATAAAATGGGGAAATACAGTGTGAGTCTGCATAAGCAGACAGGCTGACTGCTTATGTTCCTGAAAGCTGTTTTTTGTGCTATAGATTTCGATATTACTGCAAATTTTATTAAAAAATTAAAAATTTCATGACTTAATCTGTATGTGCCTGATACCGTGGGGAAAAAAGTCAAAGGTTCCGTTTAAAAATAATAATGATTGTAACAGCTGTAGGGGGAGGGGAATGTAATTCGAAGAGAAAGATAAAAACATTTTAGAAAACAAATATCTAAAATTACAAGAATTAAGAAGTTGAAAAGTGCGTCATCATTAAATGAACAATAATGCATAATTGTTCTGCGTTAGCAACAAGCAGTAACAAATTAGGAAAGAAATATCAAGTAACAAAATAAAGATGCGTTATTAAAAAGTGGTATTCAAATTCCAGAGTCAGAAAGCTAGTCACGATAATACAACATCCAAGGAGAAAAAGAAAAAAAAGTGTTGAAGCCTAGAGAAATACATTTATCCCAAATATAACTTAGAACTATATTTGGAATAAAATAAGCTGGTTTAAAAGTAAAAGTGGGAATAATATGATGCAGAAAATTAATCCGCTGTGTTCTTGTCATTAAGAGAGGTTGCAAAACAGCATCAGAGATTATGCCAATTTAATTGCTTTAATGACCAGTCTTAAACAAATAAGCTGCTTAATTGTAAGAATAATTAATTTTTAGAAAATAAATTTGAAAGTTTTTTTTTAATTTTTAGGAAAACGAAAAGCCGTATTTGTTTTCCAAAAAAGAGTATAATAGCATTTATAACGGATCAGATTTTGATTCATAAAGACTTATTTTTAGCTACATTCGAAAGCATTATTTCTCTTGAGAAACTTTAAATTCCTTCAGGGCTGATATTGGCGTTCATGTACACAAATGTACATCTATCCACATTTGCCTTGCTACGGTAAAACTTGTTTTTAATTCTTGCTTCTGTTACCTTGATTTTGAAACTACTTTATATTGTAATATTTGCTTTTTATACGTAACAAAGCTTTCCCCCTCTTTTTGCTGTTACACGTATTTACTGAAACACTACTCTATACAAGAAAATACACTTGTATTAACCATTTGAAATCTGCATATGTTTTCGGGCATATGTATAGTCAGCTGTAAGGAACATTTAGGTAGTATTTTGTAGATATCTGATGAAAATGCAGCAGGTTTGTGGTAAAACACTTTTTTTATCAAGAAGTATTCATGATGTATATAAATTTAGTAAATATAAAATATATATTTTAAAACACAAATCATTCATGAAATTAATTAGCGTCAGTATGCGTTCATGTTTACATTTAGTCATACTCGTTTAGATAATATTCTTATATAAACTTAGTTCATGTTAATATGCCCACAAGCTGCAGAGCTGTAAAATCGCTAATCACTGGTAGTTCCGACCTGGGTGCGATCCGAGACGAACGCTTTGGCTGCATGGGTGCTTTCGTGGTTTTCCCCCATGTGTAACATATATACGAACCAGTTTCCCTTAGAATATCCTCTACGAAGGCATCCTTTTCCTTACTCGCATAGCTGTAGTGTGCTTTGCCATAATCATCTAATCAATCATATTAATATATCGTAAAATAAGCATACATTTGAAATCTTTTAATATTCGTGTTATATTCTTGGTAATAAAAACTGCAGAAAGTGTTTTGTATAATATTTTTGTTTCAACAGATGGAATTAATCATGTATCAGAAGAACTATTAATAACCATAGTTCTTTAAATTTAAAATTCATAATGAAACATACAAAAACTTTACAGTTTTCTTTATAAAACAATAGCGGCAAGTAAGGAACACGTGAACAACAATGAAAAGCAACGGTATTTACATTTTTGTTAGCTTTGTAAAGAACAATCTATAGTCTTGCCAAGTTTGCTGTACGTTGAAATAAAGCGCTCTAGTTTTCATGTAAACAATCCTGGTTCTAATTAGAATGCAAAGGATTAAAAATTAACTAGTTACTGTTTATCTTTGTAGCACTTGTAATAAGCTTCAGGTTATTATTAATATTTTTGATTAATATGGTGCTTTCAGCTTCATCAGATGTTCAACTTTATATGAGATGTCGCGAGTTTCGTTTTTTAAAAATTTTCTCTAGCAACGTAAACCAAAACTTGCTCAAATGATTTAGCCGATGTACACACGTATTGCTGATGTTCCTGATTTTAAAATTATGATTCTTCAGCTATCAACAGAATATTTTATGCTATTAAATAAAAGTTGTCACTGTGGACCGTGTAATTGGAAGCTGCGTGCTCGGGGCTGAAGCCCTAGTATTAATAGAACATTTCTTAATTGCGATCTCTTTGTAGAGAGCACAGAAAGAAATAATGAAATAAAGCGAAAGCCCTTTCTTAAAACTAATATAAAAATTGAAATAATTAAGGCAGGGTGAAGCCTAGTGTGTCAACGATACTCTTATATGCTATTTTATCCCATTAAACTTGAATGATAGAAACATGTATGGATTTTCATTATTAAATGTTTCGTGGATTATGTGTCTCAGTGTACCCAGTTACTGCTCGCTATTTGATAAGAAGAACATTTTGTGCAGATTGCAAAATTTTTCGAGTTAGTTTTGTGGGTAAGAGCTCGGACTGAGAAGGCGTAATTTTTGCCCGGACTGAGAAGGCGCAGCATACCACTGAAATGAATAAACTTAGTCTCTATAGGAAAAATGCTATTCCGAAGAGTTAGGGGAAAGGTTATTGATTTACGCATTTAAAATCTCTGCATAACAGAAGACGTATATGGCCCCTATGCATGATTTAGAGCGAAGATTACCCTGCGACATTTTACAATATCTCACCCAAGGGAGCCTGCTTTGTTTCATTTGCAGGCTGCACTTCTTTCCTTGGTGAATAGCTATATAGCTGTCTTCGTTAATTAATATTTTCCAATGGGTAAGTCATGACTCCATTTCGTGAATTTGTTTTTATAATGCTTGTTGATATAAACATACAAATAAATTCAATGTTGAAATGCAAATATAATGCTGATATATACGTATTTTGTGCCAAAAACGCATTAACCGTCTGTCGTGCCCAAAACTTGTAATCTGCTGAAGCGTACGCTACTGGTATGTTGGAAGTGATTCATATAAATGTTAGAGTTTGATATGACCAAAAAGGAGTTTTAGAGGTCACCGCCTCTAACAGTTCGACGCAAAGTGTATTTCCAAAGCGAGTAACAGATTATCTATCACTCAGTAGGAATTTATGATGAGTTTAATGTTCCTTGAGAAACTCAGGATTCAGTTTATGAATAAGTGCTTCCATCCAGCCGCAACGCAATTTTTGTTCCCAAAAAGAACTCCATTCACCCTTCTGGTGTAGGAGGTCAGCAAAAGTTACTCCTACATTCTGTAAAGTTGTGGGTGGTGGAAAGTTGCTTTTAGAATTGAATTGGAAAGGTTATTTGTTATTTCATTATCGCGAAACAAACGCTATTTGTTCATTCTGAGTGGCTTTTGTGAAGTGGTTCTTGGCACCACCAGTATCCGATTGTTAGAAATCATATTTTTTCAGGTATAAATCTTTTTTTTCCTCTTAACCTTTTTTTTAATTTCAATTCTTTTTCCCCTTAATTACTTTCTGATCGTGTAATCCTAATCTTTTTTTAATTCTATGTATTCGGAAAGAATGATTTTTCTTAAAATAAATTTCCTGTTTGAAAATAAAAAAATCTTTTTCTTCTCCTTTATCTGAAACCATTCCCCTCTTTAATCTTAAAGCCACAAATTTCCTTTTTTCCTTTTATTTGATTTTATTCACGGTCTATTTATCCCAGTGATGCATCTCGAATGATTCTTTTTATAGCTCATCATGAACCTTTTTAAATTTAATCACCTCGACATCATATTTGTCTACTATTTTTCCCCTTACATTATCTGAGATTTCTATCAACGCTTTCTCTCCTTTTTGTTTAGTTTTATCGATTACGTGGGCGTAATCCTTAAAGTAATCAAGCATTTTTTATGTTTATCTATCTTTAGCTTTAAGGGTATTTTAGAATTAATAACCTGATTTCAAATACTATAAATAGCAAATAAATCTGATTTATCACAATTTTTATTCCTTGACGTCAGCATTTCGTTATGTTTTCTTATTTAGCATATTTTCTTAATTTACTAGTAATGAGTTGTTTTCATCTTTTTCTCGTCTCTTTTCGTTGGGCTTAAAAGTTTTAGATTTCTGTAATGCTTGTTTATGTCTTACAGAACATATTATTGAATTTTACGTTTAATAATATATTATTTTACCTCCCTGCTGTTTACTGCTGCTTTGAGTTTTGTCGTGAAAGTATTTTCTTTTCTTTCTTTAGAGTGCTCTTTATTGCTTCTTTATCCAGTGTCTTTTATCCAGTGACGTAATCCAGTGTCTTTTATCCAGTGGCTGCTTTAATAATACATGAGGCAGAATAAATTTTGTATTTTTTATTCTTCCGTGGCTAAGGATGAAACTAAATCACTCTTCAAATTTTGACCCCCCAATTTTTTTTTTTAAATTTAATGGATGGACGCTTTCTCAGAAGCACTCATCGGATATAGTTGTAACCGTTGGTCATTTAGCCATCTCATAACCAAGTGCGTTGCTCAGCTTTCACCGCGACAGTAATAAAAAAATTTGCATATACTCATGAATCTTAAGATGAATAATAAAATTCGAAGGAATTTTAAGCCATTTATGGGTAGCTTCTTAAAACTGGACTGGAAAATCACTAGAATTATCTGCTTTATATATCTATGTAGATAAATAAAGAGAAATCGTAGTGTAAATCATCTAAATTTTACTGATGATTTGTAAATTGGATTTTACTTATGGGGTTTCACCTTCTTATTTCACGGTTCAATCTTTGAAACCCCTAACACTGGTAAGCGAATAATCGCTTAAGTGTGTGAACAGAGACGTAAGACTCCAGAAGGGTTAACTACCCTTTATTTCTCAAAATAAATATGACACAATCAGTTCCTAACTCAGAGCGTACAACAAATCCTCAAATTAATGAACTCTGAACTCAAATTAATGAACTCTGAACTCAAATTAATCTTAACTAACTTAACTAAAGCTAACTGAAAGGTATAGCCGCAGCTATCAAGGTTCTAACCAGTTGGGCCCTAAATCTTCATTAAGTCGGCGACGCCAATCAAGGGCCTAAAGTATGGCCGAGCGTAGCAAAAGCTTAGAGAGAGACGTAGCCAAAAGGCAAACGCGCGCTAGTCAGGAACTAGGGCTCTCTCTCTTCAGGTGATATAATGTTTGAACATTCTGAGTTATATAATAAACGAGATGTAATGCTGTTAAGTGAACCTAGCGTCAGAGTGTCAAGAAAAAATTCGTATAATTTAATGTTCCGTATAAGGAAGTGATGTAGTGCACATGAGATTTTTTATTATTAATATTAGATCGCTGTTTTTAAAAACAAGTAATGCAATTTCAGTTTGAGTTCATAATGGATGTCGTCAGTGAAACATCGACTTAAATACTATTCTTGCTCATTTGCATTAACCGCGTTTCTGAAAACTCATTCTGGTAGGAAATTGTAAGCTGAAGCTAGAAGGGATAGGAAAGATGCATAAACTTAAAATAACTGTAATAAAATTAGGATAAACTTTACATCCTGTATTTTATTATTATTATTATTATTATTTTTATTATTTTGTTTTTTACAACTCCTCTACAACTAAATTATTTTCCATAACTGTTTGACGGAGTGTAAATGCATCTAGTAATTGGGTAATTTTTCCCTTAGTGTAAAAATTTTGGGAGACATTATATTTGAGTTTACCATTTAAAGTAATTATAAGTAAAGAATATATATGCATATATGTATTAAAAAAGAATTGCGAATATTCCATGTTCTGAAAGCATGTTCTCTAAAGCCTTTCTTTTCCTGCATTATCAGTAACTCTAAATACTAAATACATATGTCTTCAGATTTCATGTGCATCGTAATTTTCATAAAGTTTATTTCTTAGCATTTATACAAACTTCACCATTTTCATCTAGAAAACATTCAGACTAAAAGTATATCATCGAAATACTGGGTGTAACTAGTTAAATGTCTCTGTTAAATGTTATTATTCTCTTTAAAAAAAGGCGTGTGACATGCCATTCACTTCAGTTAACACTTTAGCTCACCAAGTGGAAAAGTGGATAAGACCGCTGAACGCTGGTAATTCAACCAGGTTTCAAATCGAATCATGGTGAACTGGCTGGCTGCATGTGGGGTTTCGTGGTTTCCCATATGTATAGCTTAAATATGAAAGAGTTTCCCTTAAAATGTCCTCCATTAAAGCATCCTTTCTCTTACGGCGATTACTCTAGCATAATTTGATCATATTCATCATATCATCTTCAGTCTCTAACTGTTTAAATTCTTTCAGCGTAAGGGTATTCAATGCGCCATTGTGTATTTGGTAACCAAAAATTATGCACACACCGAGGAAATTCAAACCACTTTATGAAATTAATAATCATAATTGTAATCAGATGGAATGAAATAAAGAATGAAAATACCATTAATTTTGTTTTTATTTATGAATATATTTATAGCAGGGAAAGGCTCTGCATGGAATTTTCTTCTTGCTCATCACGTGCCCTCGAGATGTATTGGAAGTACGCCGAATGTCTTGAATTCGAATATCAGTGAGGGCATGTCTCATTTTTCATGTTTCTTCCTTCCATGTAAACCTAATGACTCCACAGCTTCAAGTCTTGATATCCATCATTTAGTAGTATTCAGACTGCTTGTAACTAGACATGTATAGCTGCCATCTTGCTTACTGTCCTACAGCAATCTTGTAAACTACAAAGAAACATGTGGAGCAAAATAAATTTAAATTAAAAATTTTGACACTTTTAATACTTAAAATTTCATAAATATATTAATTATAAAAGTTTTAAAGTCTGTAAGTATGCACACATTTTTTCGCCAGCTTGATAATAGTAGTTTCTGTTGCTATTTTTATCATTGATAGCTGCATCTATACACTGTTTTTTTATTTCATCGTTATCAGACTGTTTTTCTAGTAATACTCACAGATAATTAGCATTCTATTCGTATTGCTGGTTTTTGAAATAGTTTCAAAGAGTATACCTTTATCGTACCAACAGAGAGTTAAATGGCATTTGGCAAAACAGCACCTTATGAATAATAGGAAAAGATTATAAATCAATAAAATTTCTCCTTCAAAGTGCGTGACTGAGAGTCACTGAATACCTTAATGATATGCTTACTGCTTGTTTACGTTATGAGCTTATTTCGTATCATTGCTCTTATTTCACGCAATGTTTAAAAGGTTTTGTTGAAGACAACGAAAACTACTCCCTCATTTTGTTGTTCATCAAGCGCATACCCCTGCAGTTAGCACAAAAATGAGGTGGAGCAGTTAATAATTCGGCATTATTGTTTTATGCCATGAATCCTTTTTTTAATTGCGAAGGCAATAAGATTATGCATCATTGGCCCTTCATACATTAAAGATGTATGAAATTGAAGCATGAAAAAAAACATAAATACAGAAAAACAAAACAGTAATTAACCTCATTACAATAGCAATAAGCATATCAAAACTGGGAAATGGAAAAATAAATTACTACATTAAGCATTAATAATAATGATGAAAATAATAGTAATAATAATAATAATAATAGTAGTAGTAATAATAATTAGTCTGGATGTCAACTGCGTCAATTTTCTAGCCCGCCAATATCGACTGTATGGGGTTTTTTCTTTCAACGAGGAACATATTGGCAAATGATCTCTGTCAATTTCAAAATTCTAGTTGCACGAAGTATACAAGGGACTGTCAGATATACCATTGCAGTGGTATACTATTGTTTAGCGAGACAATCCTGTCCGGTGTCCATACGAAACGCCAGAACTGAGATGGAGGGTCTGGGATATTACAAATCGAATCCCGCCATTTCTTATTCTTAATTTCTTCAAGTATTTAACTTGAAAATTTTTCCTCGGGCTATTTTTTACTATTCTTCTTATTGACGTAAATGGTAAATTGTAATTACTGAATCTCCTGCAAGATTCAGTAATTTTTGATTCCGCGACATGATCTGCAGAAATCGCTGGAATGGCTGAAAGGGAATCTGAAAAAATAACGGTATTTTTTAGTTGGACTGTTTTAATAATAATTTGTTCAGTTTCAACTCTAATTGCGTCCAGTTCTCCATCGAAATTGGTTCGAAATGGACCAAGAGAAGGGTAGAATGCAAAAACCTCTGAATGCACGCCAGCTCCAACTTTGTTGAACCTTTTCCACGCATCAGTATATATATATATATATGAAGTCAATTATTTTTTGGATACGTGGAGTAAATTGTCTCCACAGCAGCTACTTTTAGCTCACAATCAATTCAATTGCTGATGACATTGTTCTAAGTAACATATTCTAGGTGGATAGGACTTGTTGGTTTTAATAGTTCTTCTGTGGGAACATCCAGAAGAGAGTAGTCTGATTTGAGTTTTAAAACTTTCTGCAAAAATCTATCCTGATTTTTCAATATCGTCTAGGTCTAGAGGTATCATATTGTCTCCATAACTCTGTCGACGGTAATCTAATTAATTCATCATGCAGTATTAAAGCTCTTTCCTGAATAATTTCCTCCGCTGGTTTATTGCCTGTGAGGGCAAGCATTGTCTGTATTGGAGTGGTTTTCACAGCTCTAGTAGTAAGCCCCAAGACCTCATTTTGAAAGACTTCAAGTTTTGAAATGTGTGCATTGCTACAGGTAATCAGGGCTTCACAACAATAGCAAATTAACCGTTTGACGTACGAATTATGTTTGATTAAAATTTATCATCCATAATCGCATTTTATCCCTACGAGTATTTTAATGACCGATAAACAATTCGAGCTCTGTTAATCACGTTATCAATATGTCTCCGCCAAAAGAGCTTTTTTTCAAATTTCACTCTATTTGGGAGTGAAATTTGAAAAAAAGCTCTTTTGGATTTCTCGAGATTTAGTCCTTCAGATGCTGCTACCATTATACTTCAAGTCTATATCAGTTAGCTGATGATTCAGTTTGAATCAAATAGAGAGTTTAACGCTCATTATAAGTTATAAAATATACAAAGTTTAGTACGACAAAAACTGAGACATTTAATCTGAAAAGTTAGATTTTGCAACTTTTAAAAAATTGACTTTTTAAATTTAAAAATGCCAAAACAATTACCGATAAACACAAATATTATCATATAAAACAATTTTGTAGTTGGAAGTTCAACTTGATGAGTATCCATAAATCTCTAATTATCTACCAGCGAAATTTTTATCTTTGTAGCTCACTAAGTGTGTATGGACATTAAAATCATCCGAATGACAGTCCTTTTTGAAATATTTATAACATCAAAATTTGGCTTATTACCTGGTGGACTACGTAATGAATAAATCCTAAAGTGATTATTATTTTTTCAAAAATCTATTTTTACAATTTCATTTTTGTCTTGCATACTTTCCATTTTTTTTAAGACTAAATCTCGATTTTTAGTGTAGACTTGATTCCCGCCAGGATTCCACTTGCTGTCGGTCGCTTTTTTTCCAAGCAAAACAAACTATATCCTTTAAATTAAAATTTTTTTCAAAGTGTCATTGGTGAAATTAGCTTCGACCATAGAGAAGATATTGACATTTATTTCACTACAAATATTCTGAAGTTCAGTCTTTGCCTGTGACATCTAGCTATTATTCTAGTGCAAAATACATATAGCTTCCATAGCAAAACACATATAACTCCAATCTTATAAGCTCTGTTACTCATTTAGTACTACCAAGGGAGCTCGTGTAGCTTAAAGTATTCAATGGGTGCGAGTAACATTATCCCCCCCAATTATGCCATGAAATAAACTAGTTTTTAGAAAAGAATTTACTTTATTTTTCAAGGAAAACTTGTGTTTTCAGTTAAAAAGGAACGGGGAAAAAAGAACTCTGCAAAATAACATATAGACATTTTTCAATATCGCCATCTTTATCTTATTTTACTCTTACGAAAAAAAATCACATTCCCACCTTACATGCAGTTTTATTTAATGCGTGGATAATCGTAGCTTAGCTACAACTTGAAAACAGAAAAAAAATTCAATAGGTGTACATTCCCCAAGTAATACACTTTTGGGTGTATTTTGGTAAATGTTCATTAACTGTTTTTTTTTTCGTTTATTTGATTATGACAAAGCACTCAAAGGCTATCTGCCTAAGGGAAGGGGTGTCTTTGTGGAGGATTTTCTAGAGAAACTGGCTTGTATACACGTTACACACGCCCACGCAAACCACGCAAACGCCCAAGCAGCCAACCGTTCGCCGGGGTTCGAACCCCTGGAACGAACTACCAGTGTTCAGCGCTGCTGATTAGTTATCCAGTATATTTAAACAAAAATTAAAATGTAAATTAATAAGTAAAAGGATAAACAATATATTACTTAAAAATTTCACTTATTTAATGTGATTCTCTCCTTTTCTGGTTTTCTGAATTTAATTCTCCTCCATTAGAATTATCACACGTTAATTAAATTGTTTGGAGGTTGCTATTTTACGGGAATCTTTTCCTAACCTTTTATTCCACTTGCTTTGCGAACGTTCGCCTTATGGCAATTCAGTTTTACGAAAAATTAAAAAATATTTTTTCATTACCAACAGAAAATAGAGTACAGTTTTCGCTTTTGCGAAAAAAAGAGGCGGAATAAAGAAAATATGATTCAGCGTTTGTATTATCCATTATTGCAGACCCGTGTTGAGTCCATAAACACTCAAATCAAATGCATTATAGGAATTCACTCATATCTTCACTTTGCGTAAAATGCTCGATTCACTGTCATAAGGCATAATGCATTTGTTTGCATATCAGGAACCGTTTGATCACTTTGGATTGGAGGATTCTAATTAGGCTTATCTTTCATACATTCACTGCAAACATGCAATGTGTCGATCAAATATTTCATGGAATATCATTATTTTGGGGTATGTTAAAGATATATTTGGATATAAGTGTAGTTCAGTGTAGCATTCATTCTAAAATAATTGTATAAGATAATCTGGCTGATACTTGCCGGTTTTAGAGACAATTATGATAAATTGTTAACAATGACAACGTAGACGACTTCTAATATGGCAATCTTAGTATTTTTTAGAGTATTTTCTTCGCAACTGTGACTTCCATTTATATAAATGATATAATATAGCAATAACAATACTGAATACATAATCCCCTGTTATGCCGACAATACTCACATTCTATGCAGGTCTCAACCCACAATTAGCATATCAGAAACCACAAAATGCCGTTAATCTTATTTCCCCATGGTTCACCCCCCGGGGGTCGACGCAGAGAACTCTGTGAAGCTACTGGCTAGGATCTGTACCTAGGCAGTCTCGGCCACGGGGGCATAAAATTCATTGAGCTTGGCGGTTCTACCACCCCGGGAGATATTACGCTGCGTGCAAGCGCATTGGCCCGGATCAGGTGGGTGGCGTAAGCCGTTGACCGGATGGTCCTGTAGCACGGTAGCTGGTCCCCACTGTGTTTGCGGATAAATACTTCCTGACGGGACACGCAGCCCGCGTAGTACTGGTGGGTAGCATTTAGACGACCAGTCAGACTGTCACGCATTCAGGTCAAGTTTGCCGCCACCAAGAGCAGAGACCAGGAAGTGGTGACCCCTCGGGCCCAGCTCGGCAGTGGTGGTTGGAATAGTGTCAGTGAGATTCCGGATTGGGGACCCGGATCTCCAGATTTAATGTGAAAAATTATATTCCTAAGTGGGACTTGTAAAATATAGTTCAGTGACCCTGTGCTGACATCATACCCCTGAAGTGGGGTTTTTTCCCGTAGTTGCCATGTTGCAGGAGCGGTGTATATAGGAATTAGAGTTCCCTATGGTTCAAGGGATGGAAAATTGAAATCAACGCATCGAAATCATGTGTAATTTACTTTGTTGTCGCGCAAGACGACAACACTATGAAGATATCATACTTGAAGGCTCAGTCATATCATGGAACACCGAGATCAAATACCTGGGGGGTCTATCTCGATCAAAAAGCTACCTTTATACATCATAATACTGAAGCCAGAGACGAAGATTAAAAAGCTCTAATGTCTATTTACCCTTTAATTGGAAGAATCTCCCAACTTATCCTCAACACAAAGAATTCTACATTTACAGTCAATTCGACCAATCTTATTATACGCAGCACTTGCATAGACAGCTACTGCAAGAAACAATAGATTACTTTTACAAAACTTCCTAAATAAACCACTTCGAATTATCACCAATGCTCCTTGGTTCACAAGGAACACTGATATTCATAATGATTTGGACATGAAAACATATCGACTCTGGAATTCTAAAATACACGCAGAAATTCTAGAAAAATTGTGATGATAATACTCAAGATGTCATCAAACAAATTGGTAACTAAAATTATACTATTCTACATCCTCACAGAAAACCTAGAACCGTTATAGACCTAGAACCGCTATAGAACCACCATAATAATGAAGTTGTAGTGTACTCTGTGATATTGTGAAGAGTTTTACGACTATTTCTATCGAAAGTTTCGAAAGTTCCAGATCTCTGAAGTGTTTCTTTTGACAGAAGCAAATTTTATCAAATTATCATCGGACCTATGTGTCTTCAATCTATTCCGAACCAGTACGCAACACGCTTTGATGCCAGGAGTGAAGTTGCATGCCAGTGACAAGAGTGATGGATGAGCAACTAAGAGAGCTCGTGACTGTCTTTGTTGCATTTCAAGAAACGATGGAAGAAACCATTAACTCCATTACAGGAGGGATGAAAGCGGGCCAAGAAGAGATGCTAGTTGGTCAAGAATCCTTTAAAGAAAAGATGAAAGCTGTTCAAGAATCCGTTGAAGAAGATATGAAAGCCGTTCAAGAAAAGATTGAAGCAGGTCAAGAGGAAATGAAAAGAGAAATTCGAATTTGTTTATAGAAAACAAATTCGAAACTATGGAAGGCAGAATAGCTATGATTGAAGACAAAGTTGGAGAAATTCAGGAAAGTGTGTCTGACGTGGGACAACAATTCGAATAAAGGGTTTTTGCCGACCAATAACAAATCGAGCAACAAATTGATGAGAGGGTTTCTACAGTCACCAACGAAGTTGATACCTTAAAGAAATTCATAGCTATTTTAAATTTTTACACATGCTTGCTCGTCCTTCTCTAAAGCTATCCATATATGATGGTAACACCTCCTGGCAATTGTACAAGATACACTTTTCTATAGTGGATGATGCGAATGGATGGGATTCTCAAGTTAAGGCTTGCCGTCTCACCGCTTCTCTAAGAGCAAACGCAGCGGGTACTCTTCAAAAGCTACTCGAAAAACCAGAGGCTAGGCTTCGAATCTCTATCTAGCGCCTTAGAGCTGCGCTTTGGCGAGAAACGTTTAAAAGAATACAGGAGGGTTCAATTAAAATCTCATCAACAGAAGCCCACGGAAACACTCCATAAGCTCGCCACGGATGTTGCAAGGCTGTCTCATCTCGCCTTTTCGGAATGCCCGACAGAAACAAGGGAAATCCTGTCCCTGCAGTACTTTATCGATGGTATCTGGGATCCCGAAATACAGAAAGCTCTGAGAATGGCGGGCAACAAGGATTTAAAAAGCGCTCTAGTGTACGCCATGAAATTCGAGGCAGCCCAGGAAGCAACTTGTAGAGACCGCAATCCAATCACAGCTTCTCGGGACATATCAATGGGTTCCTTGCAATATTACCATCGATAGAGGAGCCAATGTTACCATCATTCCAAAAGATAAGGCTTAAAAATTGAAAAGGAAACTCATCTGGACGCCGCCCTGCGTTGCCCTCCAGACTGTGTCCGGTGATAAAATCGACATTGATGGAAAATTAAACGTTAACATCACGTTTGGAAGTGCCGCTCAATATCACACGGCATATGCGGCAGATATTACAGATACGTGCATACTCGAATTGGGCTTTCTAAGGAGAAACAATTTTTCCTTGGACTTCAAAAGTAACGAACTGCATTCTGCCTCTCAGGACATAGCCCTATTCGTAATTTATAAGGAAGGAGTTAAATAGTATGTCCACAAAATCATAGCTCAAGACGATATTACAATACCAGGAAGAACAAAATTTTTACTTCCTGGATCTGTAGCCGAAAGCAGAAATTTCCGGTGCGGTGAAATGGAATATCCCAAGAACTTTAACACCTCGCGAGGAGTGTTAGTAGCATCGGCACTCATCGTCGACATATTGAGGCAAGTTATCACTGTGAGAGCTGCCAACTTCAGTAATAAACCAAAAATTATTAGGAAAGGAGAATTGGTTTCAGTGTGTAGTCCAGTGATCGGCGTTAACGAAACAGTATCTCTCCGGAATCCGTGTCTTCAGAGAACATGACATCGGAATTATTACGGAGTGCACAATTAAACGATGAAGAGAGGCCAGAGTTTTCAATGCCTAACGTATTATTGAAAAATTTCAATTTGTTTTCTCCCAGTCGTCCTCTGACGTGAGTCGAACCAATTTGTCACAGGATAAAATCGATATAGGGTATCATCCACCAATCCAGCAACATCTAAGACGTCTGCCGATTGACAAACAGGAAGAGGTAGGAAAACGTTTAATGGATATGCAAGAAAGCGACGCTATCGAGACATAGGCAAGTCCTTCGGCCTCTCCGATCGTCCTGGTCAGAAAGATAGATGGCTGAACTACATTTTGCTTTGACTATCGCCGCCTGAACGAGGTTACGAAAAAGGACAGCTACCCTCTTCCTAGAATTGACGACATTTTGGACACTTTCTAGAAGCAATTGGTTTTCGACGCTTGATTTAAAGAGTGGATATTGGCAAGTGGACATACATCCTGATGATTGAGAAAAGACGGCTTTTACTTCAGGTCAAGGACTTTGGCAGATCAAGGTGATGCCGTTTAGACTATGTTCGAAGATTCGAACAGCGACATTCGAACGCCTCATGGAGACCGTGTTGGGAGGACTTTCCTACGAAGTTCGTCTGATATACCTGGATGACATCGCTATCATCGGGAAGAGTTTTGAATAACATCTAGAAAAATCTTAGAAAGATACTTCAAAACTGAAAGAAGCCAATCTAAAGTTGAGTCCCTTTAAATGTAAACTATTCAGACAGGAAGTGACTTACCTCGGACATGTCATCTCTGTCGAAGAAGTGTCTACGGATCCAACTAAAGTACCAGAAGTTAAAGACTGGAAACGCCCCGAAAATGTCCGTCAGGTGAGAAGTTTCCTCGGCCTTTCTACCTAGTATACGAGATTTGTGAAGGCCTTATCTTCCACCGCAGTACCCCTTCACAAGCTAACAGAGAGCACGCAAAAGTTCTTGTGGACAAAGGAATGTGAGGATGCAATTAAGGAACTGAAGGAGGCTTTGACATCTGCTCCAATCCTGACGTATCCTCAGCTCGAAAAACCATTTATTCTCACACGGATGCAAACAACGATTCACTGCTGTTTTGTCTCATGAAAGTCGATAGTGTAGGTGCTAAACTATAGTGTCGGTGTTGTTTTGTCCCGAGAAATAAACGGTCAAGAATGTGGCGCGGCATACTAGAGCAAGTGTCTATTTAAACTGGAGAGGAATTACTATGTCACCAGATGTTGTTCGCCATAGCTAAAGCCGTAGAACATTTTCATCATTATCTCTATGGCAGAAAACTCCTGGTCCGCACAGATCATGCGTCGTTAATCTGGCTGTTAAAGTTTAAGAATCGTGAAGGCCAAACAGCCAGGTGGATACATAGACTCAGGAATATGACATCACTACCAGTCATCGGATGGGATAATCCCACAGAAACGCTGCCGTTCTGGCGTCCTGTCTAGAAGACCCTGCTCAGAAAGCTGCCGATATTGTTCGAGGGTCGAAGCGAAATATGAGCTGCTTATCCCAGTCGTACGACAAGTTACAAGTTCAACATCGGCTGATCGAGACCCATAGAGTGATTACGAACTTAGGAAGGACTAATTGGCTGACGGCGACATTGATTCCATAGCTGATTTAATGGAATCTTCAAACCGGAAACCTATCTGGCAGGACATTTCGATTTGTAATCCTGCAACAAAACAATGCTGGGCTGCCTGAGACTCACTCCATATTCCATACAGCGTCTTGTACCGGAAATTCGAATCGGATGATGGAAAGGTTTTCCGATGGCAGTTGATACTTCCAAGATCTGGCATCTCGATGTCTTTGAAGAATTACGCATCAGTCCAACAGGAGGCAACTTCGGAATAATGAAGACGATACATAGAGTTCGAGAGCTCTTCTACTGGGGTAAGGCAAGGGACGATATGCAGAAATGGTACCAACATTACAATGCCTGTGCGGGGCGGAAAGCACCGAAGAAACGCAGCCGGTGGAAGCTGCAATGTGACAGTCTAGGAGCATCCTTTAAACGCATCGACTTCGATATCCTGGGACCTCTGCCACGAACTACTGACAGCAAAAAATACATTCTGGTTGTCATTGATTACTTCACCAAGTGGCCTGAAGCGTATCCTGTTCCTGATCAAGAAGCTATCACAATAGCAGAGGTAATATACGGCACTAGATTTCCAGGTTCGCAATGCCTCTTCAGTTACATTCCTATCAAGCAAGGAATGTTACCTCGGCTGTAATTAAAGAACTCTGCAAGCTACTGGGCATTGACAAAACCCTAGCGACATATTTACATCCCCAGTCAGACGGCATGGTAGAGATGTTTAATCGAACCATCCTTAATAACCTCTCGTTGGTGGTTTCCAGAAACCAACAAGACTGGGACAAGAAGTTACCTCTGCTTATACTGGCCTATCGCAGTGCTGTCCACGAGGCTACCGGCTATTCCCCATCGCAGATGCTCATCGGTCATGACCTTCGTTTGCCTTATGATGTCTTGTATGGTGGCCTCCGGATGCACCTTGATTGCCCGAGGAAGTACATCGGAGATCTCTAGGCACGGTTTGAAGTGATGCACAATTTTGCATGACAGCGAGTCAACTTGGCGACGGACAAGATGAAGACTCGAAACTTCACGAGAGCTACAGGACATCAATTCAACGTAGGTAACAAGGTGTGGTTGCTAAATCCGATTCGACGGAAATGTCTCTCTCCTAAACTACAGTCACTTTGAGATGGTTCTTCACAGTCCTAAACAGTTATTAGAAATACGATTTTCCGTTGATGTCGTCTAGTGTAAATGTGTCGTTTCACTTTCCATTCAAGCCGGTTGCCATTACATTCAGCAAAATATGAGATATTTGTCTTTCAAATTGAATCTGTCTGTTATTGATTAACAAACTAGTCTCTTATAAAAAGCAACGGATACAGTTCGTAAGAATATTATTTTTTACATTTTAATCTGATTGATTTAAGTAAAAATGAATTTAATTTATTAACTAAAAACATTAAATATTTTTATACAATTATGTTTTATATTTTTTCGTTTTTCAAATTTACGGAAGATATATAACGTTCCCTTTTTAATCTAAATGAGGGGTCGCTATTGACCGCTTGAGAGTTGATAAAATTTTATAGGGAGTCAATGATGATTAAGCATTCGATAGCCCAATATACAGCGGCAATCGATCGGCATAATTAAGATCTCATTGATATAAAAATTTATTAATAAAATTGATAATTGATTGTTTATTGATGTAAAACTGTATGAAGTATTAAAGAAGAAAGCTTATAAAATAAATGTAAGGGAAATAATGCGCTAAAAGATTTTAATTTTCGCCTGCAAGAAACTGAACATTTTTATGTTTAAATTTATGTATTTATTTTTCAAACATGGCTCATGGAATCGCTGAAGTGCGAAATATCTGACATTGGTCTTGTAATATAAGAAAAGTTGATTTCACTGAAGAACGATATCTAAGTACAAATCTGATTCAAAATACATGGGTATGCTAAATTTTAGAATTTAAAAGTCATCCTAGATAAATATTCCGAAATAAACCTTTTTGACGGACTAATGTTATTGAGATTTCCCCCTTATTACCTGATAGAAAAAATTTTAAGTTAATATTTACTAGAGCAAATGAGCAACATGTTGAATAGTTTTGAATGAGCCGATTTAAGAATTAAGTTAACAATTATTTTTGGCAACATTAAATTCAATTGGAATGCCTGATTACTGCTATGGTGTTGCTTTACTTGTGCTGCCAACTTTGGCATCGAAAAGTCATTTGTGTAATTTTTTAACGCAATACTTTTGGAAACTCAGCTTTTCAACTGATACCTAAATAATAGTAGAAAAGCTTGGTAAGTAAAATTTTCTCTTTCTTTAGTCCGCTCCACTTAAAGAAAAAACTTAAACCATCATTTGTTCTCTTTTGGGTAACTTGCAATTCAATTCCGAGAACTAGAACTTTAATAAAGGTTTGGAAAACTTTTTAAAAAAATCTCTATTTTTCCTGGCTTTTCGCCTCAGGTTACTAGCTACGTATTTCTCTACCCGATTTAAACTTTTCGCTGCGTCTTAGCCTTTTTTGAAGTTTTATTCTTTAAATTACATTTTTCAATATCTCTTACAGACGTTGGGAACATTGCTGTGAATGAGTCACTTAAATCGCCCTAGGCATACTACCCTATTCCGTCAATCTTTTAAAGCCTTTTGTCTTGATTTATTCGCCTTGTTTCTTTTTCGTCTGGTTTATTGTAGCGGTGACTTGTTCTGCGAAGTCACTCTGAATGTAATTGTTATCGAATTTCTTGATAATAGATACGTTTCTTTTCTTTCATTCGCTTGTGTTTCTTTATGCCATATGTCATTCTAAACCGAAGCGGAATAACACTTTTGTTCAAGTCTGCATATGAATTCGAGTCACTACTTTTAATGTATAAGCATTTTGAAGAGCAGTATGCAGTTAATTAATTATTTAATTTAGTTCTAAAATAATATTTTTCTTATTAGTCCTGGCATAATTTTGTAATTATAAGCATTTCCATTTTTAGCTATAGTCAACTGGAACTCTCCGTCAGCTTGATCAGCAACACTTTATCTCTGAGTTTGTGAGGTTTTATTTGTTTAATTCTAAAATTCTGTCTTGCCTTCCCACGAACACTAAAAAGCCTAAAAAGCGAATAATCGCTTAAGTGTGTGAACAAAACAAGTAAGACTTAAGAAGGGTTCACTGCCCTTTATTTTTCAGAATATTTACAATCAGTTCCCACTTGGAACTTTACACAAAGCCTCCACTAAGGCTTGAACTTAAAAAATAACGAATTTAAGTTAAACTAAACTAACTTAATTAAGCTATCTGAAAGGTATAGCCGAAGCTATCAGAAATCTAAATTGTTGCCCCCTAAGTATTAATTAAATCGGCGAAGCCAAGCAAGGGCCTAAGGTATGGCCGAGCGTAGCAACTAAGAGAGAACGTAGCCAAAGGCAAACGCGCGCTAGTCAGGAAATCAGACTCTTTCTTTCGAAGTCGGTAAAACATCGACTTAAATAGTACTCTTACTCATTTGCATTTACTGCGTTTCTGAATTTACATTCTGGCAGGAAATTGTAAGCTGAAATTAGAATAAGATAGGAAAGATATAAAACTTAAAATAACTGTTAATAAACTTAAAGTAAACCTTACAAGTTGAATATGTTGCCTTCAGTAAACTTCGGTTCTAACAGTTTCGTTTTTTATTTTCTAGCATTTGAAGATGCAAATAATAAAAATGAAAATAATAACATTAACTCTGGTATGAGCGGACCATAAACTGTACAAAAACAAGTTTAATGAAAAATAGCAAATATTCATAAAATAATAACACAGAGTGTGCAATCATCCAACACGATGATTTCAAAATTATTCTCTCTTCTGTCGGTGTATTTCATATATGTTTCCCGACAACAACGGACACTCCTTGAGACGAGAGATATCCATTTCAATGGCATTCCCTCATGTAACACAGTTTCGAGTTCGAATAGATTTTAAATGTATATAAACATTTAGCAAAGCAGTTGTTCCTATTTGCGAGAACAGAATGTTGCAACTATGTATCATCAGAAGTAGCAAGGACTATAGAAAATGCATCCCTCCAAATTTTGTCTTTGATTTGTTTTTGCCTGCCTAAATTTTGTGTGACAGTTTAACTCTAAACTAAAAGATCACCAATGCCGTTCAATTTCATGCTGCGATACATTTTGATTTAAAAGTATAGGACTATTTCATTATTTATTGATTGAGAGTTATGAAAGGAAAGAGAGAAAAGTTATCTGTACAGTTATTTTGTAGTTTAAGAATTAGTATTTCTGACTTAACAAACTGTGAGAGTCTCTGAGGAAGAATTTATATGTAAATTATTGTCTATAGTTTGTATCATATGTGTGCTAGTTTTTATAATTCGTATGTATTTGTTTAGCTGTGAAAGTGCAACGAATGCATTTATGCATTCTTTTTTAAAATTGGTATTAATGCAAACGAAATAATAAACGAAATTAATAATGCAAACGAAATAATAAACGAAATTAATAATGCAAACGAAATAATAAACGAAATTAATAATGCAAACGAAATAATAAACGAAATTTAGCTGCATTTCACTTAAGTTATTTTTGCGTTCCAAACGTTGCCACTTTCAGAACAGCAAGATATACAATTCCACGTAACAATCAAACACTGATAAAATACATGTGGCCACAAATGCAAAACATAAATAATTGAATAAATGATACAAAAGTGCAATACAAAGTATTTAAATATTTACAGGTGTATAAAGGACTGTATGTTCCGGGCAGTGCAACTTCCAGAGACGAGGGACAGTTAACCTCGTTCCTATAATAAAACGCAAGTCTACTGTAGTACACTACTTTAAGTTTAATAGAAGGAGTTCTTTGGATATGCATCACTACGTCGTTCAGTTTCTTGATCATATTGAAGAGCCATTACCAATATATCTGCAGCTTGGATGAGATCCCTTGATGCCTCTTGGGGTTCCACAGCCACGTTTGATCTCCTTCCTTGAATTTTGTGCACGTGGACTTGGCATCATATCACTTCTCCATCCTCCCCATGTTGATCCTTTCCCTGGCGAACCGACGAACGTCTTCTAAGCGGTCTGCAGATCCTTCAGTATGGCTGAGACCAAGAAGGCATGTCCAGAGGTTGTCCGATAGGGCCAAAAATCTTTTGTGATACAGAAAATCGAGGTTTCTCATGAACGGCAGTCCTGTTCACTGGCAGGAATAAAAGCAGTTTTCGGTGACAGTCCTGCTGGCTCCGGGACAAGAATAGAATGAGATGGTCAAATATTATGCGATTAAATTTCTCCACAACGCCGTCCGACTGCAGATGAAAAGAAGTTGTTTGAGTCTTCTCCAATTTGAGAGTTCTAAAAAGTCCTTTCAATTTGGCAGATGTTAAGTTTGTTCTTGGTCAGGGTAAATAAATAGAGACACTCTGAAAGGTGAAGTCCATTTTGCCACTAGAAATTCTGCGATGGTTAAAGCTTCTTGATCTGGGAGGCATAAGCTTCTTGCCATTTATAAAGTAATCCATGACAACTGGGATGTACTTGTTACCCTTAGTTGTACGAGGTAAAAGTCCGAAAAGTCCAGAATTAATCATTTTGAATGGTGTTTCTACATTGTAGCGCTGTAATCTTCCTAGTGTACATGTTTGCAGGCCTTTTCAAGTTCCACGCGCCTCATAGCATTTGCACCATTTGAACTTTATGCAGCGTTATTGTTACACCAAAATGACATCTAGTAGGACTAATGACGATGTGACAATCTCGATAAGATGAACTGACATCTAAAATTATTTCCGTAATCAGATTTCCATTTGTGGTAGAGAATTCCATCTCGTTGATAAAGGGAATCCCATAAAATCAAGTATCTTTTCGTCGTCTGATTAAAGAGCGCCATTTCTTGCCAACTGTGTTTTTCGTCTGTTGTTTCCATTAATTTCTTTAATGGCTTCAATTCAGGATCCTTCATTTGGGCCTTTCTCAGTTCTTCGCTACTGCAGGGATCAGATGATGATGTTAAGGAGTCTGTGTTAATTTGTGGTCCCACTGGAGCTTCAAGGCCATATTTTCGCTCACCTTACGAATAACGTTTGCGCTTTATACATAAGGTATTCTTGGAAGAGCATCAGCATTCCTATGGGAAGTTCGTTTGCGATGTCAAATCTCCATGTCATATTCCTGTAGCTGCTGTATCCATGTAGCCACTTGACCTTCTCGATTTTTGAAGCTAAGCAGCCAACTTAATGAGGCACAACTTAATGAGGTGAGCAGCAAGAATTTCCGACTGTAGAGATAGTGGTGAAAATTAGCTACTGCCTTCACGATGGCTAACAGCTTTTTTCTGGTGGCACAGTAATTACTTTTCGGCTTTGAGAGGCTTTTACTAAAACAGGCAATAATATGTTTTTGCCGTCTGTTTTTTTTGTAAGAACAGTTACAATTCCTTAACTGTTGGCGTCTGTATCGAGAAGAGAATCATATTCAGATTGAGGATAAGCTGTCACAGGAGCGAAAGTCAAAGCATCTTTTAGGGCTTTAAATGTTTTTTGACACTCATCAAACCTTCAGGGCTTTAAATGCTTCTTCAGCATTCATCCGTCCACGAAAATTTTGCTTTGCTTTTTCTAGGCAGTGTAAAGGCTTTAAGGTTTAGAGGAGCATATGACAAATCTTCGATAATAAGTGCAGAGGCCGAGAAAGCTTCTCAGCTGATGAATATCTTGAAGGCGATACCAATCACGAGCAGCTTTGATTTCCTTAGGATATGTGCGTGCACCTTTGGCGAAGGTAATGACCAAGACAGCCAACTTCTAGTCTAAATAATTTGCATTTTGAATGACTGAGTTTTAAATTAGCTTCTCCGAACTTGTGTAACACTTTTTGATATTTCCCAGATGTTCCTGAAAAGTGCGTACTACTATAATAATGTTGTCGAAGTATACAAGACAGTCTTCATTTGGAATTCCTTTCAAAACTGTTTCCATTAGGTTGTGAAATGCGGCTGAAGTATGCTCAGTCCAAAAGGCATTACATTAAACGCATAGGGTTCTTGACCAGTAATAAATACAGTATTCTCATGCTTGCCAGTAGCCGCTCTTCAGATCCATGGCAGAAAACCAGTTCATACCTGCTAGCGAGTCTAAGGCGTCGTCGACTCTAGGCAAAGGAAAACTATTCTTCTTTGCAATGTCATTCAGACGTCTGTGCAGATCCGTCTTTTTTCCTGACTAAAATGATAGGTGATACCCAAGGACTAGAATAAGGCTGAGCAATATCATTGTCCTGCATGTCTTTCAGGAGTTTTCCGGCTTCTTTCTGTTTTGCGAAAGGAAGACGCCGAGGATTTTGCTTGACAAGTGGATAGCTTCCAGTGTCGATCCGGTGTCCTGTTACATTTGTGTGACCAACGTCACTAGATAAAGTTCAGAAGACATCTTTAAATTCTTCTATTAAACAGCTTGCAGCTTTAATTTTTATTCAGAATTAAATTCTGTTGTTACAAATAAATCTTTTAACTCAGGTGGACTCTGTTTCTGATCCACGGAACTTCGCACGGTACTTATCACAGGAGAACATGAAGCAATTTTCTATCCTTTCATGAAAGTATGAGGCCTATCACTTATGCTGGCAATCCTGGCTGGCATATTTCCTTTTGTGAAGTTTACTGGGGCAGCCAGAATTAAAAGTACCTTCGAATATGTGTTTTCGTTAGGGAAAGCAGTAATTCTTACGCGCAGCCTCTCAGGACTTTCCATTGTACCACCGACAATACATTCTTTTAATGAGGAATGTTAATATTCTTGAGAGCAATTATCCTACAAGAGCTCACTTCATTTTATTCCACTCCAAAGATAAGTAGTTTCTAATTAAATGCGCACAGTAATTATTTTTAAAGTGTAATCAGAATCCACATTTCTTTGAAAAGTCAAGTCCGAGACGCAGGATCTTTATATCAGCAGCTAGATTATTTATTCATATACACATGATACGAATTTGATATGCACGCTCATTTTTCTGTGCACTGTCATTCTCTCTCCTTTCACAGTTTGCAGAAATATGGATGAAACTGTATATAGAAGTTGACCGTTCGAACGCCTGGCTATCATAGCTCCAAAATAGTCACGTTTGCTTCGGTGTCTGTTATCATTCGGCTAGGAGACCCTTTTATTTCATCTTCAGCACCGAGACCGTGAATTCCACCCTGAACTCACGATATCTATAAAACACCGACAGCTGAGATTCTTATTTCAGTAAATTTTGCTCCTTCGTAAAATTTTTACTTAGTTCTGGACATTGCCTTCATAACTTTCCCTCTTTAATACAGCTCCAGCATTTTTCTCACTATTACGGCTTCTTTGAGTCATTTGAACTGTAAGCGCACGGCATTGTTCCCGCAAATGTGCAGGGTTTTTATAAAAGAATTCTTCGATATATGAAACTCTAGGGGCCTATCTGGTCAACCAATCGAAATGAAATTTCAAATATTGCTATTTGAAGGTATGAGCTTGAGGCTGTGATAAATACAGAAAACAAAACTCTCTTCGTAAGCCCAGTGAACGCAGGTCTTGTTTACGTTTCTTGTTAAGGGGAAGTGCATCTCATCCGTTCATAGTATCTGCAGTGGCCACCTGCTTTCTTCGTTATATCTGTCTATTCATATATAGTCGACAAGCTGTTGTTCGTCTCCAGCTTGTAATATATGCATGCACTGGAATTGGTAGCCAAACAGCTGCAAAACAGAGCGCAGATTCCTCAGGACTGTAGTTTTTAGTGCTTTCAAACTGCGGGCAACACTTCTTGAAGTATGCAATGGACCTTCAATAATCGTGTTATGCACTTCCGCAACCGTTTCAACAGAAGCGCAGGATCGTTCGGATCGCAGTCTATCACATATGCAACCAGCTTCTTCATATTTCTTTACAAAATCTCCTACAATTTTTACAGAACATAGGCCTCGCCTTATCTTATTAATTTCTTCTATAAACTCGCATTGCTTCGTCAGCATTTTCCCTTTTCAGATAAAACAACTTTATCAATTCACCTCCTTGTTTCCCTGTAAGTGTCATCTTGTTAGCACGTTCGAACACCTGACTAAATAAGCAATCGTCCCACACTGGTTATTAAAAGTTTTCTATATGCAATGTTTTCCACGCGGTGTTCTGTGATTGATGAGTCTGCTGTCTATCCCTGTGAATTATGCAAAAGGCGTCATTTTGCCTCCTCTGTGTGCTGTCATTTTTCCTTTTTAATCCTGTTCTTTGCAAATGTTTTACGCCGGCAACTTTCTTTACACGTCACGTGTATCGTTCCAGTGTCATTTATGGTTATTCAATGCGCTTATCAATTGCAAACGTACAATTTTTGCAAACCAAAGAAGTCTACCACTTAATACCATGGTGTGTTTTAGTTGGTCCGAAATGAGTACCGTTCATTGCAGATCTGTAGCACTTTATTTAATTTAATATGAGGACTTGCGCGTCTCACAAGGTGCGAGGTCCATTCACTCCAATATCTGTCCGAGAGTCTTTTTCAGATGATATTTTCTTTTAAACCCACATATGAAGGCATAGTGCTGGCGAGCCTTGCTCACCGCAATCACAAGTGTCACTATCCGTGAGTCTAAATCGATTCACATACATCAAAAATGGGCTGCGACCCGTCAGGAATGTTGTGAGTGCCCAAGAATGTGAATACGTCTCACTGGAAACGCTTGGTATGAAACGGTACTTTCGACATCCAGTATGGAATCAACCCATATTTTTTGCGTTTCTCTGTAAGGCGATAATACGTGACTTTTCGGAGATGGGAACTTGGGAGTGGTAAAGGGAGTTCAGGTAAATTTACTCCGGTCGCTGCCTGCTTAGCTATTTCATCGGCGCATTCATTTCCGGCGAAAGCCGTATGTGCTGTGACACGAGTTAGCATCTGTCTTAGGTCAGGAATTATGTTCAGTGTTAGTTTTTGTATATCAAAGACGATGCGGCTCCTACTATGATTCTTCCAATTGCCTCCAAACTGGATCGCGAGTCACTACAAATTTCGATTAGAGTATTAAAGCGACGACTTAAATTCTCAGCCAGTTTAATAGCTGTGAGTTCCGCTTGGAACACTTAGTTGTTTTGACTCAGTTGTCTTCGCCATGTGTGAGTACGGCTTTCCTTTGTCATTACACATAGGCCATAGCCAGTCCGTGCCTCGGCACGCCAGCCGTTTATAAAGATTGTGACTGCTCCTCTCGGTTGTGGTGAGTGACTGGCGTAACAGATCTTCGTAAGTCGTGGAGTGAGAGGTGGATAGGAATTCCCGAGGTTTTTGCTTCATATTCTAATTGATGAAAGTCGACATTCCACAGTTTAGAGTCCTTCCTTAATCTTAAGATACTGGAAAGGGTCACCTCTAGATCCGCTGTAAGGTCAAGTGACGTTATTCCTGTAAGTGCCTGAAGATCTGCTGTTGGCGTCGTACGATACCCTCTATTTATTTTCAGGAGGGGTTGACGTTGAATTGAGTTCAAAAGTCTGCGTTCGTGTGTTGTTAAGATCGTGGCTCATATACCAGATCCATATAAAATAATGCACTCCGTGAATGTCCGGTACCACTGTTTAAGCATGGAACATTATATACCCATGTTCTTTGTTGTGGTTCGCTTCATATGGTTACTAAGAAAACCGGTCTAGTTTTGACGCATCTTAGATGTGGAATCCAGGAGAGCTTGAAGTCTATTACCAGACACAGGTACCTTTAAGTGCTTGACGATTCTGATTGGAATTGTCAGTAATTTAATGGAGGGTTTTCTTTTGAGAAAGCATGTTGCGCCTACCGTAATTGTTTGAGTTTTTGCTACCGATATTTTGATTTTATGTGTGCTTCCCAGTTACTGAAGAGGTCTAGTGTAGGTTGTTGCGGATGCTTCCAATTTGGATTTAAGACTGACGATAATGAGAAAATCATCAGCGTAGGCAATCATGTTGCAATATGGAATGTTTCGGAATTGCTTGAGCATGAAATCCGCAACCACCGTCCATAAGATATATCCCAGGCAGGATCCTTGTAGACATTCCTGTTTCAGCTCATGTACTATTATTTCGGAGTCCGTGGTGGCTTGTATAGAGTGATCCTGGAGGTAACTCGTAATTAAATCTATTAAGTCGCCCGGACACCCCATAGTGACCAGAGTATCAATGATATCCAGCCACCAGAGGAAGTCGAAAGCTCCTTGTATATCCACGCTTATGATCGGTGAATGATTGCCATTAGCTCTCTTTCTTCACACTAGCGTTAGCAGTTCCGAAATGGCATGATCTGTGGACTTACCTTTAAGGAAGCCAAACTGAGAAGAGTTGAGGACTAATTGACTACCGGGGATGACTCTCTCCAATAGTTTCCCAAATGCTGGAAGCAAACATACGGGGCGGTAGGATGTAGGTAGCATCGGATCTTTCTCTTTTTTATATACCAACACAACTTCAGCTATTTTCTTAGATTTCCGACAATGGCGGAGTCTCCAAAGGCTCCTATAAGCGTAACGACTAGAGTTGGGGGCAATTGAAAAGAGCATTTAAATTCTTCTGCTGTCCACACTGTCAAGCTCAGGATCCTTTTTTGGGGTTTAATTTCTTAACTAGTCGTGCTATTTCATATTCGCTAGGAAATGGCTCAGAGAAAGTAGACGAGGGTTCGTAGTAGGTAAATCTTTGTCGCAGTCTGGCTTGTTATACTGTATCCTCGCTTTGAGGATCTTACTGAAAGAAGATGGAGAGTACATAACGAATGGTGTGCGTTGATGATGGAGAGAAGAATGTTTGGTAGGACCGTTGGCCTAAAGACCTTATCTGTGGCAATATCGAAGGCCTTGCCATAGGTTTCTGAGGTAGTGGAGCAGTAGTTTCGCCATGAGTTTTGCTTAGCTATTCTTAAAGTCTTTTTATATGTCACTTGTGCGTGCTTGTGATAACATAGAGGCCAGAGCAGGTATCCTGATCCTTTAAGGCTTGCGCTCTTCTGCGTAGGCTGAGGAGTTTGCTTCTTTCCTTTGTCAAAGTCTCCGTCTCCCACGCACTTCTGCGTGATCTATACGTTTTTGTTCGAAACGTTTGATTGCATGCCATAGTGCAACTTCCTATGAACTAGTCGTATGCGCTGTACAGATCCAAGGTAGTAATACAGTCTTGAAGTCTTTTAGTCAAGAGTTCCAATAAAACGAGTAATGCGTTTAAACCGGGATAGTCCGCCGTTGGCTGTCTTGTAGCGTCTTTTGATATGCCCGCTGTGTGGAATTTCGAAGCTGAAGCTGATGTCATTATGGTCACTTAGCATGATGAAATCTTGAACGGCCCAGTCCTGTATTTCCGATGTCAAGTTCCTGGCAGAGAGAGACAGGTCGGGCCAGTCCTTGCCAGTGGAGAGCACCCTGGAGGGATAACCACCCCTCTTCCTCTACCACCAACCTCTCGAGAGGCTTGTCGCATATTTAGAGTGCCCCCATGCCGCAAGGACACTATATATTTACAAACAGCCATGCCTTCTCCGAGATTCGAACCCGGGCCTTTCGGTACCGCATTAAGCTCCCCTAACCAATATACCGTCTGGGCAGCATATAAATATTTTCAGATATATACAACAGGATATACATAAATCTGGTTCGACATCACAGCGATTTCGAAACTTGTTTTTTATGTGTACTAGAATAGAAGAAAGAAATTTTTTGCATAAATGTTATGGGAAGAAGAGAAGAAGTAGTTTGGGAAGCTTTTTTTCCCTAGTTCTGTGTTCATTCTTCTGACGCACAACCAAATGTCAGGTCGATTATTCTGCTGAAAAGTAAGTTTCGTGCAACCTTTTCATTGCAAATGCATAAATTGACCCTGCTCTGAAGACGTTAAGGTAGCAAATCAAATTAATTTTGAATAATCACTCGCGGCTCCCTGACAATTAACTATCGGGTTCTTAAGGACACGTAAACTGACTGAAGTCTAAGAATCGCCGCTTTTCACCGCTCCAGAAACTTATGTGAGCAGAAATACTACACATTATAAAGAGAAATGCTACACATTATGAATAGAGGTAATTGCAGTTGTTTTTAAAGCTTCATTTCTCATTGTTTAGTGCCTTTACCTGGACAAATACGGGCTTTTTTATAATGTTATTCATCCGGGTGTGACTTTCATGCGACACTTCAGTCAGTCAGTACTTTTTCTTGCAGCTTAACAAACCTTGTAAACACACACGCGCTGTCGACATTATTTTATAATGCCAAAATTTCTGAAATCTTTGCGCTGTAATGGAAATTTTATCCTCACGTTCACTAAAGGCCGAGGTCTAATGTGTATTTTTTTATCGCTTAGAAAACCGAATTCCTCCCACCTTTAAACTGTACGCATGGTAGTGAAATATTTTTAGGCACGCTTGAGAAAATCTTCGCAGCTGCTGAAATCAAACCAGGGCAAAATAACTTTAGTCTGACAGAATTTTTTTTAACAGATGAAATTGATTTCCAGGACTTCAGTGCCGAATTATGATTATAGAAGCAAGAAGCGTTATGACAGTACTCTACGCGTTAGCCATCGTGTCAATCGAACGAAATACACTATTTTTCTAGTTGAAATACTGTAATAGGAAAGGATTTGCGGATCATATTAGTATTTTTGCAAGTTGTGTGTTTTTTCACTTCTCTTGAATATCAAATAATTTTGAAAAACGATAATGGATTATGAGGGTGCAAGGTCGGCATCTGTGCATTTAAGTATCACCGGGCCTTGCTAACTGCTGAGTTTTCGACCCGGATTGAATTCCCAGGGAGAACACTGCGGGATGTGATTCGAGACTTTTCCACTTCCTTCTTGTACCATCAACCTATCGAAGGGATTTGAGCTCGTCATGGATTATGAATGGCCCCTGCCGCACAGACGCTATATGCTTACAAACATCCATGCTTTCTGGAGGATTCGAACTGGGACCCATCGGTACGACAGTGCCAATGTATTAAGCAATAGGAAAAAATCATGTATTACCAAAAATGTAATGTACCTAAACTTCAGATATAATATTGTCGATGTTTTAACAGTGGTCAAGCAGAGAAAGCTGGATGGCCTTTTCGTGATTTGGATAGTAAAAAATAGCGCGCATGCGAGCCAATCCAACTTCCAGATTTCAATGCTGCTTTTCATTCCTAGGCATAGAATCGTCGAATATTTTCTTGTAAACACTTAACCTAATTATCTAAAGAATTATCGCATTCTTCCCTTTCTGCTGTCGTAATGCTGGAAGTTAGCACTTTTAACTAATAACTGGAAGACCCACGAATCGCCGCTGAGGTACAGTTAATTTTGCATGTTTTCTTCTCCGAAAGCTTAAAACCCTCCAAAGTGGCGCCCAAACTAAAATGTGGCTGACGATAGATCTTCACCTCTTGGGTTTGTCGAATGGTTTGGTTAAGTTAATTATAGCCAAGCATCCGAAGACTATCTGCCTAAAGAGAGGTATGTCTTCGTGGAGAATTTCTAAGGGAAACTGGCTCGTTACATGTGGGGGAAGCCAAGAAAACGCCCATTCAGCCAGCCCGTTCGCCGGGATTCGAACCCTGAGCCGAACTACCAATTGTCGACTAAGCCTCATTTTATTCTTATTCGCTTTTTAAGTGAGTAATAGGATCAGGAATTATGGCATTCCCCCGTGTGTGCTCTTGTGGGGTAAATAGTTAGCACACTCAGCTAGTAGTTAGAAAATTCGTAATTCGAGCTTCGGCGAAGGCACAGTTGAGATAGTGAACGGTGGATCTAATGCCTACCTCTAGTCCTCTTTTAAATGGAATAGAGTATGAAAAATTATTGCATACTTCCGTGTGTGCTGTCGTGGTGTAAGTGGTCAGCAGGATCATTTACCAAGTGAAAGATCCGTGGTTCGGGTCGTGACTAAAGTACAGGTAATTTTTTATATTTTCTACTCTGGAGAAAAGCGCAAAATCTTTACACATAATCCAAGCGGTGATGATTACTCGTTAGCACCAGACTTTCGATTGGCTGGTCGATTGAGCTTCATGTCTCACCCCAGTCGCCCTTTAAACAGGAAAAAAGTGTAAGGAGTCATCAAATTTTCCCTGTGTAATGTGTAACAATGGTGTAAGCTGTTAGCACGTCCAGCTAGAAAGTGGAAGTTCCATAATTCGGGTCTCGAAGATTAAACAGCTGATTTTTCATGTCTCTTTCTCCGAAGATTTTTAAAATCTCTGTAATTGAGCTGTTATTGCTTAAATTTTATTCAAGCAAAATGTTTGTTTATCATATTGTTGGCATAGGAATTTTGACGTTTACTGTATATAAAAACAACTATTCTATTTGAATATCACAAAGTTATTTTATTATACCATTGTTAAATTCAGGATTTTTTTTTCTTTTTTCTTGTCAAATGTGAAAAAAACACCTGATCCGTTGTAGGATAACTTCGATAACTTTACTCTCAGAGCCCCACATAAAATGGTTTAATTCAATAAATAAAATAACATAAATTTCAGAAATCTTTGCTACACATAAATGGTTTTCCGAGATCAGTGTGCTAATTTTTTTATTATTATTTTTTTAAACATAGGTTTATGTATCGGTTTAATGCAGAAATAGTAATAGTATTTATTTCTTCGCTATGTAGAATGAAGTTTTTGTCAATCTGTAATTTAAAATGATAAATTAATATAATTAAGCAAAAATAGATATGATTTTTACAGTTTTTCCACATCTGTACCCGATAATATATTACGGTTGTGAATATTTATAAGAGAAATAGTAGTCTTCTTTATTATGCTAATTTCATATTCTAAGGATCTATTTTTTTAAATGTTAGTCTGAAATGAAAATAAAGATTACATTTCTGTTGCAAGTTTCAGTTCTGAGGGGAATGTTAATTGTATGGAGTGAAATCCTTTTCATATATAAATACGAAATAAATTGATTACTAATGTAGCAAAACATACGAGGACTGTTTGGCTTAGAAAAAAAATACGACGACTGTCTTTTTAGGGGAATTTAGCTAATTGGTCTATTTTCTTGCTTCGCTTTAAAAAGCTAAGAAAACTGTATACCTATTTATTGGTGACTATTGCAAGATACAGGAACTGGCAGATTGGCTTATTATGATTGTTTTTTGGTAACTATTACCGACAGGAGAAATTAAAATAGGTAAATAAATAAACAAAACTCAATGAAAAGTGCTGAGTAAATGCTTCTTAAATACAATTCCAGTTTTCAATACAATTGCAGCATTTTAAAATTATCATTTATCTAATTTGACCTAACTGCATATTTTTCTGCATTCTACTTTTAAATAGATTCCTATGTGCACTACTTATAGCTATGCACAAATTATTTTTTTCATCGATCTGTGGTTTAAGTTCATAAATTAATATAATTAAAGATAGCTTAAATATAATTTTTACAGTTTTTCCATGATATTCATATGCAATAATTGTTTTTAAAACAGTTGCCTGTTGAACATATTCCTTAAGAAACTTTGTATTTGAATATTTATATGTATGTACATGAATTCATCATGTAATCCATAATTTTCTTCTTTATCGAAGCTCCAGACACTTTAAATATTTTTACTTAAATTCATTATAAAATAATTAAAATAATTCGAAGTTTGTTTTCAAACTTCCGAAAAATTTCCTTTATAGTTTAGAAATGTAATGCTGTGAAAGGTAGTCATAAAAAATGTCATTTCTTGTTGCGATAAAAACTTCGTAAGATATTCAGAATATGTTTGAACGTACTTTTCTTCCCCTTATGAAAAACAAGCCAACAAAAACTAATGAGCTTCGCAAAGGTATGGCAATAACAAATACATTTTTCGTGATACAAAAGTCCCCTTTTCATCCAAATCCTGCATGCAATTCTCTCAAGCCTCCGGCGAAATAGGATCTCTGCAGATCGAGGAAAGAGGCTGTGCCGCAGTCAGAACCAATGATAAGCTTGATACGACCTCTTTCAGCCAGTAGAAGGCGAGCGTTGGCATCACGTGATGCTTAAGTCCGACCCAGTGGTTAAGGTACGCGTGAGGATTATTCTTCCTTCAAGATGAAAGCTTCACTTGCAGGAAGTGTGTGAAGCTCTGCGTGGAGGCTAAGATGAGCGTTTATGGACTACAAGGGAGCCAGAAAAGGAATATGCTTAGGAAAGAGCCTTAATATTTCCCGAGGAATTCGTGTGATTAATTTCCCGAAAATTTTCCTGAATTTTTACCTATAGCCAATCTTGTTCTTTTTTTATTATTTTTTTTTTATTTTCGTATGGCCTCTGTGATACTCTATTATCGAGGAAAACTGGGAAACAGCATTTTTGAATTTCTGACAAGTTTAATCCAATAGAGAAATAATTTCCTCAATTTAAGAAATCTATCTTTGAAAAAATAAATTATTCTTTTTATTCAATTTTTGGTAATGCATGGATAGTTTAAGTTTCTAAAGAATTCCTTTTATTGATTAACACTTCCGTTCTCTTAAATTTCTATAAAATTTCGTGTTTTAAATACTGTACAAAGCGACAAATTGAAATTATCAAATGTTTTATTTTATTGAACCCTAACATTTGTTTAAGAACCGTTTGTAATTGTGATGTAACATTCAGTTGGGCATATTCTAGGTAGTTAATTTTGATGTTCGTTCGGTTTCTATTTCTTTGCATTTAAAGAAGTTAAATTTCTTATCTTCCTAATTTAAAACACCTAATATTATTCTTGACATCATTATGGGTTACATGGTGATTCGCATCCGTAAGCAATTCATATGCTTATATTTTTTTATTTCTCATTGCCGAAGGATACTAAAATGCTTATAAAGAGGAAGACGGGACGATGCCCTATTCAGACTGGAGGACAGGAGAAATTTAATAACATTCAGTTGAATGTTTTAAAGATAAAATTGGAATAAAAACCAAAAACATATTTGAGAATCATGATGTGCATCCGAGAAGTAATTCTTTGCCTCATCTGTCTGCTTGAAGGATTTGCATTGAAAAGAACGTTGGATCTCCTAGGAAAACGTACAGTTGTTCCATTAAATGGTGAGTACAATAATTTCACTAGATTGATTAAGGTTACAGAAATATAACTGTATCATGTCCATAAAAATAGCATGCTTATGCAAATTTTGTCATGTTATGGCTTTTTTAATCGTATTATGGTATTATGAAAGAACAATGTATGCAGTGTAGTGTTTATTTATAAAAGCAAGCAGAAAACAAGTATTATGAAGGTAATATTCTTTGTAATTTGCCTCTATACGTTACGCCGTGTAAATCTGTGCTAATGCAGATTTTATTTTTAATTGCGACATCTTCTTTTATTTAAAAAAATATTTCTTGTTTTTAGTCCTAAAATATTTTATTAAAGTACTTTAAATTTGTGATGCTATTTCTCATCTCCTGATTTAATTTGTTTACTTAGAATCTTGACATTTAAGTGGCTTCAAAAATTTCGTCAGGTGTTGCATTTTTTGCATTGAGTTTTAAATAAAAGCAGCATTAAATTTGTAACATACGGGAGTAATATATTTTCTTAAGCAGTTCAGCAAATGCAGGCATTTTATGATAGACATGAAGTTTTAACGATTTTGAAAACAAAGAAACATATTGCATGAAAAAGGGATGGTAAAATAAATCCTTTCAACGATGTTAAATGAAGCTCTTAGATTTCCTTCAGATTTGTTTATTTCATCTTATTCAGACATTATTTCGTACAGAATTTTGAGCAAAAGTGTTATACCAAATGCGTTATTAATCGCTTCTAAACTTAGCACATTAAAAAAAAAAACGTGAAAATAATTCGCAGTTCTGAAATTTAGATGGCAGCAGAATTTAAAAACATCTGAAACAATTTTACGTTAAATCCTTAAAAACACTAGTTAGTTTTCTATAATAAATACTTCCTTTCACAAAAGCTTACGCTAATAGTAATAATAAAAAAAAATGTGCATTTTTTAAGCATCTTTTGACGATTTCAAGAAAACAATTGTAAACTTATTGCATGAATAGTAAGACAAAGGAAAAATAAGGAATATTTTCTATTTAAATTTTCCATAAATTGAATGAAACCTAAGTGAAGTTTTATTAAAAAAAATGGGGTTGCATACAGAATTTCTGGCTTCTCAGTGAAATTACGTTTCTCCGTCATGCATAAAAATAAATTCATAGCTTCTTACTTTAGGCACTTCAAGATATTAATTTAATACCACCGTTCATTACGATAAAACGAAATTTTTTGTTACTGATGTTGGCACTTATTATTAAAGGCTTTATTCAACTACTCCGAAGCAAACTGTAAGTACTTGATATGTATCGTTATAGTATTTTGTTTCGTATTTTCTTCTTAAGAATCTGTAACGCGCCTGTAATCCTAAAATTCTCTCTTCTAATATTCCTTAATGAGCAGGTTTTTTTTAAAACTGTAAAATGAGATAAAGTATAGATGTAAAACTTCTATGTAAATTCATGCATATTTCTAATTAGTTTCTTTACATTTCTATGTGAAAGAAATCAATTCTTACTGAAATAATTGTAGCTTTTACGTAACATACTCACAAATGGACTCTTAAAGTGTAAATAAAATAGTTAACTATGTTAAATCATTTTATGAAAGGAAAAACGAGGGATTGTTACTTCTACCTTTCATGCAAAATGTATAAATATTAAGTTTCTAAGAAGATAGAAATATTGTGTCTGTATGACAAAATTTCATTTACTGGAGATGAAAATATTTTAACCTGCGCTTAATTTTTCGGCAACACGTAAGTAATATAGGCAGAAATTTACTCAGTATCATTTCTATATCCCGTCTCTGTATAATGTATCTTGTTCATTCGGTTAGATACAATTTTATTAGTGTATGAATTTCAATCAAATTCAATTATGAGCAACTTCCGCGCAGACTATATACTGACATTTTCCTTCTGCAATATTTTTCTCTTTAGTCTTTCAGGCATATGATTTAGAGACTTCGAGTTAATACGGTAATTTATATTTCATATGCTTATATTCTTATAGACGTTGTTCCTTATACATTTTTATAGATCGTTGTTTCTGCATTTCCATTCCATATTTAGCCTCCTAAAATCATTGCACAGAATTTTTATGTGTGTAATTAATTCTCCTCTTTCTATAAACTCTGGATTCATGATAATCATCTTGCTCTTAAACTAAATTCATTAAATCTGCGATTCTACTTACTGCGACTTATTTTAATTTAATATTGTTGATATTAACTTACACTTAAGCAAAAGGGTAACAATAGATGAAATCCATTCCGATGCATATTTGTGTGGAGAAGAAACATAAAATTTCGAATTGTAACCAAGTCTACCCAGCTTTATTATTGAGACACTTTATGTTAGATTCTTTTCTTAATACTTATCGTTCATTGGGTTTAAATAAAACATCCCGTTGTTATTATACCGAACTTTTAATCACCATTTCACAGAAAAATGGAGTACTGTAAGCATGAACTTTCTTCCTTTAAGCCCTTTATCTAACTTTTGCTTCAAATGGCTGGACATTTGCTACTGAAATATTCATTGAGAATGGCCGAATCCACCGGTCATTTAGTAGTTTCACCTATGAGAAGATCGTCTAGAATGCCTATTACAAGGGTCTACCGATATTACACCCGCGAGCGGGGAAGGAAAACGCGGTGAGCTAAACTTTGCGTAGTAATTGTTGACTAGTCCGAAACTAATCACATTGTTTCTACTTTATAACTACGTTGAAAGGTTTAATTGCTTTTTATAAACAGGCTTCTTCGTTAATTCTTGAATTTTTCTGATGAATGTAATATACAGGGGTATCATAATGTTCCTAGATTCAGAATTATATATACCTGCATTTCATGTTTAAAATCTTCCTTATGTTCCTCAGTAAAAGCTTAAGCAAATACTTTGCGAGAAAAACCTATGCATAATTTACTAATAAAGTTAAAGGCACAGACTAAGTGGATTGAAATTTTTATTCCAGATGCGGTAATAATACGGTAATAATTGTTACTATAAATCTAACACAAGAAATGTGAGGTGTTATGACCTGCCCTTTAATCAGATTTGTTCTTTTAATTATTAAAACGTAAGGTTTAATGTTTAAACGAGCAAAATCGATAAAAATTCATACGATGTCGTCGAACATCTAGCGGAATCGATAAAGATTTGGTTGCGTACGGGACGAAATCGAGGTAAAAAAAGGGGTCGTTTTTAGTATTGCTTACTATATTCAGAACAATTCCAAGTTTTGTTTTGCGGAACAGAAATTTTTTGTAGGCTTTAAAAAGTTTTTATACTTGCTGCTGTCATCTCTCCTGACATCTTCAGGTCCTGCTAACGTTCTTATCGTTTAAGCTTCATATATTCCGTTTCCTTTTAAACTGTAAGGCGTTAATCTTGAATTTTGGTTATATGTCCTAATTAATATAGCAGTATGCATGAATAATCCAAAAATGGCTTTATAAAACTATAATTAACGTACGGATATCGTAAAAAAAGAAGGGTTTCAGATTTTAAATGAAAGACATACATTTTAAGGAAGACTTTTCTTTCGGACATTCCTTACCCATGCTACAAAAACTATAAATGCGGGAAAATGTTTGCATTAACCTACTTAAAGCTAAAAGTCAGAAAGATATAGGTTTTTAAAAGTTTCAAAATAGACATTTTTCATTAATTAATTCTTTAGAGGTCGCATCTGTTTTAACAACAATGAAAATAAGTAATCTTATTTTGCTAAATAAAAAAAAAGAGCTGTGAAATAAACTTACTTTGAGATATTGCATGTTCAGATGTGTTTTAGGTCGCTGCGTTCATTAACGTCTATTAAAATTTGCGTAGTTCAAAACGAGTTTGTTGGAAGTAGCTAACATCTTCGAAGTATTATATCCCAGGCGAATTGTTTTCATTTTTATAAAGAAATTTTTGAATTGTTTACTTTCTTTTCTTGACAATATGGGACAGTGAAGTATGTTCTTACAAATTCTTATGAATTAAAAGTATAGTAACGTCAATGTTCATCATGCGTTTTTTCAACTTCAGCCATGGCAGAATAGCTTAATAATTTACACGTGATAAAAATTTAACCTATTTTATATTTATAACTAAAAGTCCATATTATTTCATTTATGAATATGTGAATTAAATGAATGATATATATTGAATAAAACTAAAAAGTAAAAAAGGAGAATTCTGAAAACTGTTTTGTGAAAAATGTGTTAAAAACAACATTATCGCTAAAAATGCTGCTCACAGAACTGAGCGTTCTTCATTTTATTATACTCGGAAGAAAGTCTTCAAATGAGTGGAACGCGTTTTTAAAGCGATATTTTAAGATGCCAGTGATGAATTTAGAACTCGTTTGGATTTGAAGAAAGAACATCTACTCCGATATTTTTGCTCGCTTTGAATTTTTTTTCTTTCTTTCGTTATATATACGCATGCGTAACGTGAATACGAGCCGGTTTCTCTCAGAACGTCCACCATGAAGACATTTATTTCCCTTAAGTAGCTAGCCCTCCCGTTAGGCGTTTTGCCATATTCAAATAAGCAAATCGAAATTTTTTAACTAATAAAATCCTATTTCATACAATCTCTAAATCAACTCGTTCCACAGTTATTTATTTTCAGATTCAAGTGATTTAAATCATGTAATTTTGGTACTTTTTTCCAGTTCCAATATCGCTTATTACATACTAGTTTTTTTTAAAGATTTTTAATACGCTAATTTAACTTATTATTCACGTCTCATTTCGCCTTCTAAAATATACTATGGGGGATCTTCTTATAAAGCAGAAGATGCGGGATGACCAGATCATTTTTACTCCTTAAGGGGCGGGTTTTACTTCTGCTCAAAGCTTGTCCGCTTCAAAGATTTGGAATGGTAAGACTAATCATCTACTTTAGTCTCTACACACCACGCAGACTGTGGAGTTGTACCAAAAGACATCTAAAGAGATTGGTTCGCCGCGTAACCTTCCAAAGGATGGAAGTAGAAACCAGTAAACTCATTTATAATGGCCATCTCGGTCCCTAGAATACAGATCTCAACCAGTGCAATAAGCGATTTAGGGGGGAAAGACTATTAAAATAAAAAATAGTTAGATTCTAGTATTTTCCTTCTAGAGGAAAGATATAAAAAATTTAAAAACTTAATTTCATATTTTTTGCTAAATCATGCCGCTTGAATAAAATTGTGAGAGTGAGAAATCCTATTTAGTTTTTAAACTGAAATCACAGGTCTACAACTAACGTTTCAAGAAATATTTAATCGTGCAATTTTTTGAAACACCTTGTATATATATATAAACATGTGTGTATAATCAAAGATTTAAGTAAATATATTAATTAATCGCAATAAATTGCCTACTACTTGCGCAAAAGCTGCCAAGTAATGAAATAACAATCTATTTACTAATGGATTAATAATAATCTATTTACTAATAATTTATTTACTAATGGATTATTTAGTATATTATCGCCTTTGATAAAGGTAGTAGAAGTTTAGTGGAATGAATTAACTCATAAGCAAATTAAAAAAATTAATCTTGAATTTTTTTTTAAAAAATAAAACGTCAAGTATGAATCATGAATAATTGAAAATGGAAACTTTTAAAAAATGAAAATGTAATCAACAAGCCAAGTAATTATCGTCATTGACCGGAAATTGGTTGACTTTTCAAGGGGAACAAACCAACCCCTGATCAATTAATAGTAATTAATAAATGCGAAGCTGTTTCGTCTTTTACTCAAGTAAGAATATGCCAATTGGTATTTAGTAAGATGAGTTCAAGTTAAGTAGGTATATTTTAAGTGAGGTGAATTTAAGTACTGTGTGAAATTCATTATGAAAGTAGACGTTCCATTAAGTTTAAAATAAATTTCAAAATCCTAAGATATTATTGTAAGAGTGACTAGTAGTATTATTTTCTTACTTGAGTAAAGTGTCTCCCGACACCCTTGCTTTTAATCATGTTAATTTAAAGTAATCTTTATAAACATCATGATTCATATTTGATGTTTCATTTTTAAAAAATTCAAGATTAATTTTTTAAATATGCTTATAAGTCAATTCATTCCACTAAAATTCTACTACCTTTGTCAAAGAAGATAATATAAGTAATCCATTAGTAAATAAATTATATGCACATATATATTTGTGTGCGCATGAATAAAGTATTTAAATAGAAATTCTAACTCTGCTTTGCAATAGTCTCTTGGCTCAGCATTTTAGTTTGCTTGTTTCCTTTTTGCATCCTAAAAAGGGTAAGTGTTTATTATCTCTTTAAACTTTACCATCTCAAAACTAATGCATGTCATATGATTATTGTCTAATGCTAATGATACAGACGTTTATATAAAGCTTCTGTGAATGATTGTTTAAAATTCGGAAATCGAAACTTAAAATTAACCAATCAAAATAAAGCTTAACCAAAACGAAGTAATTCTGAACAGTACTTTCATTCTGGACATGTCGCATTCTCTCTCTCGCTTTTCGGCTGCCAACTTGTTAATGCCTGCTGCTCCCTCTGTCTTCAGATACAGTTTAACTGTGTTTGTTTAAAAAGGTATTTGTAAACGAAAATGAAGGTATATTAGACCAGCAATGACACCTGTACTTTCCCTATGCACCAAATTCCATAATTCCGCTGTTCTCTGCTACATCAAAAGCTTCTGAATCCTTATACGCGTACAAACATATGTATAACGTAAGAAAATTACAGTTGGTAAATAAAGAGCTAAACTTGAAACTATTTGTTTAATATTAAAACTAAAAAAAATTGAGTAGAAAACAAATGTAAATAAATGCTAAGCAGGAGCAAAACTTTTGCGTAAACTTTAGGAGAAACAAAAGCGATAACGGATTTTCAGTTCTTAGCCATTTCGAAATTCTAGCAAATTTAGTGATTAAAATCAAAAATAGAATACAAATAAAGCATGCAGGATACATACACACGCACACCAAAAAAATAAGTTGCTTAGTTAATGTGTCACAGACGGAAAAACGAGTCATGCAATTTGTTGAGTCTATTAATTCGATGTCTATGCTGGTCCTATGCCTGTTTTGGCTGGAGATTAAGTGTTTTGGTGATGCAAAATGTTTTGTATTCAGAAACTTCTATTTTGGGTAAATACGCCTATCTGAACGTCTATCCCTTTATTAACTCATAACAGCAACTTAAATTTTGCATTGCGTTCCTGTTGCTTAACTTGAAATTTGATTGTAGCATCTAACTCAATTATGGTATGATTTGACATTATTTTTTTTATTAAAATTGCTGTTAATTTTTTTATATTTATTATTTCTCACTTATTGTATATATGCATATATATAAACAGTATATATGTCTATCTATTTTCCTATCCAGCTATATATCTATCGATATGTGCATGTATAAATGGAAACGCATACACATGGAAATATCAAATAATGAAATGATAGGCTGAATAAAAACGAACTTTTACATGTAGTTCTAAAAAGGCAAAGGAGGTCAAAAGAACGCAGGTGCTCCGATTACAAATGAATGATTCTGATATAAAGGATGATTAAAAAATATTTGACAAAAATATAAAGTCAGGTAGAAAGGACCGAAATAAGTAGATTTTGGAATAGATGTTTGTAAGGAATATTCGTGTTGAGTTGTACGTCGCTGTTGAGTGGTAAGTAAAGGATTTCATGGCATAAATATAGTTGGCTGCGGCTAAAAGAAGCAGCTTGAAAAGACATTAGGTTATGTCTAAGCAGAAGACATGAAAAATGAGCAATGCCCTCGTCGGGACTCAAACCTCGGACCTCTCGAATGCGCGCCGAGTGTGCTGACGATTACACCACAAAGGCATGCTAAGAAGGCGGGAGAAATACCTTATAAGCTAATCAAAAGAGGTGCAAAGAACGATTCTCAAGTACCTGCTTTGAGTATCTGCCGAAACGGAACAAGTTATCAGAGAAGGTACCGAGAACGATTCCCAAGTACCCCTTTGAGTACATGCTGAAACGGAACAATTTATCAAAGAAGTGTCAGAGAACGATTCCCTGGTACCTTCTTTGATCAGCTGCTCCGTTTCCGTCAGCATTCCCATAGACAAAATGCATGTCAGTGGACGCCGCTTTCGTCTAGCGACGCATACCGCTCGAAATCCGCACGGAGAATGACGATTTCGCCAGCAGAATGCTTTTATGTACCACTTAGTAGCGAGCTGTGCTACCTTTATGCGTCATTTCCGCCCACGTATTCCATTCCAAAATCTGCTTATTTCGATCCTCTCTACCTGCTTTTTAATTTTTTGCCAGATATTTTTGAATCACCCTTTATAGGTTTTGACTAGAAGAACAGGCTTGAAAAGCTGGGAACTCTTGAGTTCCTTTAATTTAATATAAGTTTGCAAGTTAAAGAAAAGCAGGTGTTTTAATGTTAGTAATGTCTGCACCAACATTTCACTTTAATTTCTTCCTTAATTTAACCGTTTCACAACCATTTAGCGATTAATTGCGCCTTAGCGGCTTTATAAGTAAACTTTATAATTAAACTCTTTCAGGGAAATAATGGAAAATCGATTTCAGTTCTTGCAAAAATGTTTCGTGTTTAAACTGCTACCGCGTATTGAATCACGTATTATTAATACGTTGGAGATTATTTTCTAATACTATATATTTTATTTCATTAACTTGTAAATTTAAATCACAATGATATTCAATTTAGACCATTTTCATAGGCTTGCACATTCGACAAACTGCTTCAGGTTCTGTGTACTGTGGAAAACATTTTGATATTTTAATTAAAACATAAGCGTTTAGTCAGTTGCTAGTGATTATTTGAATAACTTGTTTGTTAAATAATACTCTCTATGTAATATATCGAATAGTTTCATCGCACATACATTTGTCGTCAACTTCCACGTGCTAAAAATTAACTATTGGTTCTGCAAATTTTCCAAAACTACGATTAATGAACTGTCAAACATTTATTTTTAATAATACATAGTGATTTTAGAGTACTTTGTTTCTTTTCATGTGATACATATTTTAGGTAACAGTTTGTTTCATATTAAAAAAAAGGAAATTAATTTTCGTCGAAAAGTGTAGGTAAAAGCTGATAAAATACTTTTAAAACACTTATGAGGAAAATGTTACTAAAAAGTATATTTACCGAATAAACTTTACTTTAAACTGACTTCATAATTACCATACTAATTAGTATTCCGAATCATGTACTGCTAATATGAATTTGCGCTTTCTTGATTGTATATTTATGTTTTATCTATTTGTTAATCGAAATTAAGCATACAACAGATATTTTCAAAAAACGTTTATAATTTGTGAAAGATCAGCATTTTATCACTTTACTGGTATTTTAAAAGCAGGAATAATTGTTTTCTAGAATGTGCTTTCATCAGTAATAATTTTGACAAGTAATTTCGTAGTGATAATATAAAAGTCGCATTAAAGTTCAAGAATTAGAATTTGTTATTAGAATCAAGAATCAAATTTTATTTAAAAAGAAAGGCTTTAAGACGAATTTATATATTTAAATATACCACTTCTAGATTTACCGATAATGTATTTATTATAAAATTTTAAACTAAGCAATAAAAATTTAAATTTCTCAGCACACACATGTATATGTATATACAGCTTATATACAGCATATACAAATATATATATACAGCATATGTATATACATATACATACATATGCACGGAGACAAATATATTGTTATCATTGCGAATTTTGTTAATATACAGGCATGCAGAGGGCCTTTGTTTTTACGATTTTCCAGTTTAAGAACTCCATGCTTCTGCTCTCATGTCGAACCCGAAACGTTTATAGTCTATTTAAAAAAGCTACGAATTTTTGATTTTACGAACTTATTTTGGGGTCCGTATGAGTCAATTGTAAATGAAACTGGAGGCGTAAGAAGAGTTATTCTGCTCACAAATTTTGGCTGCGTTGCTTAAAATATTGCATTTAAAGACTATTCGTTTTCTATGTGTATGTATAGTTTTAGCGTTAAATAAACTTTCTTTTATCAATTTCTCTTATGAATCTGCAAGCTTGAAACATAGTGTATAGGGAAATTTTCATAAAAATGATTAAAAAAATGTCCCAGTAAATTAATTGAATTATTCAATGAAACAGAGTGTGCGCTCGAGGAGAGAAAATCAACCATATTTGTCATGTTGCTTTTATTTTTTAAACCATTTTTAACTGTTCTAGTGTGTACGCTGTTTGGAGCAGAAAAGTGAGCGCAATGTATTCGCGAATCCTTCTTTTTTTCCCTTTGATAAATGCTTACAAGTTAGGTTTGCTTTAAGTATTGATTAACCGAACTGGGTATTTTCTAGTATTGTTTGTATTTTGAATAGAATTTTTCTAAAATCTAAGTTAAATGTGTTTAATCTCTTTTGTTGCTGTCTTTTATGGTTATTCCTAAAACTCTTTCTGATGCCAATAATGGTCTTCTTAATAGTAGTTTTATTGCAAAAACAGCTCTTCAAGCGATTAAGTGCTGTAATTTACCATGAATGATTGATATGTTACACTAAGTTCACCTACAAACTGTAATGGCATGCGATTTACTATGAGCAAGAAGGAAATAAGAAGGAAGAAAGATAACGAACGCAGCTTAATGGTGAAAGTACTGTTATTTCTACTTGAAACACTGTAAAGTTTCTCGACTTAGTCTCTATTATTACTTCTGAACTATGTTTCAGGAATTTACAGCTTTACAACGGGTTAAGTAAAAAAAAAAAAAAAAAATAGAAACTTTTCAATATCGGCCTTAGCTGCAGAAATATCGAAAGTTTATACTCTCGAGATTTTTGGCCACTTCGTAAGGGCCAGGTTGCACATTTCTAATCTCAAAACGAGATAACTTGGTAAACGAAGGTTTGTGTTTATGTTATGCAATGAACGTTCTCAGAAAGAACTTGCAGCTGTGCCTTGTTTGAACGTGTTAGCCTTTAATTCTGTACCTCATATTTGCAAAGTTCACGATATTGTCCCATCCCTATAAACTTAAATTAGTTTAGTTGAAGAGCGATAGAGAGCTGATAGACAAGATTTGAAGGAATTTTTAATGTTGATAACCTGTTCTATCCCATATCAAACTTATGTACATCTAACAGTGTAAAATTTTTTTATTGCTTCTTCATCATGTTAACGAAGCAAATGTAATGCGAAGAACGCTGGAAAACGAATGCTTAACTAGATGTTTATGAAACAAAATAAATAATAAAGATGCGAGATATGGATATTAAAAACCAAATCTTTGGCAGCTTCCACAGAATTTCGGTTCATTACTTCAGTAAAGATGGCAGAAATGAAATGTTTCATCTACGGTTTTTCAGTTAGGTTCCATTTCAGGCTGCGTGTTTTAGAAAAGCCTGCGCGGCTAAACATCTCTTGAACGGTAGGTGGTAGATTTATGTTTAATATTGTGACGTGAAGCAAATTCAGTGGTTTTTCATATTGAGGTAATTTTGGTGACATGTTACCTTTTACTAAAATAAACGAAATTCAAATTTTTATTTGGGTCTTCTACGAATTAACGCTGTAATTTATAACTTGTTCTTTTATCCTGTTTAAGATCTTTTTTGAAGAGGATAAAAGAACAAAGATTTTTTTTTAGATAAAAGATATTTTTTCTGGAACTTAATCACTTTAGACATACTCATTTAGGCTTAAATTACTTTTAATCGTGAAAAGAACAACAAGAAAGACCGATTTAAGGATCGAATAAAACCTAAATTTCCTTAAATGCAAAATTTCGAATTTAGAGCTATTTTAAAAAGATATTTGGAATTTGCTTATTTGTGTTACATAATTAGTGATGCAACTAACACTAGGGCTATATGCCTACGCTCTTTCGTATTTACAAATCTGTTCCTCTCAACCACCTGAAATGCCCGTGTATATGAATTTCTATTGCAATGAATTTTCTTCCTTCCTGCCAAGTGTAATGCTACAATATTAACAATAACCTACTTAAGTGAATTGATTACTTTTCTCTCGGTGATCACTGCCTGGTTTCATCGACTGTGTGCAGTTTCCCCTTAGGACAGGGTTGCTAAGTCTGAGCATCAGTAACTAAACGTTGACTCTAAACAAAGGAGAGGAAAGTCGCTTCAAAAGAGGGATTGGCATGTCATTTAACAACTCCTGAAACTAACAGGGCTTCGAACCGGAACTGAACCGAAAACCGAAAACCGGAAAAAACCGTTATTTTGGTCGGAACGAAAACCGGAACTGAACCGAAAAAAAATATCGGTTTATTTCGGTTCGATATATCTTTCAGTCATTTTGTTACTGTTACCAACTTATCAATATTTTCTAATTTATCGTCAACTTTATAATTATCATTACATGTATACTGCTTCTCGATTTCCTATTTTGATATTCACTAGTATTTTTCTGTTTCAGTTTCGCATGAAACTACTTGTAGAAGACATATTTAATTCAGTTGATTAAACTAGAAGTATAGATGATTTTTTAAGAAAAATATCGAGTTATATTTTATTTTTCACATCTCAGCATGCGATCATCCACGGATGTTTGTATAGACTGTTTAGATAGACAAACCAGCTGCTCAGCAGGAAGTATGTGATGTACGCGTACTAATACGTGTCTTTGTCTAATTGGTCAGGAGACGTAAAAAGGCTAGTGACAGTCGGTATTAATTCCTGGAGACTAACTACAATGGTCAACTAGAAGTATTTAGTCAAGTAAAGAATAAATAAAAAATAGCGTGTAACTCTCAACCGGCTCTCTATTCTTTTGTTTTGCGCTCCAAACTCAGTTGCGCCCCTGACGGCCACCTTTTTCGCCAAGTCCTCATACGGCTCTGTCTTCTGATGTTGAATTACTGATAACGTAAGTACCAGTGTATTGATTTTTAAAATCTATTTGTTCTGTATACTAACTAATAGCACATTTTCTCAGACTATATTTTAAAATTTGTCTATGATTTGTTCGATATTGTCTTTAGGGTGAATATTTAGTTACATTTCAAATTGAAATAGAATTTATGATTATATGCTTCAAATTCATGTTTTCATTTCAATAAATGCAAAATTCTTCATGAGCATATCAGTGGAACTTTTTAAAACCAATTACTGGGTACTCGGCCGAGTAGTAAATGACCGAGTACTCGGTACAGCACTAATTATTACTTAATTTATATTTGAGGGGCAGACCCTATTCTATAGCTATAATTTAATAACTGTATATTTTTAAAAATTTATTTGATCTATTTATTTTTTTTTCCTTTTCGTTTTTAGAATGGGGAGAAATAAGACAAATACTAGCAGGGATTTTTTCACATATCACAAAACAGAGAATAAGAGTATTTGTAATATATGCGACACTTCTATGATTGGAAATCATGCTGCCAATTTAGAACGACATTTAAAAAGACATCATAGTAATGAATTTAAAACTGTACAGCAAAAAAAGAAAATTAAGTTGAACATAAGAGATGAAGCTACTCCAAGTACCAGCGGATCCAGCGGTTCACAAGAAACTTTGGATAAATACGTAAAATCAGAATTTTTGAAAGTAAAATTAAACAAGGAAATAGTCCTTAAAGCATGTATTGAACTTATTACTGTTAATGGCTGTTCATTTGAAATGTTAGAATATTCAGGATTCAAAAAGATTTTGAACCCAATTGTTAATGCAATAGGTAATCATTTTTCAGTAAATTCTGAAAATATTAAATTATTAATACCAGAGACAGCTGTTAAAATTGTCTCTGAAATAAGTACAGCACTCGAAAAAAAAGTAATTTCCTTAAAAATTGACATAGCTACCAGATTAAATAGATCAATTTTGGGAATCAATGCTCAGTTGATAATAGGCGGAAGAATAAATTTGTTTACTTTGGGAATGACAGAGTTGAAAGATAAACATACTGGAATTTATATTAAAAATATGGTTGAAAAAGTACTAGAAAAATATAATATCGATATTCAGCAAATTTATTCAATTACTACGGACAATGGAGCTAATATGATTTCATTTGTCAACTTATTAGGATCCGAAATTGAAGACGAAGTTATCGAAATGGAAAATGAAAATTTCGAAACTAGGGATCACTTTGAAGATGGAGTATTTTTTGATCACAACTTTTCTTTTAATAAACTAATCGGAATAAGATGTGCTGCACATACATTGCAACTAGCAATTAAAAGACTCTATAAAAAACGCCGATTTCAATGAATTTGTTTCTGATGCTAGGGGGTTGGTGAAAAAGCTGCGCATTCCATCTCTTATGTTAAAATTTAAAGACGTTAATACTAAAAGACCAATTTTGGATTGTTCAACTAGATGGAATAGTACATATAATATGTTAAAATCTTTATTGGAATGCAAAGATTTTAGCTCATCTTTAGCGGAACATAATTTAGATTACTATTTTGCAGACAGTAAATGGGTGAAATTAAAATTAATTGTTGATACCCTACAACCCCTAACGGAAGCAACTTTGAAACTACAAAGTGAAGAATTAACTTTAAGCGATTTTTACGGAATTTGGACACATTGCAAAATAAAGTTACGAAATTTTAAAAATTTCTTTGCAGATATTTTATATAATCAGTTATCTGACAGGGAAGCATTGTTAATAGAAATTGATAGTTTAGTAGGAGCAGTTTATTTGGACCCGCGTTATCAAATTTTGCTTTCCACGTCACAAAAGGTACAGGCTGTGCAACATTTAAAGAATATTTGGAACAAATTACAATTTTTTGAAAAGTCCATTTCAATAGTAAACGAGGAAACAAAATCTTCTACTGAAAGCGATGAAAATGAAGACGATTTAGAGACTTTTTTAAAAAGTAAAGAATTGGCAATAATAAAAACACATAGAACCTCTATTTCTACCGAGATTGACATTGAATTCATTTTAAATAATTTTGACAATGTACGAAGGCTTGATATAAAGCATAATATTTTAGATTTCTGGGAAGAGAATAAAATTACATATCCGCACTTGTATAAGATTGCAATGGTGGTTTTGGCAGCTCCAGCTACACAAGTTAGTGTTGAAAGAGCGTTTTCAGGTTTGAAATTTATTCTCCGAGACAACAGAAGTAATCTCAGTGAAACCACGTTAGAAGATATATTAATAATTAGAGGCAATTTTCATATGTTAAATAAATAATATATTTTTTACATAATTATTGCAAGGCCAAGTGCACGATGTGAGAGTCAAACGACGAATGTGGGTAATCATGAACCTAGTTGTCAAATGCGATTTTGATAATGGATAACAATGCCAATGCTCGCCGTCCTCTGCTCACCGCTCTTATCGTACCTGCTGTTTGTATCAATTCACATAGTGTACCAATTAAAAAAAGAATAAAATCTTCTAAATTTTGATAGAATTACATTTTTTGTTTATGATAGAATTATATTTTTAGTACAAATAAGAATATACATAAAATGAAATTACTCATTTGGAACTGAAACGAAAACAGTTATTTTTTGCGGAGCGAAAACCGGAACTGAACCGAAAACCGTTATTTTTGGCGGAGCGAAAACCGGAACTGAACCGATATTAATTTTTTAGTTGAACCGGAACGAAAACCGGAACAAAAAAAATTACGGTTCGAAGCCCTGGAAACTAATGAGCCATGCATTAATGTGATGGGGAAAAGCACCCGCTAGAAAATGAACGCAGGCTTTCGGGTGACCTGCTGATATCTGAATGCACGGGCAATACGGGCGACTTCGCAGTGAAAGAGTTAAGGAAAGTGTTCCTTGTTGAAGGGTTTTCCTAGGAAACGCTGGCTCGTATCTACGTTACACAGAAGGAAAATCTCGAAAATTCCTACACTGCACACCCGTTCTCCGTGTTACGAATCTTGGATGGTAATTTGAAACCGGTGCTTTTAAATTAATAATTATCTGTTATAAAAAGTATTTTTTAGAAACCTGCTATCGAAACCTGACATGCGTAGGTATCTTTAGCAGCATTTGTACACGGTACCTAAAATTTGTACATTACTTAAAGTTTTTAATTAATGGCATCACGTAAAATTTCATAATAGGAAGATGAAAAGCTTTTGTTCGGCTGATTCGGCCATGGAAAAGACTTTCCGAATTGACAATTTTTTTAGGTAACCCATAAAGAAATTTTAATTTCTTATACTTTTACTCAAAGGCATCATCGTCCATAACTGCCACAATCTGAAGACCGGTCTCAGTTGACTCATTTTGTAAATGAAAGCATTTATTCGAAGGATATTTACTTAGCAGTCTTTGGGCATTCTTTAAGAACTTGTGAAAACAATCTCTCTGCACGTGAAAAACGTGTAAAATGGTGTTTCCCACGTATAACATGGATACGAGCCAGTTTAGCTAATTCCATAATATCCGTAAAATATAGTGACCAATATAAAAAACAGTACTTCGTGATTAGAATAAATTTTAATGAAAATTCATTTAACGGGATACCAGATAAAAAATTCATGAAATTTGTTATGCCATCTTAAATCTTGATCAGTTCTGTCTAAAAACTGTAGTACATTTGATAAGGCCATAATGATGAAATACACTAAAAAAATTCTGTAAGGTTACTAAGAAAACTCATGGAAACAGGGATGCCATGGGTTATTTGAGTAATAGAAACAGGAGCATTCTTTGTAACTTTACGGAGATTATGCCTGTAATGTTACAGATCTTTTTCTTGTAATATCACAGCATATAGTTATGTAAGTAGAACATGTTTTTCTCATGTAAAATTCCAAACGATATATCTGTAATGATTACAGATTACTTTCTTGTAATATTACAGCAAATAATTCTGTAAATGGGACATACTTTTCTCATGTAAAATCCAAAAGGATATATCTGTAACCGTTACAGGCTACTTGCTTGGATTATTACAGTCAGTAATTATATGAGTAGAACATACTTTTCTTAAGTAAAACCCCCAGAGGATGTATGTGTAACTGTTACAAGATATTTGCTTGTATTATTACAGCAAGTTATTATGTGAGCAGAAGATACTTTTCTTATATAAAATCTCAACGGATGTATCTGTAAAGGTTTCAAATTGTGAAATCCTAAAGGATATGCCTATAAAAATAATAGATGTTTTGTCTAAAATGATGCTTATTATAATAAAATATATTCGAGTAAAAGAATGATATGTGTATGTATATATATATATGTATATATGTATATATATAAGACAGCTATATATATATATATATGTATTGTAGCTTGAGTATTGTTGTTTTATAAAGAGAAACGTATGTCTGATATTTCTGAAAGGCTTTTCAAATTATCACCAATCTGAAGTTGAATTGTGATTAATTTAAAGGTTTTAATTGATATGCTACTCCTTAGATTAAATCACATGTATATCCTTTACATTAAATAACGGAAAGGAATCTGGAAATTACATTTATCCTGTAAAATAGCTTTAAAAAAGAATGCTTTATTTGTATGTTTTAGTGTCAATTAATAAGATATGTTCTATAACGTTTTTTCAGTAATCTTAGCGAAAATACACAAACATTTCTTTAGATTTATTTTAGCTGAGTAAACGTGTTGTATGCTGATATAATCACATTATTATAGTTAAAAGACATTTTGTGAAATATTTTAATAAAGAACTCAGAATAGCTATTCCTCATGTTTCAAAAATATTACATCCTCTACTTCTAAAAAATGATATTTTCAGTAAAGTAAAGAATACAACACAGCAATAAACTTCATTTTTCTACCACAAGGTATCCAAAATTTTGCTTGTATGTTTGAATTACTATATTCAACTAATCGTTTTATTCTTATCTGCACTCAGTGTTTGTAAACAGTTTGCTACTGTTTGAAATAATAGACTGGTACTTGCATAACTTTTTTACCTTACTTCCAGATAATTTCCTTTGAATTAACAGATAGAATTCTTTCAATAAAATCCTAATGTCTTGTTTTTTGAATAAACATAAAACTTCACTAACTGACCTTAATTTTTAAAGCCTTGCTTCCATTAAAATTCTTAATGCTTAATACAATTTATGCCTTTAACAAATTTGTTTCAAAAATTTATACTTCAGATTAGCTTAAAATTTAACGCATTTTAATTTTACCTATAATTTTGTTCTTCCTTCCCACAGATTTACAAACATGATATATAATAAATCTAAGCTTAATATTTACAATGCAGCCAAAATTAATCAGTTTGTCGTCACTTTCATACTAAATCAATTTTCGAAATTAAATCTAAGGTGAAAAATTCACTTAAAAGTGTTACAAATGAATGAATAACTCTTGAATTGTTTTATATCCATAAAAACCTTCTCATTTTATAAAATAGTTCTCATTATCTATCTATCAGTTAAAATTTCGAAATTTTTAAAGTCACATAACATTGCTCATTTATATTATCATGAAATAAAAACTAAGTTTTTTAATTGAAATTTTACAGTGAATAGAAATAAAAGATAGCATTTTAAAAGCAGATACACGGGTTACTCAGTTGTCTTGTACATATTTACACGTGCATTCCGTAATTAGATAACTTTAAAAAAATATTTTTTAGGCATTTATTTAGATATGTTGAATTTAAAATGCTTTTCAATTTATAAACTTGCACAGTTTATTAAGCTTTTTCAGATCTTCTTCCTCTTTGATAATTAATTTAATTTATATTTAATTGCAAGCAATTCCATTGCTCGTTTAATAATCTTCTTTATTATGACATTTTAACGGACAACAAATAATACAATACAAAATTTCAATTTTCATAGATTTAAAACTTTACTTTTCCGACTCACTTTTAAATATTTGTTTACTAGAGTTACTACATTAAGCCCTTTGCGACACATGAAACTGCAAATTACAAATTGTGAGATTAAATTTACCAATTCTGATAACTAAATGCAAAGCCCACTTTAAATAAAAAGTATGACTTTTGTATTTCATGGCACACAAAAAACAGATTTTTCATTTTTTCATAATAATTTTATTCCTCTAAAAGTTGCCTTGCTTTCTTTTTATGCTGAACATGACACTATCATCTTTCAAACTTTAAAATGATAATATTTCTCATATTTCTAGCATTGCAAAATTGCATATTAATCAAATTTAAAGCACATAATAGGCATCACAAATTTGACAAATTTGACTAATTGGCAAAAATTTCTAAATGAAAGGTATGAATTTTCAATACATACTGCATAATAAATACTAGATAGTTTTAGAAAGTGTTATAAACTTTGCCTTTTCACTTTGTTACTTATCTATTACTGATCTTGTTTTATAAATACTTATCTTACTGTTTACTGATCTTGTTTCATAATATAATTTAGTGCTATTTTCTAATAATATTCAAAATTTGTTTTCTTGATAGTACTATAAAATCTTAGCATAATTACAAATAAGATTCAATGAAAAACATAAATGTGACACTGCCCTTTTTATGCACAAAAAAACTATTAAAAGATTCATTTCAATCCAGAAACAATATCATTCAGAAAGCGATTTTAAAAAAGCATCCCTAGGTATTATAAATTTCAAAATTTGCATAGAAAATTGTGAAATATACATGTAACAACAGAAAACAAACTTTATGCTACACATATATATTACAGCATATTAATTAAGAAAGCTAATTGAATTTATAATTTTATTATGGAAGTACTTTACTATTACATTTCTATGTCAAATTTTTATTTAATCAGATTTAAAGCACATAATAGGCATCACAAATTTGACTACAAATTTCTAAATGAGAGGTGTAAATTTTCAATATATACTGCATAATAAGTACTAGATAGTTTTAGAAAATGTTATAAACTTTCCTTTTCACTTTGTTACTTATCTATTACTAATCTTGGTTTATAAATACTTATCTCACTGTTTACTGATCTTGTTTCATAATATGATTTAGTGCTATTTTCTAATAATATTCAAAATTTTTTTTCTTGATAGTACTATAAAATCTTAGCATAATTACAAATAAGATTCAATGAAAAACATAAATGTGACACTGCC
>KK121302.1:0-42289 GCA_000611955.2 Stegodyphus mimosarum | reverse complement strand
AGTTCTAACTCCGAACCCCACGAACACTTAACAAGCGAATAATCGCTTAAGTGTGAACAGAACACGTGATACTTAAAGAGGGTTTAAACCCTTTATTACTCAGTATATTTACAAGTTAGTTCCGACTTGGAACTTTACATAAAGCTGCCACTCAGGTTTGAACTTAAAATGCTAATAATTTGAACTAAAATTAGCTTAACTAAAGCTCAAGAAGGATATAGCCGAAGCTATCAGAATCTAACTAGTTGGCCCCTAAATATTAATTAAATCGGCGAAGCCTAACAAGGGCCTAAGATATGGCCGAGCGTAATAACAGCTAAGAGAGACGTAGCCAGAAGGCAGCGCGCTCTAGTCAGGAAATCAGACTCTCTCTCTCTCTTGAAGTCGGTTAAGTCACGACTTAAATAGTACTCATTCTCATTTGCATTATCTGCGTTTCTGATATTACATTCTGGCAGGAAATTGCAAGCTGAAATTAGAATAAGATAGGAAAGATACAAAACTTAAAATAACTGCTAATTAACATAAGATAAACCTTACAACCTCTCCTGCTTGCGAAATTAACATAATATAATTTTCACATTTTAAAAATGTGAAAATTCACTATGAAATTGCGCCTGTAAGTTTTTGCTCAAACCTTCGACTCACGAGAGCAAACACGACTAGCAAAGGCTAAACACGATTCAAGTCAGTTTAGAAGCTGGTCGAAAATAGAAGTGGGACGATTAACGGTCGCTGCTAAAATTTCTGTTCTAAATGCAAAAACTCTGTTATTACATACATTTTAAATTTGCATTCAAGTGGGAGCCGACGAAAGTGATTATATAGGCAAAATAAGAGGGTAGCGGGTTAATAAATATTAAATTCTACAAGTTCTATTATATTAAAAGAAGCCAAGAAATTTCAACCGTTTTAATAGCATTGAAAGTTAAGACAATTAATCTCAGCCTTCAAAGTTATAAAACTTCCGTCCGCTTCCACTTGAATAATAAAACGTGATGCATACAAAATCCTAAAATTGTTTAATATGTCCTGTTACGCAGTAAATAAAAATTAGTACTAACTAGAATTTGAGGTAGGCACAAAATTCAAAAAGCGCATATAATAATGATTTTGCAAGATTAGAAAAATAGGAAATAATGTTTATATATTCGTTTAAAATGATACAAAAAAATTTCAGATTTGCTGGGCCTTAAAAAAGTGTCAAAAATTTTTTTTGAATATTTATGTTTTATGTTTATGTTTAAACGCAAATTATTTGTATATTAGCTTGGGAAGTTATTTCATGAAACACGAACTACACTATATGCTCGGATCTTCCGCTTTTCTATAATCCGCAATTTCTATCCTGTTAATTTGCAATGAAAACCATATATTCTGTATGTATTTCACTTTTTCAACATATTTCGTTGGGTTTGTTATTTAAATTAATCTTTTTTTTGCTGCACCATTTTATATACGTTGTATTTTATTAAATTTTCGAAAGTAATGTATAATGCATTATTTATGTTTTGCTGGTGATCAAATTGTATTTGTACGCCACAAAATGGAAGAAAATACTGTATTCGCTTTTCGAGGATTTCCGGTTTTCGCTAATGCTTTAAACACGAAAGAAAAGTGTATAACTGTAGAAAGAACTATATTTTACATCATTTCTAACTCTAACAAGCAATACATTGCACATACATTGTGTAAGATATAAATTCAATTTTTTGAAAACAAATCATATAGAGAGATAGGAATGAATTCGTTTAATACATAAAGATTAAAAGAAGCGACCTTACCAAAATAGTGATTAGCGACGCTGACTGCCGTACCGAAGGCCCGAGTTCGAATCCCAGAGAAGGCATAGATGTTTGTAAATGTATCTCTGTACGGAATGGAGGCACTCTAAATAAGCGGTGAGCCGAAAGTCCTCTCGAGAATTTGGTGGTAGGGGAAGACGGGTGGGAACACCTCAGAACTGCTCCTGGGGTGATTGCTTTCGAAATTGGGGATGGAAGTGAGCAAAGTCTTAGTGTCACCTGTATGGTGCTCAAGGCTATGACCAACGACAGGCGCAATAATGTGCTGCTTGCCACGAGGAAATTTTTGGGCTTGTTCTGATGTTACTGTCAGACAAGTGAAATAAGTCACAACAATAACACAACAGATTGAAAGATTATGAATTATGCTATATAGTTAAAAGGAAAAATTAAATTTATATCTTGAGTTATCTCAAAAGTAACACTGAAAAATAATTCTTAGTTTAATCACCTGTGGAATATTAAAAATAAATGAGAAGATATATTACGAAGTAATGGAATGTTTGCCGGAAATTTTATATACAATATACAAACACTTACAAAATCATCATCTAAAATAAAGCATTCAATGTATCATTTGCAGTACAGACATTGGAAGGTTACAATAATAACTAACACTCAATCAGTTGCAAAGCTTTATGACCCTCTTAGTAGTTTATAACAACAAGATCATGAAAGCCATTAAATTATTGCAACTTCATTTACAATGTTGATGTGTAGCTAAGTGTTTTACAATTAATTTGTTCAACAAAGTTATTTTAGTGTAATATGTATGTTTTTTAGCCTTCTCAAAGTGTATCTTAACGGAAAACTGCTACTGAACCTCATATGCTAATTTAAGTTTTTCTGCAGCATTACCCGCTTTGCAGGGAAAACTAGTTTTTGTGCTAAGTTACATTCCTCTTTGAAGGTTTCCTTCCAAGGTAGGGAATCTGTGTAACAAGTAGAGTGTTCTATAATTTGATTATTCCGCATATATTACACAAATAAATTAGAAGAAAAAAGTTCATCCAATAAAATTTCTAAAGATATGTTGTTTTTAAATATTTTAGCACAATGACACGTTAGCCCAAATGCTCTCAAAACGTCTATGTGCCTATAAATGAGGAAGAAAAAAACTCCCGTTTAGGAGCAAAATAAAACCTGAAAACTTCCAGACTTTTTCTTTTGTTTTTCTTTTTTTAATTTCTTATTTTTTATTTATTTTTAAATTTAGAATAAAATTTAAATTTTGGGCAGTTTATGTAAAATTATATGGAGAATAAAATATGCAATGAGATAAAAATAAAGAAATAATTTTTACAAGAGATGTATATATATATCATTACATAATGGGTTAATGCTTCCTATTTACAGCGCGCATTTTAAACTAAATTGAAAACAAGAATAATAATAGAAAATAAGAAATGAAAACAATAATAATAAATAGATCAAATAAGAATAAAATTATTCATGATTAAATATAAAAAACACTTTTCAGAATGATGAAAGATTGTTTTAATTTACAAATGATTACAAGTAAGGCTCGAACTCGCAGCCTGTCCCTTTCCAGTCTAGCGAGCTGACCACTCAGCTATAGGTGATAGCAACTTTTGCGAAATAATAAAGTAACAAGTAGATGTCATGGCAAAGGTAATTTAATTAATATTCAATAAATGTGTACCGTACGACTTAAGTTGTAACTGTACTCGCAAATTTCGTAACTATACTTTATTGAGTACTCTTTCACAGTCAACTGCTTTATTTTAAAAGTTGTTATGTTGCTAAGTTAGTATTGGGTGTATTTAATATTGGGATACTTATAGAGCTTCTTGTTATACATGAAATAACGAACATTTGTAATAATTAAGGAGAATTTTGTAAGGCGGAAAATTTTCGTAGAAACTGTAATTTATTTAGGTTCCTGTTACTTACGGTGTTATATGCAGGTGAAGCATATGGATATACTGGTCGGATGATTGCTTATAAATATACAGTTTTCCCCCTTAATGAGAATTTTAAATTTATATCAATCTATATGATTTGAGAGAATTGAGGATGCTGTAAATAATGCTGATGATTTTATTCCTGTGGACAGTTACGATCTCTTTGAAAAAAAAAAAACCTCAACCTATGTGGTTCCGACGCCCGATTCCATATTGAAAAGTGTAAACAAGTTTTTTTCCGACTATGGCACGTGATAAGAACTCAGTCAGCTATTGGCTGTTCGTTCACGTCGCGGGCGAAAAAGCTGAACATGATCGAACTCAGTTTTACATCCTCTGTATAATGCGAATTTATGCCGGCGAAAAAAAAAAAAAAACTACAGCAACTACGTTGCGAGCGTACTCGTGTTGAAGGGCTTTTAATCTGAACAAGCCCGTACGAGGGGATATAGAGAAATATCGCAGGGAGGGGAAATAGAGACTTCAGAAAAGATACCAAAATTAAAATGAAAGGTTAGTTAACTAAGGGAAACCCTACACTGTGCGAGGGGAAATAAATTAGGTCAGGAAGGAGGACTCAGAAATAAAGTACTGTATCTGGAATCTGAGAATTTTCTAGTTTCACATTGCTATCTTAACTGTGGGAGAAGCTTCAGCATTGGAGCACTGGACATGCAGTAGCTCTCTGAGAGTCAACTTGAAATTTTGCTGTGGCGTGAGATTTTTGTCGTTGATATGCAGCTGACGAGAACATTTTGCTGTTTAACTTTCTTAGCGAAGTAATTAAAATTACACTGATGTATTGAAAAATGTTCAATATAAATTTCGATAAAATTTAAGCATAGAAGATTTCGATACTTTGGTTTGCAGAATTTGGGGAAAATGTAAGTAACCTATTAGATACTCCGCAAACCTTCAAGAATTGAATCCTTGGTTTTCCTTTTCACGAAACTAAATTTTTCAGAATTATTTTTTGTCATAAATGTAAAGGTATGTATATTTGTTTAGAGATACTGTCATTTGTTTACAAAATGCTGGTTGCTAAAAATGTCAAAATTTATCTGAGTAATTAATTAAAAAGCATGTTTTAACACTATTTTGGATTTATATTCTACCAGCAGGGAAAAATCTGTTATGTAAATATATAAAATTAATTCAAGCTTTAATTTTTAAATAAACCATACTTCAGTTATCTTATGAGTTAAGTTAATTTATAATACCTAAATTTAAATGTAAATTTGTTCATGAATGAAAAATGAACCCCGAATTTAAATAAATTTAGGGCTTCGAATCAGTCTGCCTCGAAATTCATACAGTTTTTCTATAAAACTACCTCAATCTAACCTTGAATTTCACCAAATGTTAAAATGAATTTCTAGAGTCATTAAGTTTTTTTTATGTTATAGATGTGAAAAATATGCACTGCCCTAGCCGGGACTCGAACACTGGAGCTCTCGAATTTGCTTCGAGTATGCTTCCAGTTCAGAAAGCAGGGAGAGCCTTAAATACTCGCTCTTTTAAAGGGCGACTGGGGATTAGGGGACCTAATCGCCAAATCCTGGTGGTGACGAATAATCGCCCACCACCTTTTAGTTCGAGCGCCACTTGTAGAGTCATTAGAGTTTTTTTTATGCTGGAGACGTGAAAAATGTGCACTGCCCTAGCCGGGACTCCAATCCTCTACCGCTGGAATACGCGTTAAGTATGTTTCCAGTTATACCACAAAGAGGCGTGCAGAAAGGAAGGAAAAATACCGAATATTGTTCGGAGAACAGCCTTGGTTGCGCCAACTTGGCTTCTTTAAGTGTATGGGCGACATTCCATCATGCCAACGGAAGTAAATACTACAGATAATCAAATACTACAGAATAAATACTACAATAATAAATACTACAGTAATAAATACTAATAATAAATACTACAGATAATAAGTAATACTACAGATAATCCCTTAGCAAGGGAAAAGTATTACGGCTGTATACCTAGAGGAAGTACGTCATCGAATGACAACCATTGCCTGCCATACCACAATAAGCTGTTTGTCCCTTTTTGGCGTCAAGGCTGTTCTCCGAACAATTTCCGAAATACCATATAAACTATTATTCTTTTAACTGTAATAGAGTTTATTTATCTAGAGAAAAAGAATAGAAATTAAAGAACTTTTTTCTGCAGAGAGTTCAAGACAGCATAAAATGTTTATTTTAAATAGCTGGAAGCTGAACTTCTTTAGTTACCGCAAGCTTCGAAGCAAACTAAAGCATAAGACCATTGTAGTGCTTAGCGTTGTGGGCAAATAAAGATAGTTCTCTGATATTTCTGGTCTGAGATAAGGATCCTCTATATGTGGGTCGCCAACTCATTTTTGGTAGGTCACGAAAAGTTTTGAAGTATTGTTATTTCGTCATATGATTATATTACATGCTTATTTGATATTATAAGGTCTACCGAAAATTTCTGTCCGATGATGTTACTTCAAGCTTCATCACGCATATAGAGATTCATTTGAGGCATATGTAGCTGTCTGTATTTACTGTTACATTTACAGCTGCTGTTCGCACATTTTGAGACGATTTTGCTTTGCTGTTAAAAAGAAACTTCCGTTTGGAATTTTTTTAACTGCAACAATGTTTCTAAAAGTATTAATTATAGTCTGCTGCTTGACACTTTTGTTTTAATACAAAATGTCGCTTTTAAAGAAGCAGTGGATGGAAGGCTATGTTTGTGTTTTTTTTCGAAGAAAATTATTCTTACCTAGTTATTAAAAAAACGCAGTGAAAGCCTAATATTTCGATATCTAAAGCTACGATAGATAATTTTCTTAACAGCAAAGGGGAGAAACATCAAAATTTAGCTTCGCGTCGAAACATTTGTTCCAAATACGTATCCAAGGAAAAAGCGGAATGTTTCGAATGTTGCAAAAGCAAGATCTTTAATGTTAAAATAAAATCCGCTAAAACGAAGGACAGTTGCAAAATCATTAAAGTGCTCAGTGTGAACTGTAAACAAAGCGATTAATGCTGATTTGAATCTTAAAAAGTCGGAGAAACATAATGTGCATCGCTTTTCTCAACGACATATGGCCGAACGCAGAACGCGATGAAGACTTCTTTGTGAGAAACATTTATGCGAACAAAAATGGTAAAATGTTGTCACAATAGACGAATATTGGGTGTACTTAAATGACTGCAATGAAAAGATATCGATCAAAGAGGAGAAAAATTACAAAGGAGAGAAAAAAGTCTTAAAAAATGGTTCAAAAAATCTAAAAGAAGTTTTTCTAAGGGATTTATGATTGTTGATGGCTTTTCATATAACGGCAAATTAAAAATAAAGGGAACGGGAAAAATGTTAAGATCAACTCCCTATATTATCAAAAGCATATTTCATTCCCAATTTTCAAATATAAAATACCTTCTCTTTACACACAATGTGATCTATCAGTAGAACTGCATCAAGACAAAGCAAGCAGCGACAGGTCAAAATCTACTGTTAATTTCCTAGAGCAAAAAATGGAACAAGAAGCGGGTATCAAGGCCATATCCTACACGCATATCCTTGCTAAATATCCTGATCTATCACCAATATGTTTTTGCGTTTTTGGGCTTTTAAAAAGCGGGTTGTCCAAATGTCGACCTACAAATTCCTTGGACTTTGGAAAGCTGTTCGAGAGGAATAGGATAAAATACTTCTTTTGATACTGCAAAAGGCTTTATTGGCTTGAAAATTACGGTGCAGAAAGATATTGAAAATAAGGGTTATCAAACAGAACATTTAAAACATAAAAGGTTTAGGTAAAATATATCTGTAATTACAATGAAAATCGTCTAAAAATGTGCTAACAGACTCTTTATAAGCATCTGCTCTTCCAAACTAATTGGAACAAAAATGTCTCATGTCATTATTAAGTGAAACGCGATGATAAAGACATGGATACCGATACAATTCATTTGCGACACTGTATTTTGTAAGAATTTCAACAATGCTACAGAAGTGTACCGAAATTTAATTACACTTTTTGATGGAGATGCAGTTTCGGAGAGAACGTGCAGGAGATGGTTAAAAAATTTGAAGCAGGTGATTTCAACCTCAATGATAAGTCACGATCTGGGCAGCCATCTTTGATCAATGATGATATTTTCAAGCCCATGAGAGAGCAAGATCTTTTTTTGACAAACATCAGAGATTGCGGAAAAGCTTAATTCAACTCAGCAAACCATTTCGTACCATATTCAGAACCTAGAATTGGACTGTAAATATTCTGGACGGATGCTTCATGTGTTAAGCGAGAAAAGTTTGCATGCTTGCTCAGAACAAAAGTGAACCCTTTTTGGACCGGATGATTACTGGGGTAAATTGGACCGGATGATTTCTGGGAAAAGTCACCTATCAAAACATCGTTAAGAAAAGAGCATACTGCGAGCCCCGACCCCTGCTCCCTGCAACACTAAACCGAGTTTGAACCTGAATAACAGAATGCCGTGTATATGGTCGGATGTCAAAGGAAAATACATTACAGGATTTTGAAACCTAAAGAAAAGCGAAATTTCGAGAGATAATCTCAGCAGCTGGACAATACAAACAAGGCAGTCAAAGAAGAGAGACCGGCGGTGTTCGGTAGGAAAGCACACCATAATACATCATGATAATGCCAGACCATATGTCGGTTTGGTGACGCGTCAGAAAATCGCAGAGCTAGGCTGAGAAATTCTGCCGCATCCGCCATACACACCAGACCTAGTACAATTCGACTAGCACATGTTTCTCTCCTTGCAAAAATGTTTTTAAGGGGAAAAAACTTCAAACTGAAGTAGATGTCAGCCAAATACTACTTGAGTTCTTCGCCTCTAAGAACAAGATATTTTTCAAAAATGGTTTCTACAAATCACCATTATGCTGCCAAGAGATCTTCAGTAAGGACGGAAATTATAGTGTACAATAAACTTTATTAAAGTTATGAAAATGTATTATTTTCTTTCATTTCCCAAACGGACAGAATTTTCCGGTAGACCGTATTTTAGTTAATATAAAATTATTAATTGTTAATAATTACATATTTTTCTTTATTATTGGAAATATTACAATTTAACATTTAAATATTGCATTATTATTGATTCATTATTGAATTACTTATTGGCCCAATATTGCATCGTCATTAGTCCATTATTACATTATTTATTAATACATTACTAGCCCAAAAGGACATTAGACCCATAGGGCTATTAATCTCAAAACGGCATTTTGCGTCGTTTCACTTTCTGCATTGATTCACTTTTCAAACTGTTGCCGCCAAATAATATCGCCCTGTATTATATTTAAAGAAATTGAATGATGGAGAATGTGCATGAGTGCATGAAGTTTTCTCACATTGCGAAAAAACAATGGTACCTAGAGCCATCAAATTTTGCATAGCGTAGTCCTCCAAATGTACATGGGCACTTGAAAGCCAGAATTTTGAATTTCGAATTTGTTTTATTATATATTTCAAATTTTGTAAAACTTTAACGAATTTTTTCTTAATAAACACAACGATTTCAAAGCGAGCAATGGCAACACTGTATCAAAAAAAAAACATTTTTATCTCCAGCACGCGAGACTGTGTAACAGAAAATCTAAAGATATGTTGCTTTACTGTTTTTAAATATTTTGTGATATTGTATTGTATTGTATTGTATTAACGGGTGCAGCCCCTTGTCCACCTAGCCGGCATAAGCCGGCTAAATGACTAAAAGGAGAACCGGCCAATCCAACAAAAAAGAGGGAGCCAGCAGCCCTGCTGCGGCCCGCTCCAAAAAAACAATAATCAAAATTAAACTATCCTCAGAGAAATGAGCCTAAAATATTAAAATATAATATAATTGTTAAAATTAAATAAAACTCGTGACAGACCTCAAACACACACATAGCCCATTCCAAACAATACAAAAATAAAAGTAGATCTAGTTCTCAATTACAATAGACTTCTTATTCATATTGATAATGTTCTCTAGCGTATCTTCTAGCCTTTCTTGTTATTTCTAGCATATCTTGTTATTTCTCTAGCATATCTTCTTACCTTTTCATTTTTCCCATTCAAATCTTACGTATGGAATGATCCTTACTTTGCCCTCACACTCCCTGTTAATACACATTCCGCGACAAAGTGAGCTGCATCTCCGTAAGAACTACATATTTTGCGTAAGCTGTTCTCCTGGAGGTGGAATCTGTTTAAATAGGCGAGACACCTACCATGATTGGTAATTATTTTGTGATATTGTTGTTGAATTGAATTTTATGTGGTTTAAGTGCGAGAAACATGATATTTAATAAATAAAGGTAACACACAAAACGTTAAAACAAATATGAAAGCTTTCAGATTTTCTTTTTTTCTTCCTTTTTTAATATTATTATTGTTACATTTTAGAGTAAATATATGCATGTGGTCGTGACGATAAAAGGTTTGAAAACGCTGGTCTAAAAGAAGACTTTGAAAGATAATTTATTTTTTCTTCGAATTTCATTCACTTTTGTTGGCAACACTACGTTAATTTCCAAACTAACTGATTACTTCTGCCTGTATTTGGCCAGTGTTTATTGGTTCCTCCTTTGAAGAATTTCATGAATGAGATCTCTGAAGCATCATGGTAAAACATTTCTGGCCATTACAGCAACTAGAAATTTTTTTTTGTTTTATCACGTAACGTGCATTAATGAAGTTTCATGAAATACCAGTTAAAACAGATGTGCAAATAAGTTGAAATGTTGATAAAAAATTTTGGGCATGTTATAAAGTAAATTAATTTGCTTTATACTTAAAACTTACTTGATTCAGCCCAGGTTAGGGAGAAACATTATCCTTCTTTTTTACAATTTAACCCCATTTGTGCTGCTCTTTCTAAACAGGAGAGAAACCGATGCCATGCGAGGAAAAAACAGGGTGACGATTCAGCGTTAATTGAAACTCATGCACAGGAGTATTTTGATCAATTCGGTATCTTTTTTCCTCAGGAACAAAATGATAGTAAAGAAACCTGGTTTGAACATAATTTCTGAGATCGAAAACTGTGTAAAATTAAAAGGAATCTAAAGCAATTTATCATTTTAAAAAAGGAGTAATTCTGAAATTTATGTTCATTAGCAATTTTAAATTTTCGCCATCGAAGTTTTTCTTAGCGCATTCAAAGAAAATAATTTTATCAAATAAACTGGTTATTTAATACTTTTCAAAATTATTAACGAAGCATAATCTGGTAAACTCTCTGAAGAGAAAATCATTAAATATAATCGTTTTTAATTACTTAAACTAGTAGGAAGATCGAATAAAAAATGCTTACTTTTGTATATATTTATGAATGAAACGTTTTAACAAGAAAGATTTAACTAAGTAAGGTTTTACTAGAAATATTCAGCTATCTTACCCATTTGGCAACATTTGGGCTTATTCTTACGGCCTGGAAGTTCGCTTCATTTTAATGAAAGATTAAAAATTTTACAATTTTTTACGTAACTGCGTTATTTCTTTAAGCATTCATTGCTTTACACCTCGTATTGTGCTAAAATTATATGCTTATAAATTTTAAGAAATTAAGGCTATTATTGCAGTTTAATGCAGCAAGCATTCGATACATAGAAACAAAAGAGCGTAACCAGAAGGAATTTCGAAAAGCGATGATATACACACGACTATCACGGTTGCATTATAACGCATTATAGAATTCTTTATAGAAAGCCAGACTATGATTCTAAGCTTTATGTCTGCCCTTCTGTCGAAAGTTTAAATATTCATTTCAAGAAATTAATCCCCTTTATTTAAATTCCTCATAAATTGCTGATCTGATTAGATTATACTTAATTTGAGGGCTTTTCAGACGGCCTTAAAGAAACCTAAAGACATAAACTAATTTTGCTGATTAATGAACAAGTTTAAGAAATGGTTCACTTAGGAACGAAGTTTCTGATCATCTTTTGCATTTTTACAAATTGTAGGGATTTATATTTATTTTAAATAACCAATTTAATTTAATTTACGTTACTTTCCTATAAGCCTTCATTTCCCCTAATTATCAATGCCAGAATATTTAAATTTGGTAGCATGCGTGAATTAATGCAAATTCTACCTTGAGGAGAAAAAGTTTAAATACTGAGTTCTAGAAGGGAAAGTTAGAGAGTGTGGGGGAATACTTTTGTATCGTGAGTTTCTGCTTGGCATTTGTTGCTGGTTAACGTGGCGAAACAAGTATTACTTTGCTGTAACTAGATTTTCGACGCTGTTTTAGGAAATAGGATATTCTTAGTCCTGTAGCGTAATTCTACTACTTATTAATATCTCCGAATTTTTAGTTTAGTTCTTGTTATTTGAGTTACAGTCCGAGTGAGACGTAGTGTCTTAGCGTCAAGTCGACGCATTGAGAATTTTAAAAGAATTAATAAAGGGTCCTTTTTACCGTTCTTCTGTGTGGTATTTACACGCATTTCAGCTGTTACATTACAGGATAGACCAGAGGGGCCTACAAAATATAAAACATTTATATTTTTTATAAGCATCAACTTCAAAATTCTGAAAATAAGAATGTAAAACTAATTAGCTCTAACTGTTTAAAGGAGAAAGTTATGATTTTAATTATAGGAGGAATGGCTTATTTTATTTGAACACTCATTGTGAACTCTGCCCTTATACAACATAGCCCCTATATAAAATAATCACAAGACTTTACTGTATAGAGCCAATTCCTTTAACCCAAGAGAAAATGGGGATTTTTGATTCTGTTGAGCTGATCTCCATCATACGTAAACCAATATCGGCGAATCATTTAGAGAGGTTGAGGTGCAAATTTTCTTTCTATCAGATATCAATAATTCTTTCCAGTAACGATACCTCCGCCAAATATTGTGTCGGTTATTTCTTTAAAATGTTATGAACACTATACGTTAAGGTTTTATGGGTTCAGAGACATTGCAACATTGAGATATGAACCATCAATACCACGTAGACATTCCTGTTTGTTGACATAGCCATTTTGGTATTCAGCTGGAAGAGCTGCTTTCCACCAAAGTAGATATGTTCTTGTTAGAAATAGTTATAATCGAGCCTTTCCATTTACGATACCACGGTATTAACCTCTAGCGGCACGGCAAATTGCCGTTTCTCAGAATACTGTTGCGGTGGTAGCTCTTTAATTCATCTTTCCTGGCACGCTGCAAATTCTAAAGCTTGACAATCGTGATGTAGTTTTCTACTATATTTTTCAACTTATAAAAAAAGGGTATAAATAAAATACGACAAACTGCAAAGTTTAGATACAGCATACGCATTTCTTAAACAGTTTTATATCTCTTCATTTTTCAGTAGCATATCTACGTGGTATAATTTTGAGTGTCTTCTAGGATTTTTTCGATACAAAGAAATTGAAGAAACATGCGATACCTTCGCCGGAATTCGAACTCCGGACCTCCCGAATATCCGTCGAGCTTGCTTTCAATTACACAACAAAAGCATGCGGAAAGGAGGGCGTAAATGCTTTATAAATTTATAACTAATTTAACTGATGGCTTTCGTAGATATTTACTCAATTAACCTAATACATAAAAGCTATCTTTTACGCCATATATACTCGGCTACAAAATAATGATTCTGCAAATCGCCTTTCAGCGCTTTGACGTTGAATAACTGACAAAGCTAATCTTGTATGGAAATTGTTTGAAACTGTATTTACCATAAATTTCATAATATGCTTAACCTTAATAGTGCTTTTAATGTTGAAACTGGTGAATTTTTCTCGGAGAAAAAAGCATTTTGCTTTCTTTCTGCATTTTCTTATTAAAACAGCGGGTTTGTTGTAAGATACTCCATATTTTGCGTCAGAAAGGGGTACTTTAGAATTCAAGTTCTATCATTAAGATATGAAAAAAAGAAACAAGAATATAAGAAAATAATAGCAAAAATTAAGCCATTTTAAAAATGAATAAACTTCGAAACCCTAAAGCTTATAATACAGTGTAATTCCGTGGGAGTTTTCTTTGTCGAAAATTCATGTCAAATTTCTTTAAAACATTTTCTTACGATAAATAAACGTTCTTTCATGGTTAAGGGCTCCTTATTGAAACATTTCAAAGGAAGGGAGAAGATTGTATCTTACAATTCGATCAGACAAATTCTTATAATATAACAATCGTATAAATAAACAATAGTCGTAATCGTAGAAATAAACAGTCGCGATAATAATGTGCACGCTGTTCGGATCATACTGTAAAATGTTAATGCATATCTTTGAATAAAAAAAAATTAGTGAGAAGTTTCATCCAGTTGTATTTATCGCTGATAAAATCCCTGATACGCAGTTTCTACTGTGTATAAGAGATTCTCCGAGCGTTTTGACCTTGGTGACGAATATTGTGAATGCCTTTCATCGCCTCTGGCAAAGAAATGAATAGTTTTAAGAAAGGAGTAAGGCCTTTATCGTTTGAATGAAGGTAATTTTAAGTCTAGTCTTTATTAGACAATCAAAATTCGCTTTCATGTGCAATTTTCGGCGTATTCTAAACCTGTACAGAAGGGCAATGCATTATTATTCTTGTAATGTTTTGAGGCATTTATGATGACATTATTAGCATCGCGGCTTAAGACGCCCTTAAATATTAATATCCCTGCATTAAGTCAAGTTAATTACAAAAAAGAAGAAAACTAACCACGAAGTTTGGGGAAATGTAAATAAAACTAGCAATACTGATTTCAAAGGTTAGGCCCCAGGTTTCATTTTTTTTCTGTTGTTTAAAATCATTAGCTAGCTAACGAAGAAGATCTTTTGAATATAGCTGAAGACCTTCGAAACGTGCATGCTAACGTTGTATGTATTATGCCAATTCTTCATATTACATTCCATCCTTCTCCCGATTAGCATCTCGTTATACGGGTGTAGAGGTTAGTATTTGCTTTTTCAAGAAAATCAGGGCGCTAGCGAATATACGGACGACGTTATGGATCCCTATGATCACTTTTATATAACTGCAGTATGATTTCATTTTCCCTTTGTACGGGAATACTTGTCTTCGTGGAGGTAATTCGATAAATGCCTTTAAAATGAGATTGTCATGCGTATGGAATGGCTGTCAGGATATCCTTGATCGTAATGTTATCCAGCATCTATGTGTGCCTTAACCACGAAACCTGTTGTTTCCTTCAGGCCCTCGCTTTTCCAAATCCTAGTTCATGTAAGGTTTTGAAAAGGCTTGAGGGTAATTTTTATATTAACTACGAATCTGAACATAATTGAGTCTAATGTTTCTATGGGGAGAAGATCATGCTCGATATTGAGTGATAAGCCTTGTAATTCAGCTCTTTCGACTAGGTCTTACCTTTGTTAGTTTTTTTAGTTCCACTGCAAATACAGAAAATAAATGCTCTTACCCTTTCAGATGTGTATTCAACTATTTAATGGCAACCAAATGTTGACACTCACAAGTCCTTACACCAGTTCCGATGAAATACAACAAGAAGTGTAAATACTTATCCGAGTAAATAAAATCCAAATGCGGTCAGTGTCAGCTCATTTGAAGCGAACCAACATAAATCCGAACACAAAGAAAGCATCGAATCCAAGAATCGAAATTAAAACTTTCCGACCGATGCGCCAAAATGTTCAATAGACAATAAACAAAATGGCCCTGCGTATCTCCGAAGTTCTACGATAATTCTATTTAAGACTAGCAGTATTTAACATTTCACAAGTAGTGGTTCAGTGATAACTCTATATTAAAAAATACCTAATCTAGTTTAGAAACGAATTTATTTGAATATCACAAATTCTATAATCTAATCTAACATCTCATTGGCAGCATTCAAGCTGCATCAAAACAAATCTAAAACCAAGTTCTGATGTTCAGGCTGTTGCCATTCAGAGGCAGAGAAAAATGTCTATTCACACCGGGAAACTGGCACTCAATATATGTGCCTAGCCGAAAATCTTCTCTAGAGGTTGATGGCAGGGGAAGATAGGTGAGAAACCTCGGACCGTTTCCTGGGATGCTTTCTCTGAAAATTGGGGTGTATACTTAACAGCAAGCGAATTTGCCAAGATATATTATGAGGTATTTCTTCCACCTTCTTCGCATGCCTTCGTGATGTAATGGTCAGCACGCTGGGCGCGTATTCCAGAGGTCAGTGGTTCGAGTACCGGCGTAGGTGTTGCTCATTTCTCATGTCTCCTGCTTCCAAATAACTGATGACTCTACACTGGCGCCCGAACTAAAAAGGTGGTGGATGATAATTCTCCACCACCAGGATTTGGCAATTGGGTTCTCTGAGCCCCGGTCGCCCTTTAAAAGGGAAAGTATGTAAGGTATTTCTTTGACGTTCTTCGCATGCCTTCGTGGTGTAGTGGTCAGCAGGCTGGGAGGATATTCCAGAGGTCCGTGGTTCGATTCCCGGCGAAGGCGTTGCTCATTTCTCATGTCTCCTGCTTCCAAATAACCTAATGTCTCTACAATATTACCCGTAATACTGTAGTGTGGCAGAGCGATACCTGCTCGCCTAATTGACAAATGCCTGGTGCCTTCCATGCTTTGTCTTGTCCTGTACAGACTGTAAGGTTTTCCAGTACAAGAAATACGGAAAACATCAAGTATGCTTACATGTATATGAACTATGTATATAAGGTCTTACTTCTTAGGCGGATACATTAATCATTTGAAACACAATACTAAACACAGAGAAATGCGATAAATTTTTATAAGATTATATTTGTTACAAATGTCAGTTTCTTTTATCAAATTACGTTGAATTTTCTGAAATTGAATGCCGCAAAAGATTTTGCAACATTCTGCAGCATTATTAAAAATCATCTTTGAGTAGCTTTTAAAGAAATATGAAATACCCATTCAAAAGTCATCATTATGAAGCATAAAAATGTCTTTCTCGTAAAATTTTGGAAACTGAGAAAGACCATTAGCATCCGTGCTTTCAAGATTCCTCACGTTAAAAAGGGCTCGAAAATACGTAAATATGCTGATATGCAGGCATTCGCGCAATTTTCTATATTTATTTCGGTTGAAACAAATTGCTTTAAATCAAATAAAAATAAATTATGAATTTAACATATTTAATGGACCTCTTTGAATTCGGAACATTTTATTCACAGTCTCTTTTCTTTTTCTTTCTTTCTCCCCTCCTTTTTTTTTAAGAAAGCTTTATTTTTTTTTAACCATTGAGCTTTCGCTATCTTTACAGTCTCCGTATTCCACCAGCTTTAGGAAAGGGGTGCGTGTCAGTAGTGCGTTTTTATTTTATTCTCATTGTGCCTCAAAGTGTGAAATTAATGCGTTCATTTGCCCCCATGGATGGGGAACCCGCTTTCGAGGTCAGTGTAAAGGTAGAGAGTGGATTGCGCCTATCCACCTGCACGTTCCCATAAGCCCGTCGATATTTGTATTAGGAGAGAAGGGTGTTCCGATGGAAATGTGTCAGTTGCCCCATGTAGAGCTCTGACACGTCACTTCTTTTATCTCAGTCTCCTTATTTTGAGCAGCATTATTATTTTGGATCGTTTGAATTAAATGATTGTCAGTTTCGTAGTAACAGACCTCTTATCTTTGGAATAGGAAATTCTGAATCAGCGCGCGTCAAACACACGTTTTATGCTTCACTATTTTTATGCATTTTATTTTACGTCAAAACGTTCACCTTCAATAAATTCTGCAATGAAGGAATGTTATACGTCAGTGTAGCATATATTGAAAATGTTTCTTTTCCCAAAGTTAAAATTAATCCTTATAGTGAATGATTAATGTTGTAATTAATGATAAATTTGAGGTTATATATTAATCGAAATTATTTCATTTATTGCTTTTTCAAAATTTAATGAAATGTTATTATTTTGAGCTGTGCCTTTTAATACTATCTAGCTTAATAAATATATATTTCTTTGCAGCATATATTTAACGCTATCGCTGTGTTTTGAAACCTGAATACTATACTTAAAATTCATGTCTATTATTAAACCACTAGCTAACATGATTAACTCTATGCCTCTATTGTTATTGTTTCTTGGTGTTATACAATCAGAATAAAAACAATGAATATTGACAAATTGAAGAGTGGCACGCTATCTTGAACTAAAATAATTCGAAAAAGGTTAACCGAATTTGTTTCGCATCGAGCCTTTTCAGATTGAAATGAGAGCTAAAATTTTAATTTTTCTCTTTATTTTAACTATACACGTATTAGATATTCTTATATTAACATAACTTAAACATTTAATACTTCTAGAAATTCATAAAGATTCGCAAAGAAAATATAAGTGAGGTATTTTTTGCGGAGAACTGTATTTTTGTTTTAACGTAATACCTCCTACGAAGCTTCATTGCAAGAGCGGCAAAATTCTTAAATAATTTAAATTTTTATAGTTATAGTGTATTATTTTTTTATACTGATTTAGTACATTTCAGGGGATTTACTGTCATCATGCATTTTATAAATATTTGATGACGTTTTTCTTTCTTTTAGCAAAAATTAATAATACTCGAACGCGCTTTTAGTACAATGAAAGTTGTCATCATCCCTTAGTTGATCAAGTTTGGCAATGTCGATTAGTGCTTAAATAGTGCTCAAATATTTTACGAGCTTGAAAAGAAATAGCATCTGTATTTCAGGAAATATATTGGTTAGTAAGGTACAAATGAGAGAAATACGACCCAATCCACCTGGTCTAAAGATAGACCTTATGATCTTGTTTGAGTCGCTTCTGAGTTCATTACAAAATAGTAAATTCCACCAAAAAACCAAACTCAAGCACAATCACAACACTAAAACACGAACTATAAATACATAATCGACACATATCAAGTAAAAAGAAACAAGGAACGTATAGAATTAAAAAAAATCAGAAGCCATAAAAACATTAACATCTCAACAAGTCAAAATGAATAAAATTACAAGTAAAAACTCCAAATCAGTTCTATAAAATTCTAAAATCTCTAAAATACAATAAAAGACAATTTTTAATTAACACAGTTATTATTTTGATTATATCAAAGCACCATGTGCACTCCGTTTACTGTTAATAACTCCTACAATCTCTTTGGCAAACTTACATAATTTATTATGACTTATATTTTCAAAATATTAAATTTTCATTTCTTGTCGTACACTTTCTGTAAATTTACATTAAAACACGAAGTGCCGTGCGGATCCAGGGGAATTACAAGCTAAGCATAATGATTTTTCCTGTATACCAAACCTACTAAGATATCCCGGAAATCTACCATGATTTGCTGCAAACTGATTTGCATTTTTTCATTATATATTGGCATTTTTTGAGCTATTTTTATATTTTTGAATAAGCCCTTTTTTCTTATTGAACCATTCCATTGTTGCGACTATTTACCAAGATAATATTTTTGCATTACTTTAATTGCATAGTTCTTTGAACCGGATATTTCTTCAAAATTTTCATTTTCCACCATGGTCCCTTCCTTAGCGAGCATGCTTCCTTAGCTTCCTTAGCCCATAAGAGCTTTAACCCAATGTAGCAAAATACAATGTTTTTCCTTTATATTTTTTTCAATTTTCTTCGATTTCATTAATTAATGGATTTTTAGAAAACGGACTAGACAATGATTTTAACAAGGAAAGGCAATCTGTATACATATACTTAAGTTTCTTTTAATCCACATCAAGGCTTTAATGAACGCACAGTATTCGGATTGAAAAACTTGGTCATAATAATTCAGTCTGTAGCGACATTAGGTTATTTCGAAGCAGGAGACATGAAAAAGGAGCAATGCCCTCGCCGGGACTCGAACCTAGGACCTCTCGAATACGCGCCGAGCGTGCTGACTATTACACCACGAAGGCATGCTAAGAAGGCGGGAGAAATACCTTATAAGTCTTTACTTCCCACAATCAGTTTCAATTCCACAGTAAAATACTACGATTGCTGAGCCACAATTGGTATCCTGTCCGGAGTCGCAGCATAAATGTCTATTACTCCAGTCTTTGGCTCGTATTTATCATAAGTAACTCACAGGTTTGTAAATGGATGTACACTATATACATTATAAACCTCAAACATATATTTTATTAACAAGTCATCTCCATACAGTTTAAAATTCTGTCTCTGTGTTCTCATCAAAAACTTCTAAAAAAATTCATAATAAATTGAGAATGGCGGTATACAGTCCAAGATGCAGAGCACTTCGGTAAAACTGTTCTAAAGCTTCTTGCTATGGCTGGGCATCAGTCTCTCTGGATAAAATCTAATTTTAAGCGAAATTTCTGCAGTTCTTCTGCTCTGGATCTCCCCAATGCCGTACATGACTATTGGAGTGATGACATTTTTGAATATTTCTCTAATCAATCCTGACCTTTCACTCAAAGTACAGGATGAAAATTCCCGTTTAAATTTCATTAATATATTGTCCGTCCTACCTTGCATATTTTGCAAGTGATCAATAAAGGTGAGGCGCGTGTCGAAAATTATTCCCAAGCATTTTAAATTGTTAAAAAACTTTATTGTTTCATCCTTAAATTTCAATCGTTGTGGCTTTGGTTTCTTACCACACTTTGGAAAGAATAGGGTTTTTTCCACGCTAAACCTCAAACCTTCCTCAACACTCCATTCTTCAACTATCCTATATCAAAAAAATAATTTCTCAAGTTTTTCCAACGAATTTTGTCTAATTATTATCATGATTTCATCTGCGTAGGAGACAATCTCAACCTCGTTTGGGAATTCTATGCAAAACAATCTATTTATTATTATGTTGCAGAACAGGGGGCACTACAGGAGCCTTGCGAGCACCCCTGATGGATGTCTAGTACAGCCTCATCTCTCTCATTTATAAATGCATTGTAGATAACTTTTCTTTTCCGAAAATAACTTAGGTAAACTTCCAATATGTTTTTATGAATTTTCAAATCCGTCAAAGCATTCAGCGGTGACATCCAGTTAACCGAATCAAAACCGAGGAGATAGCCAAGGAGACATTGGCAACGTGCTGAGTAGTTTTATAATTTGAAATAAAATTCTGAACTTCAAATAAAGCGTGTTCCGTGCCCTGCCCAGGCACAAAACCATGTTGTCTACTACTCCACCACGAATCTGTCTTCTTTTATAAGATATTGCATTATCCGATTAATTAATCAAAGATCTTTCATTTCTGAAGCCCTTTATGACCCAGGTCAATTCCTCCAATGTAAATTCAGAATCTGCTTCTTTACATAAAAAGAGCTTGTTGTTCTCCAGCTCATGATTTCCCTTCATACAAACATCCAGTACCTTTCTTATAAGTTTAATGTTTGTATCAGTTTTTCCATTTCACCCTCCACATCTTGTCTTCTAACTGTACAAGTCGTTTTCAACTTAATCATAACAATTTTATAATAACCATCATAATTCTTATTGTTAAAAAAATACCTTTTTCTTGCCTCTATCTTGTCTTTTTAATTAAACCTTTGTATAGAGCCAGATCTTTTTCATATTCGATCTTTCTCCTCATTTCTTCATCTTTCCCAATTCCCTTTACTCAATATATCTTTTCCTAATAGCTCTTAGTCTACGAAGACTTCTTTACAAAAAAGGAGTCCATCAGCTTATAGCTTGCTTTTACCTATGTTTAACACATAGTCTTTTATAGGCTGTTTATCTTAGATCACCCACGAAATCCACTATAGAGTTTTCATATTCCAAGCCATCCTTAATTTCCTGAAATAGTTTACAAAAACAGTTTATTCTTTCTTTTAGACCTCGGCTAAATCTTTCAATCTTCTGACAATTGTTTGTAAGTCTTAGAATCAGATTTTCCGCAAAAACGAACTTATCACTATAGAGGATATATGTATGGTAGTATAAAAGTATCTTCTGTCCGGTATCTATCTAAAAGTATCTTCCTCGAGCACTCTCAAATCAGTATTATTATAGTCCAAACGTGGTGAAGCTATCACCAGATTTGTCCATCCACAATCATTTGTTGACATAAAGGTTAGGGGTAGAATCTTCAGTATTTAAATATATACATATAATTTGCAACAACAAAATCATATCCCAATAATCCCTTGGCATCGTTTCCTGGAGCTCCCCAACTGGTGTGGTAAGAATTGAAATCTCCAAACACTTTGAAGTATCTTCTGCTGGAAAAAAATAGACCGGGAATGTACTTAGAAGTCATTCATTCATAACTGTAATTCCAGTAATTTCATCCGACTCAACAACCGAAATAAACTCTATATTTCTATTAATTACTATAATAGCCGAGCGACCATTTAGAACAGTTATTATCCTCCAATCTGAGAGTCTATAAGCTAAATGGCCTTCAATCATATGGCTGTAGGCAAACAATGTCTGAATTTAATCCAATTATTTTATCCAAAAGAGGGAGCTGAGCTTCTGTCAGAGCGCAGTGCTTTAACTTTATATTCAATGATTATAGTAATTAAATAATTAAAGTAACTAAAATCACTAAAATACAAGTACAATCATTTATATAAAAACTGTAATAAAAGCATATATTAAGGAACCCAACCACTAAAACACTCAATCCTTAAATTCGTTTCAATATCCAAATGTTCTTTAATAAAGCTCATCTCGCTTATATAGCAAGGGTAGATTTTATCCATGGCTTCATGCTCGGAATCAAAGTCAGTAGAAAACTTTTTATTCGAGTATGTGCAGTTAACTTATTTTCTAATATCTTCCTTACAGTCTGTACTCTTATGAGTGCCAGAACATTTTACACAGTAGATCTCTGATCTACAATACTTCTTTGTGTACCCAGAAACTGTTTGCCCAGAGAAAGGCAAACAGTTATTACATTGCCTCGGCTTCAAAAATAATTTTGTACGGTAGGACTTCCAGCCAATCATCGATTTGTTTACAATTTGTTCTAGTATGAAGTCATTTTGACAGTTAAAACGCACAGTAAAGACTCGATGCCACTCCTCTTTGTCCTTCAGAGGAATATCAAATAGGTACTTCCCACAAGAGCCATCACGAGTACGATCCTTTTTTAGAGCAGCCACCAAAACTTCCTTTTTTACACTTAGATTTGCTCCGTAGAAAATAACTTTAGGTTTTATAAATTTCGTTTCCCTTACATAAATATTCTTTTTCAAATTATCCTTATCAGCTATTGTTTCCTCCAATCTTTGCGCATCTTTCCTATTACTCAGTTTCAATCTGAGTTATCCTTTACCTCCAATACGAGATCTCTTTATCTTGATACCTATACTCTTAGGTTGCATCTCATTAATTTCACTAAATACATTAATCTCTGGTGCTGTGGGTCTAAGAACCACTTCATCAGAGCCTTTGTTTCCAATTTTTTCATATTCCATTCTCTGGAATTCATCTAACATTCTGTTCTTCAAATCATTGATTTCATCCCTTAAGTCTCCAATATCAAGGCTGTTTGCCTTTGTCATATCGGCTTCCATAATTCTAAAATTGTCTTAACGCGATATTCCCTCACTATCATACATTTTGACTTTGAACTTAATTTCTGAATAGAAGTTTACTATTTCAGTTGTTGGGCTTCGGTCAGAAATCTTAAAAATTTTCATATCTTTACAAATTAGCGTTCAATGATAAAATATCATGTTAAAATTCATAAAATATTTAAATTGCCTCATCAAGAAGCACTAACAGACATAAATACAAAGTACCACACAAAATTAAATGAGTCGTCCAACGGGCGAAAAGTTTCAGAAATGCTGTACCAACTCTTAACAGACCTCTGGTCTTACCGGACAGAAGACCTAAAAACTACGATGCATCAACAAGCTTCTAAAATGTAAAAAAAATCCGCTTCGTTAGGCCTAACTGTTCATCATAGCAGACTAGTTCAAAAGTTCATGAAAAAGCTTCTAAGACCCTCTGGTCTAGCTTCTAATGTAACAGCCGAAATACGTTTAGAAACCACACAGAAGGAGGGTATAAAAAGAACCTTTATTAACTCTTTTAAAATTCACAATACGCCGACTTGACGCTAACACACTATGCCTCACTCGGTGGTAACTCAAATAACAAAAACTAAACTAAAAATTCGAAAGTATTAACAAATAGCAGAATTACGCTACAGGGCTCAGAATATTTTATTTCCTAAAACAGCATCGAATCTCTAGTAGTAGCAAAGTAATAGCTGTTACGGCACGTTAAACTAGCAATAAAATGCAAAGCAGAAGCGCACGCTGCAAAGTACAATGTTCGTGCAAACTCTTTAACTTCCCTTCTAAAACTCAGTATTTAAACCTTTTCTCCTTAAAGTAGAATTTGCATTACTTCACATGCGTTATCAAATTTAAATATTCTAGCTTTGGCAATTAGGGGAAATGAAGGCTTATAGGAAAGTAAGCGTAAAATTAAATTTAACGCGTTAGTTAAAATAAATATAAATCCCTACAAACTCCTAAATACAAAACAGACGATAGCAAAATGTGTGAATGTACAAATTAAGACTTTTACAATTTAAAATATAATCCTAGCAACATTATGAACAATTTATAGATAATTTTAAATTTCGCTCATACACGCATGTAATTAAAAACACAAATTTGTAAAATCGCATAAACGCACAATATATATGTATATATATATATCAGTAAAATACAAGAAAATGCAATATAAACTCCTTATGAAATAGAATATAATCATGCAAGCAAACTTAAAAAGTTTATGAAAGATTTTAAGATCGCCACATACGCCCATACAAATAAGCTTACAAATTAAAAAAAAAAACTTAAAAACACAATTAAATACTAGTAATATGCGTAAAAAAATCATATAATCCCCTTACAAAATGAAATGTAATCATGCAAGTAAAATTAAAAAATTATGGAAGTTTTCAAAGTCAGCTTATGCACGCATACAAGTAAGCTCACGGATTTGTAAAACCATATAAACACACATTATAAATATGAGAAAAAAAAGCGCGAAAGTACAATATAAGGCCTTTATAGATTAAAATGTAGTCATGCAGGCAAAATTAAAAGTTTCTGGAAGTTTTAAAGTTCATCATACTCAAACATGCAGTTCATCATTAAAAGTTTATGTAAACAGAAAAATATCATATAAAATCACTTCCAAAACATAAAGAAAAGAGTAATACAGTATTTGCAGTTGTAATAAGACCGAACATATCGAATATATACATGCATAAGATACAAACAGAACGTAAACATACTACGTCGTTAGGCCTAAGTACCACCAACAGCTTGCATCATCAAATTATCCAGAAAAAGGCGATTACACAAGACTAACAACACAAACGCACTAGAAGTCAATCACTTATAACACAAAATATAGTATATTTTCCAAAATATGAGCGTAATTTTACTAGCGCACGTAAACGCGACCAACATGTCTGCGACCCGAGTTGAGGATATTTGTTCAAACATTCCTGGTAAGCAAAAACATGTTCATACATCATTTGGATGCTCATCGCATACTCTACACTTTTATATAACGGATTATATTTTTATAACAATGGGCAAAGAGAGCGACGAGAGCACACCTGTTGCCAGCAACAAGTAAAGCAGGGTGGGAAGACTCCATTTGTGATGAGGTATTCAGCTTTTGCGTTCTCTGGTTGGTAAGGTATTTTCTCCTTTCCAGCATGCCTTCGTAGTGTAACGCTTAGCACAGTCGGCGCGTGTTCGAGAGATCCAGATCCAGAATCGAAACGACATTGCTACTTTTCACGTCTCCAGCTTAAAAAAAAACCGAATGTCTCGACAATCTCTAAAGGTTTCGTGCGAAGGCAATAAGGTAAGCCTGCAATAAAGTTACGGGGTCTGATCTTTGAAAAGGTAACTATAGCTTGTTTACTGAAACGCGATGTTTAATAATGTGCGATGATTTTACGCTTGTGGCCAGATGCTGACTAAAGATTGCCGATTAATACCACTGAATATGACTACTTCCGTCAGCCCAGAATTCAAGCCTAGGCGGATGGGTTTGGCAGCATAGGATGTCTTATAGTTTTTCCTGCAGGTATAACGATCTCGCGGGGACTATTCTCTCATAATTGGAATGGAGCTTAAGCAGGTGTTGCAATGATACTGCCTAAGTCATTCTTCAAGAAAAAAAGTGGAGATGAAACAATACTCAAGTGGAATGAATTATACAGAAATTCTACTACTGCATCTTTGACTAAATTATTTTTTCTTTCATTCTTCACAGACTGAATAATGAATAAATTATCTGCATTTTTGAAATTACTAAATTTCTAACTGGACATGGTAATTTCAACTCATATCTGAAGAGATTTGGATTGTCTAATACAGACTTGTGTTCCTGCAGCTTCGAGGGAGTGCAAAATATCGAACATTTGTTGTTCTATTGTTCAAAGCTTACGGAAGGACGAAAAGGACTCATTTTAAAGTTAAACTCTTTGAACATTACATTTCCTTCCCCGCTTCATGTATTTGTTCGGGATAAAATGGCATTCTCTTTTTCCTGTATATTTATCTCTTACGTATTATCTGTGAATTTGTAAATTTATTTTTATTTTGTATTATGTTGTTGTATTTGTTTGTTTTTTCTACTTAACCTCTGTAAGCCTTGTGTAATACTATGTGGTGCACAAGAAATTAAAATATCCTTAAAGAAAAAAAAACGGATAGCCCTCGAGTGCCTTCCCTAAATTAAATAATCTAGTCCAATGCAATACAATTTTGTATGATGTAAGCATTAGAGAATTTACCATTGGTGGATTATTTAATTTAGGCAAAATAACCTAGGGCTATCTAAAGCTTCATCCCAGTTTTGGATCAGTTAATCCAATAGAACATTGGAGGAACTGGAACAGTTGTCTCGCATCTCTAATCTCCTACCATCTCTCACTGAAGAGGACTTTGACCACCAAACTTTAAATGCCGTCATTCTGCAAAGACACTGCAGTCACAAATGGCCAAGCCTTGTTAGGGCGTCTTGCCAGTGGCTGAACGGATAACATTGGTGAACATTGATTTTTCGACTCGAATTCAAACTTTTTTGGACGGGGCGGAAGTATAACTAACTAAGATAGGGCTTCTTTGCTCTGTGAACTGAATTACACTACGAGTCCTCACCGCGCGCAGAACTGAGACCGGGTGCCTTTCGCATTACTCAGCATACTCGGGATGCTACCCCCGGGCTACTAATATCACTCTACTCAAAAACTTGCCGGACCCCGGGCCGGCCAGTAAGTGACCTTTCCGAAGCTCCCAGAACCACTAGGTTCGTAATTTGTATACCCCGTGGCCGAGACTGCCTAGGTACAGATTCTAGCCAGTAGCTTCGCAGAATTCTCTACATCAACCCATGGGGGGCCCGGTAGTTTAAGGTGTTTTGTGGTTTTCCTTATGTGTAAGACGGAGCCGAGCAAATTTCCCTTAGAAAGCCCAACACGAAGGTATCCCACTCTTTACACAGACAGCTATTGCAATTTTTGCCATAATGTAAAAAATAATCTCAATCGTAATTCGAATCCTACTTGGGATTTGAACTCGAGTCCAACGTCGTGAAAATTACCCCTAATTTTGCTTCCTATGACTGGCGAGGTTTCAATGTGCATATTTTTTGTTTAGCTTTTAAGTTAGGTTGTTTAAATATCGTAAAGAACTCGGATATAATCTGCTTAAGAAAACATTCCTTCGTGTAGGACGTTCTACAAGAAGAGTTTCATATTTATAATGCATACTCGGAAAATCATGAACTATGAAACCAGATTGTTTCCCTGAGAACCGAAGTTGAAACTGTTGGTGTTTCATGCCTTCAACCACTTAAGCGCTGATGGATTCTATGGGTGACGTACATAAATTTTTATGTACGGAATCTATTTGCGTGATTCTAAGAACAATGAGAAATTTTCTAAACATGCTGTTGCTTTTCAGAAATATTAAAAATTCTTTCAAATTCGTATTTATAAAAAGTAGAAATATTTCCTAATATTAATTTTTATTAAGAATTATTTTCCGACAACACGTATTGCTATAACTATAATGTCACCTTCATAAATAAGTTTTCAAAATACCGCTCTTTTAGGCAAGTGCCTAGCATAATTTGCAATGGATAAATAGAAATAATAAAATAGAAAAATAGAATAAAATAAGAAATAGAATAAAATGCAAATGTTTCCTAATATCAATTTCATTAAAAATTATTTCCCGACAAAACTTACTGTTATAACTATAATGTCACCTTCATAAATAAGTTTTCAAAATGCCGCTCTTTTAGGCACGTGCCGAGCATAAAAATTACAGTGCACCGATATAGAAAGGCATGTTTCAAAATTTGTGGTCCGTAATGAAGATGATGTTTTAAAGCTTTGTTGCGTAAGTAATACACAGAAAGGGAAAGATTGGAGTGCATGAGAAGTAAAAAGTATTTATTGCTGTTGATCTAAAGTTTATAATGTATTTTCTCTCTCCATTCCGCATGCCTTCGCGGTGTAATGGTTTGCAAACACGGCGCATATTCGAGAGGTCCAGGTTCGAGTCCCGGCGAGGGTACTGGGGATTTCTTCAGCTTTCTGACATCGAAAATAACCTAATGTATCTACAGTAGCGCCCAAACTAACAGGTGGTGGATGATGATTCGTCACCGGCGATTGGGTCCCTTCATCCTCAGTCTACCTTTAAAAGGGGGATTATATGAGGTATTTTCTCCGTCCTTTCTGCATGCCTTTGCTGTGTAACGGTTAGTACACTCGGCGCGTGTTCGGGAAGTCAAGTTCGAGTCCCAGCGAGGACATTGCTCATTTTTCATGTCTCTTGCTTCAAAATAACCAAATGACTCTACAAATTAAAAAGGAAATTCCGTAAAATTTTGTGGCTGGTTGTAAAATAACGAATTTAAGCTCATTTTATTTTAGTATTTAAAAACATTCACATTGAATAAAGCAAGTACTGAAATATTTTTTAAAATTATGATATTTATTATAAAAATTGATACGCGGTTGTTGATTTTATTATGCTTCTGAAGCTTTGGAGGAATTCCTATCACTCTAACAAATAAATGGTATATGAATATTTGTTACTTTAGACAGTTACTTCATCTAAGTCGAACTAAATAATTTTGATTAAGGAAATATAGCATGATCACTATCCGAATACTGCCTTCTCCTATGTAACTTAAATGAAATAACTTAATTTTTTAATCAAAAGGCTTCTAAAAATTTGATGGAGATACTAAAACGAAATGATACGAAATATTGCTCCATTTCTTTTGTTTAGATTAAAATTGCTTGCGTAAGGTAACTTTTTCTTGTTTATACGTGAACGCTGCCTTCCTTCTAGAGAACCGTATTTTGTTAGGAATACTGTTTTTTTTTCTCTTAAACATTCAAAATTTTGTTTATCAGATTTGTGTTGTCTCAAGTAGCATATACGAGTACAACGGCTTTTTTTAATTAAGGTCCATTTTGCTGTAAAAACATAACAAATTAAGATTTTTAAAAAAACATTTATTTCCTGAATTTACACACTGTTTCTGCTTTACTACATAATTTCTTTGTCGGCTTAAACATTTATTGTAACGAACAACAAAGTTTTGGATACCCTTAGAATTCTAGCGCCAAAGATGATGGCCAGTTACTCACGATCGTTTTCAAATGTTCATCAGTGGTTTTTCAGTGGCTCAAATTTCCTGTTTGCATGAATTTGAGTCTCAACTGCTTGCACTTAATCGTCAGTTCTTGCGGATGACGACCAGAGCAGTGTGTCCTGAATATACATATATATTTGGAAGGCAATGCCAGAGAGCGATTCGTCATGGACGTCTTCCCTACCGTCCTTGAATGGTCTCAGACATTTTCATCCTTTACTGTCAGTTATTGCATTGTCACTGTACATTTCACATATCAGGCGATGGCTATTAACAGTTTTTATGTTTCTTGCTATTAAAGACTGGACAACTGAGCGTATTTCATTGTCGCTGAGGCTCAATTTTCTTACACCTTTTTATCTCACGCTACAAAGCGCGTAAGCTGACGCTGTAAATGCAAGTGGCGTCGAATTCTGCACAAAGAATGCCGGGAGAAAGCCGGGCTCACTTATTCTCACACGCACAGAAAATTTCAAACTGTGATCAAGAAGAACCTTACTTTAAAAATAGTTCTTGTATTTTAATTTTTGTTTGCTTTGAAAATCAGGTAATTAAAGGTGAAAAAAATAAGCTCTAAAGTGTAAAGCTCAAATTAGAAATTAAGATTAAATTAGAAGTATATGGATGCAGTAAAGCTCACGTAGACAGAAATAAGCCTGCAAGAAGTTAGATTTTCATCTCAGTAACAGTTTCAGCAGAATGCAATGCAGTTGAATGATAAAAAAGTTATTTCCTCGTAAAAATGCGTAAGACATTGTTAAAATGAAATTATATTTATGCAGTTCCAGTAGTACAATTATTTTAGATTCTGTTTAAATTCGGAAAACTTTAGCTAGTATCTAAAGAGTTAAAGCGTTTTAAATGATGCATTGAGGCCAGCGTTAAATTTATACGAAAAGCAGTAGTTAAATTGTTTCTGTTTTTTAGAAGTTGCGGATTTATTTTTCAACCTTATTAAAAAATTTGCTCCTTGATTGTTCTGAATTATTACTACTAATTTTTTGCCATAAAGAAGGAGAATCATTAACATTCAAACAAAATGCGATCCATCTTCCAATTTTAACATGAAAGAAAGTAGTATTAAAAGATTTTATGGCAAAATAAATTAATACAAACATACACACAAATGCTATTAAAAAGTTGAAATTAGTAATTTTCGAGATACATTGGTTTAACAAAAAGCTTAACTTATATGCTGTATAAATGACTTAAAACATTTTCTGCTAAAATAATAAGTTTTGTTCGAAATTAAAGCAAAATACATTAAAAATAACTGCTCTTACTCTAAAATTAAAAAGGTGGAAACTTTAGGTCGAAAATTTCAACAAAATTTCATTAAAACCAATTCTTTATGCTTCCTGCAATTATTTGTATGCATGCTGAAATATGTTTAATAATTTTATTACCTCTAAATTTATTTCTAAAAAAGGAGTGCTGATCTTAACAGGCAGGATGTTACAAGTAAAAGAAGACTGTCCTATTTCTAATATTTTCTAATGATCCTCAATATTTTGCTAATCGCAAACACTATTGCACATTCAAAACAGAGTTTGATAATTCATACTTTTTGAGCAAGTTCGTGAATTTTTTTCAATTTTCAAATTTCTGGAACACGTATCACCTTCTACTTCGTTTGAAGTGTCAGTACTGCTATTAACTTCAGTTCCTTCCATCTCTTTTAACTGTTCTATTTCTTTTGCTGTTACTGCAGCACTTGCACTAGCGTTCAATAAGCATCACAATGCGCAAAACTTTCGCTTCTTTTTTAAAGTTGGTTTGGTTTAGTTTATTTGATTATGGCAAAGCATTCGATGGTATCTGCCTAAGGGGAGGGGTGCCCTCGTGGAGGACTTGGGAAACTGGCTGATATACACGTTACACATGGGAAAAACCACGAAAACGCCCATGCAGCCAGCCCGTTCGCCAGGATTCGAACCCCACATCAAACTACCAGTGTTCAGCGACTTCACCACTCGACCGGTGGGCCTTCTTTTTGAAAGGCAGTGAAGTCTAGATTTCACTCAAGAAACCAACAACTGTTGTTTGATTTCAATTCCTTTGCCTTCTTTTCCCGGTAATGAGCTTCAGAATTTTTTTCTTCCAGTATTCTTTTTCACTCGCATGCACATCAATATTTAGATAAAATTCAAAGTTTTTAAAAATTTGCATGATGAGTTGTGTTACATGTAAATATATATATTAGGCAGGGGCAAGTCTATTCAACATTGAGTAAATGGCTATCAAATTGATGGCTAGTAAATGGCTATCACATTGAGTAAATGGCTATTTGGCGACATATCGCCAAGCTGGCAACGGTTTGACGACTATTTTTTATCGCCAAATATGGCGACAAAAGTTTCCAAACTTGGTGATCATTTGGCGACATTTTAGTCCGGTTCTTATATCACTGTAAAAGCTACTGTAATTGAATAACTGTAATTGATTTCATATGCAACTCTAACCGAACCCAGCCGCATATGGTTTCCAGTAATTTGGAAAGTACTGGACATTTCTCGACGACTGTATAAACCCTCTGTGTAAAGCCATCTGCTCTCTGTTATTAGTGGTTAGTTCAGCCTGAGTTCGGAGAACTGAGATTGCATTGAACAACGCTTTGCATCGTGTTGTGTTTAACGTCCTTTGTAGTTTGAAGTGTTACTACTGATTGTACTCTGTGATATTGTGAAGAGTTGTACGAGTATTTCTGTGGAAAGTTCAAGAACTCTGAAGTGTTTCTTTTGATAAAATAAATTTTATCAACCTATCATCAGACATGTGTGCATTGAGTCTATTACGAATGTAATCGAGAAGTACTTTCTTTCTTCGATTCCTTGTGGCAGTTTGTATTTCGGCCAGGTACCCCCCGCTGACTGAAGTATCTTTGTTTAAAAATTTCTAGGATTGCAAGCTATCAGGGCGTTTATGGTGAAGGGGCAAATAAACTGATGTGTTTCAGTTACTTTCAAAAGTCAAAGTTCGAGGAGGGGTTTGACGAATCGAGAAGTGCTTATTCAGTTTCATAACATATACTCAGCAGTATTGCAACGATTAAAGTTTACACACAGGTACTCATAGATAATAAGATTTCTGCTTCTTTGAATATTAGTGTAATTGTGTTTCCTCGCAAGTAGCTGTGCAACTTTTTCACCACATGTGCCGTGGCTAATGTGCATAACTACATATTAGGGCGCTGACATTGCCAACAGCATATTTTAAGTTTTGATTTTATTAGTAGAATCCAAACTCCAAATGTAGATTTTATAAATTTCAAATAAACAGGAAAATTTCTTTAAAGGAAAGGAATTATGTTTTTCTATCAAAAACTATGATCGTGAAAATAAAAGAAGTAAGCTCGAAAAATTCCCGTCTGAGTTGTTACGACGATGTTGAAAATATATTTCAATACCGTAACTAACTACAGTACCATGTCAGTTCTTGTGAATACAGATGCAAAACAATTATGGGTAACGGTATATTGTCATGTTACTTTTTTTTTCTTAAGTTTTTAACGCAGCGGGGATGGGAAAGCTCCCATAGCGAGGTGTATTCCTTTCTGTTACAGACCAGCCCCAGAAGTCATTCTCACTCTAGTCTAGCAATACCCTTAACAATGGCCAAGCTTTGATCCCATTCCAAGCCACATGTTCTGGAAATTGTGCCGCCCATGAATTAGATCCCTTCCCTGAGCAATTTAGATGAGAGTCACGTTCAGCTGATTGCTCACGCTGATCAGTGGGAGATAGGGTCCCAGTCTGCACGTGACTTTTGCTCCCCCTTCTGTCTGGTAGGTATTGCGACATGCGTCATTTCTTCCTGTGTTTTGAATTCCGGGGTGGATGTTATAATTCAGTGTCCTGTACTGACTGCATTCGATCGGAATAAATGAGCAATTATTGATCCTCTGATGAGAGTTAAGTTACCTTAGCAGGCATCAGCGAAATGAAAGGAGCCATCACTTCGAAACGAGCTATATTTATGGAAGGCCAGGCCGCCACACATTTTAGTACTATTTCCTTTCTCCACCTAATCTTCAGTGATAGCTTAGTCCGTAATTTAAGTTATTGATATTGATTTGGTAAGCATCCGTGTCTTCTCTAAAAGCGGGAAATATCGTTACTGTGAAAAGTTCTATGTATTACACTTTGAGAGAAGAGCATATTTGTAATTTCTCAGAACTCTGTTCTGATCATAATGTTTACATATATGTGCATCCATCTCGTTCATTTATATGGTGTTATAATATTGTTACAGATGATTATTAAAGCTTAGCTTAAACTACTATAAAGCTGACAAAGCACGTTTATGTACAAGAATGAATATAAGGAAATAGGGAATAGCTTTCGCAATAGCGGTGTAAACTACACTCATTAAAGATTAACATCTGCAAATCTAAGTTGGTTCATTACAGTTTTACTCTCATAGAGAAACTAGTAATGTAGTTATATAATATCTGACTTATAATCACAGTTGGAATATTTATTTGTTCATTTTAATTTTATCTAATGGTTGAAGTCGCAAGATGAGCTAATTATTCATTTATATTGAACACATGTGAGATATTTGACTCATTATCTTTCTTCCATTAAGTAAAAGCAATCAGACTGAGCTCTCTTGTATGCTGAACTGCTGGGACCTTAAATTTTAAAAACTGAAGAAACTTCTTGCTTTTAATTGAAGCATTGACCGGAATTGTAATTTACCGAGTTATAAAATGCCAATGATATTTAAATTTATATCTTCAAAATATTCTTCATAAACCAATTAATAAATTTATAATGTATTTTTTCCTTTTTTTGCGCATTCCTTCGTGGTATAATTAGAAGCATACTTGACGCGTATTCGAGATGTTCAGGGTTCGAGTCCAGGGGAGGGCACTGCGCATTTTGCGCGTCTCTTGCTTCAAAAAGACACACTGACCATGCAGATTCAAGCAAATATTTAGTAAACCCTTAACAATCATCTTATAAAGTATTTTCTCCCTCCTTACTGCGTGCCTACGTCGTGTAATTGCAGAGCAAGTCGGGCTAACAATCAGTAGATCCGGCGTTCAAGTCCCGTTGAGGGTCCGACGTTCTCTCGTTTCCTGCTTCGAAAAAACCTAATGACTCTACAATGTTCATTTCTGAAGCACTACTTTATTTAAAGTGCGGCCCTGAGAACAGTGTGAGCTGTGAGTTGACTGGCTTTATTTTGGGATAAGAGATACGTTCTTTTCACTCACAGTTCTATTTGTTTTTCAATATTATGCTAGTAGAATGCAGAGAATGAAAACCAGCAGAATGTAGAGAATGGTAAGCAGCAGAATACAGAGAATAAAAGAATGATTGAATGTGCGTAGTTTGCAAATATTTCTAAAATATCAGCATTGGGAATGCTGAGAAATATAAAGACATATTTTATCATGATATCATTGGATACCAAAGAGGGAGTTCGATTCCAAATCATAACTACCTTAAACTTTCAAGATAACCATGCATGACCTTCGGTTATTAAACCATCTTCTTTGCTGAACATGGTAAATGTGTTTATTGAATATTTAGAATTATTTTATTAATATGAGCTTGAAGCTTCAATATCTGTGACGTTTGTGCATAATATTTACTTGATTACCCAAAACGTCATTTTCTAAACGCTTTATTAGTCTGTTACTGTATGAAGTGTTTCGAATCAATGATCGCTTAACTATATTATGCTTTTTATAGCCTTCATTTTTTTTAAGAATTTGCAGCGTTTTTTAGGAAACCGAAAGACCTATGTAATATGGTAATTAAACATGAAACATTTTTATGCGTAGGATTCATATAAGTTCGCATATTTAAGAACCCTGGTTAGAAGTAGAAGTATTTAATGTGTTAGATAGACAAAACAGGGCATTTTTTATCAGTTAGTTACCTAGTTTGCACATAAAAATGTATAATTTAGAGTAATAATAATGAATTTTTAAATAAATATTTCTTTAACTTTGTCACGTTCTCCATGTGCATTTTTATTCAGGTTACTTGATAACCATTTCTTTTCCTCCTACTTCAAAATACGAAAGCAAGGACTTTGATTACAAACAGTTTGAATGGGCACTTTCTGTAGAAAATTACTTCAGTTTACGTTTATAGGTTTTTTTTAGAAATTTCCATATCAAAGAAGAAACGTTGTACTTATGATACTGAAACTCAGGAACTTATGATACTTGCTCAGGAATAATCTCGCAGGTAAATGACTTAACTACCAACAAGTGGTTGAGTTTTTTTTTCTTTAAGTCTCAGAAACATTCTAGGAATCAGAAGAACAAGCAAATACCTTGATGGACTTCGAAATATATTGCTGACAAATCTTCTGGAACACAATTCTCTTAACCCCTTGGTATTCGTGGAAAAGAATGCTGCGAAAATTAGGAAGTCAAAAGTTAACTACCTCAAAAAGGTCAATGCAGACTTTGAAAATTAAGAATCACGAACCAAGCTTTGAGGGAAGACTTAACTAAACTCGTGCTGAAAATTTAAATGAGTTATACAAAGCTATACAAAAGACTAGGGAAGTGGGAATGATTTAATGTAACACATGATCTGTTTTATAAATTGACATACCAATTACACTTCGAAGATTCTAATGTGTGAACTACCAAATTACTAAATGTGATAATTCGGGTTGTATCAGAACCATTCATGTGTGGTAAATCAAAATGTATATTATATTTTAGCTTCTGCAGTATGGCATAAGCCATATAAAAGAAACAAATGCATTATTTTATAGCAATGTTAATTTAAGTTTATTGGTCACAATATAGATTTCAATCTAATTGAATAACAGTGTCTGACAGAATTAGGGCAAACATCCAATTTGTAAAAGAAATGGACGATTTTATTGCAAAACTAGTGATGAAAGGTGAAAACAGTGGTTTCAAACTGGCGTCCCGCGAATATATTTCAGTCATGTATTTGTTGCAAATACGGTATTGCAATGATTTCAAGATTTTAGTCTTTTGAAGTCCAAGTTTACGTTATTTTCATTACCATCAAAACGAATCTGAATTGCGCACCAGAATACCTATAAATAGAGTTAATTAATTTACAATGGTTAATTAATTACAATACAATGTAAATTTTATTCAAAATATTAAGGTACAGAATTTATCATATTTTATGCTTGTTAAAAATTAAGTAAGCTCAATTACGCATTTTTGAGCTAAGAATAATCGCTTTGTTTGGGGATATATTTACACGTAAATAGCTCTTTTTCACAGTTGAAAATTAATAAGAAAAAACCCTATTGATGAATGAACATCTACAATCTGTGATAAAGATAAGTTCTAGAAGTTTCTGTCCAGAGCTACAAACTGTGTTAGAATCGAAACGCCGTCAAGTCTCCAGTTGCAGTGAGAAGTAAAATAAGTTTGTAGCTGCTTATGTACAAACATATATGTATTTTTTTAAGCTCTAAAGAAAACTTTAATATGTAAGAGAAAGAGACTAAGTTGTCATTATTTTCCCACTAGTGAAGCTTTTTTCATGATAACTTTAAATTTTTAGTTTAAATTAAAACAAACTATTTAATAATTAATTAAATGTGTTAGAAAAAAATGTTTCAATTACAAAGTGTAAAGAACAAAAATGTGTAACAAGGGCCAAACTTTACTTTTCGGGTAGAATTAACGATCGTAATGTTTTTCTATGACGATCATAATATGACTTTTTAATACTTTCTTGTTTGAATTTTTTTCTTTTTTAATATTATTATTATTTATGTATATTTTGATAAATATTTACTAAGAAAAATTTCTAATTTAACTTATGCTGTATGAAGTACTTTTTATTTTGTTAACTGAAAATATTGATTTTGTTTAAAAAAAGTCTGCTCCGTCAGGTGTTTTTATATTGGGCAATAATGCAGTATGAGACCATTGTCTTTTATATGGACGATAGAAACAATAACCGCAGAGCTGGCGTGTGTTGCGCTGTTGTAAGCTGGAAAACTCGTGCGTAATACATTTTTTACACATTTTAGGAGTGAATCTGGTCTATTTGGCAAAGCGCCATATTCTTTCACATTAACTTTAACCTCTCCCTAAAGCTACATATTGATTATCTGTATCTGTGGATTATTTTTACCTGTTGCTCTCCTAAAGAGTGTCTATTTCTCTTCAAAAAGGTATTCTTGACAGTGCCTATAAAAATCTAACGTAAACAAATATATTCTCTAAGGATTTTTTGTACCAATATAATTTAATAACATTCGTGACTAAAAATAAAAATTTTCCTTTGCGAGCACTTTTTTTTAGAGTCACGAAAACAGTAGTCATTTTATACATAGTGAATAAAATGCTCCTATTTCTTTAACATAAGTTATTTAAATCTTTCTTTTTTCTTTGTTTAGCATTACAGATATTTTAAGAGGAAAGCGATCTTAGCTGCTATTTATACGTTCTTTTCAGAATGTAAAAAGAATGATTTTTTAAATTAAATTTCCATTTTAAAAAGTGAAACCTCACGTGAACAGCACATTATTGCTAAACAATGGCACATTCTGTTTTATAAGATGTAGACGAAGAAAAGTGTAAAACACTTATTTTCACAAGTTCCATTTAAAGAAATATTATAGTTTGTTTTTTATGAACTTTTTATATAACTGGAGAAACTCAGAAAATACTGGTGTACAGCGGATGTATCATACTTGCAGCACAATACTGCAAATTTTAATATGTGATTGAACAAAACAGATGCTTAATTTTCTGAAATCTTCGAAGTTTTTCTTTTAGTTCAATATGATAGAGTAAATCCTGTAAGATCGATGTCTTTTCGTCATCATTGTACCGATCTTAGTAGTAAGCCAGGCGACTTCTCGTACAGGCGTGAAGAAATAGAACACAGGGAAAGATTGTAAATGCTGTTTCATTTGCTTAAAACTCATTAACAAAAATGCACGTGCTTCATGCTCACAATAACACCAACTACTTGCGGTGGGAATGTCGGAATAATTTAACGATAACTTCAAATGGCAAAGAGTAGTGTTAGACTTGACAATTTACTTAAACTAACATGCTGACTCAGCAACCTACACCGGTAATAGACTTTAATGAACGGCCAGAAGGCATAGCAGCAGCTGGAAGAGAAAAATAGCAACGTGCGCTACACTAGCGAAATCACACTCTGTCTAACCTTCGCTATTCGCCCGTTTAAATACTCTCTTCACTTTAACTTAATTTGCATCCTGGCGAGGAAATGCGAGGGGAAATGAGTAGTTCAGAAAAAATAGGAAAAATTAAAATAATTGGTTAGTCAAACTAAGGGAAACCCTACATCTTCCCTCGCCAGAATTTAACTATTGCACAACAAGGCTTCAAAAGCCTGGATAAGATATTTAAATTAAGCCTAAGTAAAACTTTACAATTTAAATTTTAACTTTCTTAATTTAAATTTTACAGACGACAGTCTGTAATTGTATGGAAGTTACAGACGACTGAATTGTATGGAAGTTACAGAGGACAGTCTGTAATCTTCCATACAATTCTTCTTCACATCTCGTCTTGTCTCCTTCCAGGTATCTGAAAGAAAAATAATTTAGAACGAGTTGAAACGTTTATCATATTTATTTATCTTGCAAGGTTTTAGACAATTAAATATATTTCATTTTGTATCATGGAGGTGCATATTTGGCATTAAGATAACTCACAAAACTTTTACGTATACAGTTTATTACTTGCTTTAGCTGAAAACAGTTTAAAGTTAATTACATGCAACAGAAGTTTTCTAGATTCATGAGTAACGAAGTTGCTTATGAATTTCTAAACTGATAATATGCAAGCATTTTCTAAATCAGTCTGTACGACTAAAAGTGAATATTTAGTTCTTATTTACATCAAAGTAACAACTTCTTGCTTAATACAAAAATAGAAAGCTTTTTGTTTAGTACAAAATTAAAAATAAAAAGTTTCTTGCTTAACGAAAACACAATTGTCCTCTATCGAGGCAACAATTAAAAGAAATACTCTCAACCAACTTCGTGCTAGCTTTAAAACAAATTTAAGCAGAATAATTTGGACTTATCTTTTGTTTAGCGATGTCAGCATCCTTTTCTTTACAAATTCTTCCAATGAAGGAACTTGTTTCATTTGTTGAAGTCTTATTCGTTGCCGTGGTTCACCGTTTCTTTTCAAGTCTTACGGCTGTTTACTTTTCAGTCGTGCCTTTTTTCCCATGCTACCTTCTTTCGGTGTTGAACCACATCTTGAAGTGCCTGGCGCTTTGCGGGATCTAGCCGATTAGATTCCTTGCTCTGGTCGAGGAATGCTTCCCTGGTCAACCGTTGGCACTCGCTGATTCCTCAGCAATTTCTTGCGCTGGAGTGATTCCCCTGATAATCGGCGTTCCTGCGGTGGAACTTGTGTTGGCGTGCTGTCCATGACCTCCTTTCTCGGCTGTTAAAACTGTTAAAATCGTGACCGCTCACTTCTTAACTGTCTTTGGTTATACATCCGTTGCTCGCTGGATCTGGTATAGGGTACTCGTTTACCTTCCTTCCTTGCCGACTTGCTACTCTTTTGCGCTGGCCTCAGTTCTCCTTTGATATTATCTTTAGACTCCTCATATCGACGTTTCTTTCCTTCTGGTTCAGCACGCTGGGCTACTTTAATTTCTTTTCTAGAATTACAGTTCTTGAAGTTGAAGGCTCATTTTGCTTGGCCCTGATTCTTCCTTTCTGTCAGCAAGTGCTTCCGGCAAAATATCTTGCAAAACTGGCGTGTCAGCTCGGTCATAATATTTTTTCACTTGATCCATATTAGCAGTAATATTCCAGTATCTTTTTGTTCTTTTAAATAGCACACAGCTCCACAAATTCATTCAATAATAAAAGGACCTTCATAACGGGGATAAAACTTTCGTTTACTTTTTTATCTGGGGCGCAAGATATCGTTTGTTTCAATTTCAGGATTTTACCCCTGGCTTTAAAGTCTAAGTCCCTTCTTTTCTTGTCAAAGATACAGCTTTCGTATTGCTATTGCTCTCTCTGAATTTCTTATTGCCTCCTTGATTATTTTTTTAATATCAGTTAGTTTAAATGTACAAAGTTTAAATGTTAGTTTAAATGTACTTTTCTGTACAAAGAACAATTTGTCCAAGGAGGTAATTATTATCTTCCCCAAAAATAACTCGCACGAAATTTTTCCGGTAGTGTCGTGTTTAGCCGTTCTTAGGGCAAAAGTCAACTCGTTGACGCAATACTTCCAGGGTCGGTGGTAAGTTTTTAGATCATCGAAAATTTGACTAATAAATTGGGGGCCGTTGTCTGATATTACCCTAAGTGGTGCACCATATTTTAAGACATATTTATTTAGAAAAGAATCAGATGAAATCAGATGACTCAGAAAAGAATTAGCTTAGGCTCTTTTAAGGGGGTCTATTTCTACCCACTTCAAGAAATGATCGACAATAAAGAGTAGATATCTATTTTTATTACTTTCACTTTTTGAATATGGGATTAACATATCTATTTCTATTATTTCATTTGGAAAAGTACCTCTTATGGTATTTAGATACTCGGCAGGGCTATATTTTATATCGTTAACTAATTGGCACGTATGGCAGGACATGACAAATTCCGTAACAAATTTTTGAAGCCGCGGAAAGAAGACAGCCTCGCGTACTCTCTGCACCATTTTTCGAATGCCAAGATAACCGGCAGTAGGTACATCATGTAATTCTTGTAAAATGCTAAGCCGTAAACTGGCTGGGATAACCGATCCTAATTAACTAATCTCATTAGTTGTTGTAGTATAAAATAAGAGCTTATCAATTATCTCGTAATTTTCTGATCTGTTTCTGATGGCCAATATATTCGGATGTTCGAAATTTTTCAGGTCTTGCAAGTATGCATAAATATGTCTAAATTCTGGATCGATTTGTAATTCAGATATAACAGATTTACAGGAGTTACAAGATTTTCGATGTTAATATAAAACATTTTATTTCTTTTTCCTCTTCATATAACTTTATTCTTGATAAAGCATCGGCTGCAACATTTTCTTTTCCAAGCGTATGTTTAATTATTCAATTCTACTCTTTTAATTTTAAGACCCATCTGATTAACCGCGGAGACAAATTTTTTCCGGAGTATAATTGACACACACCAACATGATCGGAATACGCAGTTATCGGTGCGTTGCCAAGATATACTCTGAAATTCTTTGCATTGCTAAAAGTGCAGCCAATGTTTCTTTCTCTGCAGCCGCGTAATTACGTTGTGTTTTGTAGAGAGTTTTTGAAATCCGGGAATGTTAAAATCGGCGCTTGTATTAACGCAGTTTTGAATTTCTTAAATGCGGTATTAGACCCAGATGACCAAGAAAACTGTGCTTTCCTTTGCTTTAATTTTAAGCTTGTTCAGCTATCTGTGCAAAGTTCTTTATGAATGTTCGATAGCAAGAACACATACTCAAGAATGAGGAAAGATTTTTCGCTGTGTTTGGTAGCGGGTAGTTCTTTATAGTAATTATTTTCGTATATTATGTTTGTATTCCTCTTTGATAAATTTTATAGCTTAGGTACCTAAGCTCTATTGTCGCAAATTTACACTTGGATGCATTCACTTTTAAGCCTGCGTTTCTCTTAATAATGCGAAAACTTCGTTTAAATCTTTAATATGTTCATTAATATTTTTACTAGTTACTATAATATCATCGAGGTAAATAAAGGTGGATTTTCCGAGGTTAGCCCCATGGTGTTATAATATCCACGGTGCGCTGCAAAGTTGCCGGGGCTCCACAAAAGCCGAAGGCATTCTAAGAAATGCATGTGTCTGATATTGTAATGAAAGCAATTTTCGATACATCTTTGTATTTAATAGCTATCTGAAAGTATCCTGAGGTGAGATTGAGGGTGGTCATGAATTTAGTTCACTTGGTTTTTTTATTATTTCTTCAATTATAAGTAGTTAACCTATTTAGCTTTCTATAATCATATGCTTCGGTTCATTCTTGACGTATTCCTGTGACAATTTGTTTAGATTTTTTTTCTGTAAATGG
>KK121301.1:578734-671987 GCA_000611955.2 Stegodyphus mimosarum | reverse complement strand
ACTCGTCAATAGTCAACAATCTGCCACCGTAAGTTAAAACTTAATTCAAAGAAGTTAACATAAATTTTAACGTTAAAGTCTATTTCCTGAAAAAAACTAATACTTAAATGAAGTATCAATTCTATAGACACTACTAAAATTATATTACTACTACTCTTTGCAAAAAAAAAAATAGTTTTATAAGTTCAGTCTCTTAGGTGTCTTCATTTCACAATTACATGCAGATCGTTTGAGAAGAGTCTTACAAAGTTTTTTACTTTTATCTTTTCTGTTACCTTCAGGCTATCATTACTTTTGGACTGGGTTTTGCTGTCTTCTGTTGCTTCAGCAGCATTTTGGTGTTCAACAATTTCTAACGGTTTTTTTACTCTTTTAATTGGTCGTAACAGTATACTCGATGCTGTCTTGACGTATACCGTTCTGACTTTACCGTCTGGATAAGGACTTGATCTTGGATAAACCTTAACATTTTCACAATTGGCCAGTCTAAACGTTTCTTATTATCACTTCCAATTACTAGGATGTCATCAACATTTATCTTCTTCGGCAACCTTTTATTGACCTCCCTCTTCAGCTGGCCTAAAAGCATCACTACGAAATCTTCTTTCAATCTTAGTCTGTACTTGAACAGTGTATTCTTGAGCTTCTATAAAGTCTAGATCAAGTACTCAAATTTCTTCAGCATCTTTCAATAACATATTAGAAGTCAAGGGAATTGGATTACTTGGATCTTCAGAAATGTAACTTATAGGTCGAGGGCTGACGATTCCTTCGCAGTCACAGAGAACTGTTGCTAATTAATTCGAAATCGAGCAAAGTTTTGCCAACAACTTTTCTAGGTAGTTGTTTAGAAGCCTCTATCATTCTCTTCCACTATCCACCCTACCATATTGTGCAGAAGGAGGAATGGTCTTTCAGCGGATCTTCTTTGCAGTGCTGTAAACTTCAATTTTCTTCCGATGAATAATATTCAAACCATTAGCTTCTGCTACAAAATTACTTCCATTGCCATTGTTGATTATAGATGATCGTCCTGAACGTCTGATAAGCCTTCGGAACCCTTGATAAAAGCGATCAGTTGATAGAATGGAAATCAGTTAGTCATGTACCTGTCGATATACTCTACATGTAAGTAGACATACCCATACTTTCTTCGGCTCACCAGCGGTCGAGTTGTAAAATCGTTGAACGCTCATAATTCCAATATAGGTTTGATTCCAGTCGAGCTAGCTGGCTGCATGTGCATTTTCGTGGTTTCCCTTAGAAAGCCCTCCACGAAGGAATCCACCCGCTTAGGCAGATAGTCTTAGTGTACTTTGCTATAAACAACTAAACCAAACTAACCAACTATGTTTTCGTCTGCGTTGCCTTCTCTTGGTCTCTGAGACTGAAAGGACAATTAAAATCTACGCCTATTACTTCAAAAACCTTGGCATTATGTACACAATCTTCAGGGAAGCCTTCATATTTTTAACTTTGTACTATTTACTGTTTAAACATTGATTAAAAATAGTTCGGATAGTTTGACAACCAACTAAAATCCAACAGTGCTGTCTAAGAATTGTTGCCATCATCTGAGTACTAGCGTAAGTTTAAATGTGTATTAAAAATCAATCTGAAAACAACAAAATGATTATGATTAGGTAAAACTGTTGGATACTTAAAATCCTTCTTATCTTCTCAATGAGAAATCTTCGTTCTTAATTGTAAAACACGATTTTCTTCAACGTGGGGAAAGGGGGTGTAAACTGAATAAAAACAGAATTGCCCAAAAAAGTTTCCCTTTGCTTTAGCTGTAACATCTTGTTTTCATCTACTGTTTATTCCTTGAAAAACAAATCACCATGGATACGTTGGTTCTTTGGAATTGAACTATTCTTGTACCGTAAAATTCAAGCCAGCATACGCACTATGCGAATGTACTTCAAGAAATGCTTATAATACGAGTTTATATCTTAAATTTGAACGATCAATAATAGAAGTCAATAGCAAACACCTCCAATAAAACACGGAAGAGGGAGTATTATGACTTTTGGAAGTATGTTTTCAAAAGGATCTTGTAAATTGGCTTTTACTAATGCATTGATGGTGTTCTGGACGCACGTAAATATAGGGACATTTTGCGAAACAACTTATTTGATAGTACGTCAAAATTAGATCTGTAGAAACTGTAATTACAGGATCCAGATGGCGCGTCTGATTTTTTTTTATTTGAATTAATTGCGATTGAGGCTGCGAAGAATGGTGAACCATGAAATGTAAAGTGCGAACTCTACATGTAACCGTAATTATAAGTGTTTTCTTGTCGTCATGTATTGTCTGTGTCGTCAATAAAATTGGATAAAATATTGGATTGAATTGATCTCGTCTGACAGGTAAGAAACTTTGATTATTTTATTTGTTTGAATGTTGAAGTAGAATTCTAAAGCGAAAGCGATTTTTAGATATAAGTTATATCAAGATCTACAAAATGATTTCCGTTTCCAGCCAAACAGCGACCTCAAGCACGCAGACAAGGTGACTACCGAATGGTGGTTGTACAAAGTTCTCCGAAGATCAGAAACACCCCTTCGGTCTCCTGATCTGAATCCAATCGAGAATTGGTGGCAATCTTTAGACGAAAAGTGATATAGCAGAAGTTTTCAGGTAAAATTGAATTTAAAACAATTCTTTTAAACGAATGGGTAAATCTCTCATCCAATCCAACACTTGTTAAATTTGTGCTAAGAAGATTACAAGCTGTAATCGATAACTAGGGTCTTTTCACCAAGTATTAACATTTTATTTATTTATTTATTTATTTTTGCGTAAGTTTGTAGATTTTTGTTATGTTCAAATTCTTTTCTCCTTCCGAATTTTGGAATTCTTTAAATTGTAGATTACTTTTATTTTTATAACAAATGTTTCTGAATTAAAATATTTATGCTTTTCAAATGCTCATTTTATGCAAACGAATAACAACGTTGATTTATCAGCAGCATTTTTATGCTAAATAAACCTTAATCAAATGCTTTTTTCAGCCACTGTATGTCCTCTAACATTAGGAGAGTAAGTAAGATTCGGACAGAAAATTATTTTGTTTAACAGGGGATGAATCATGATTTATAAAAAAGTACTTAAAGTGAGTTGATTTTTAATGTGCAAGCGATTAAGGCATTATCAACCTTGAAAAGCACTGGATTATTTTAGATTATGGCAAAGCAGACAAGGGCTATCTGGCTACGAGAAGGGATGCCTTCATGGAGGACTTTTTCCTTTTAAAAGTCCTTCATGAAGGAGGTGTCCTCCGTGGAGTGGTTCATATTCACGTTATACACGGGAAAAGTCTGAAAAGTCTTTTGCAGCCAGCTCGTTTGCCCGAAATTGAACTTGAGTCGAACTGTTCATCGTTTATACCGCGCAACCGCTGGTGGGCCCATCTTTTCAGGGACATGTCTCTTTGCGATGCAGTGTCTGCAGGATATAATTTTGACCACGGGCATCTAATTCTGGATTCAGGTTTCATATTCTTGTAAACAATAACAGATGGGGCAGAACTGTTGGTTTATTGCAAAATTGAACATGTTGCAAAGTGCAAATGCATATTGATGGCGCAAACAAAGAACAGCTTTCAGAGCCTAGAAACGAAATCATTGTTTCATATCCTCGAATGCAACTGCAATCTTGTGAAACTGTGTATGTGGTTTTTTTGCATCGAGGTTTGTGTGCTTAATTTAATGCTGGGTAGATCTTATTCCTGAACGTCTTTCAAGGTTCCATATGACAGAATAGTTTATCTGTAGGACTAGATATCTTTTCTAGATATTTGAACCGCGGCTGAGAATAAAACTGAGGTACTTTTAAGGAACATAATTCAACAGACATTTAGCTTTTGAACTTAAAAAAATTTTTTAAGAAACATGAATGTGTAGTAAATATAAAAAGAGCAGAAGACATTTTCAAACCACATAATGTAAAAAACTAACCATGAAATAGTTTATGATGTAAAAGATAGATTTCTGTTTTGGTCTTTTCAACTGTTTAATAGCGACGTAATAAGAGCTTAAACTGAAGATAATTTAGCAACTTCATTTTGCTTTTAGTAACTATTTTAAAACACGTAAAATCTCGCTATTACGTGTAAAGTGTTCCGTACGGGAGCGTTCCAGAAGGGATTTGAATAAGCAAATGAAAATATCTGCAAAGCCTTAGGTTCAGTTATAAAAGTAATGAAATTTTAAATTGACTAATAAATTATAAAATTTCTTCCGAAAACAAAAGCTGTCACTCAGAGATTTTGAGTCTGCTGATAACAGGTAAAATTACATAAAACAGCTAAACCTAAATATGAGATGGAAAAGTAAGCAGAAGTTGTCCTTGGATATATTTTGTTGTTCAAAACGTAAACTGCAGTTCAGAAGTTTGTACGAATAACATAGAAATGAAATGAGGATTTCTGATTTCATTTCATTCAGAAAGCACAGTATACATCAGTAACAGGTCTTTCATTCTGAAAGAATAGAATATGCATTGAGAAATTAGAAGTCAGGTACGTGTACAGTGAAGTTACAATATATCCAAGCAGAAATCCGAAAGTTCTGGTTCTGATAATAAGCCTGAGTTCGTAGTCTTTCTATATGAAAAGAAATTTCCTTCTTCAAATCTAATTTTCTCGCAATTTTTTTTTTGACAAAAGTTCAGAGAAAACTGGACATTTCTGAAATTCATTCACTGTACTATGGAGTATCTGAATTAATTTTTCTAATTGCATTGATTTTACGAATTCTGCAATATTAATATCAACAAGCTGAACAGCCTTTTGTCATTACTAATGTAAGTCAACAACTGAATAATATAATTAGCTTGTTGATTACATCTAGACGTATACTATACCCCAAATTTCATACACCAAGCAAAATTGAGTTGAAATTACGATTATGAACTTGTTAACAGCATTAATTAATTCTAAAAGTTTATAATAAGTTTAATTTCAGTCCTCAAATTTGGTGAATTTTTAAACTTTTAGGATGTGTATTTTATTAATTTATATACTGTGCATTATTAAACAAAGTTACTACATAAATTATGTAGCCAAGTTTGAAACAACAGATCATGCTTACTTCCGCACATAAAAATAATTTTAAAAAATTTGTATTAAACAGCACGATTTTATGGAAATTCGGGATATGCTTTTTATATGAGTTTGCTAAAAGATTGATTTAGAATAAACACACGTACATACCATGTTTCCTGCTTAATTTAAATATTTTCATAACCAAATAGGTGCAGCCGAAACAACGATTTAGCTAAATCGAGACCAGCCCCTCACACATACTCTTAGAAGGAAGAAGGAAATAGAAGGAATTTTGTTCGTGATAGCGGCAACCCTTTTCATCTCTGAAGTTTTCCAAGTTGTGAAGTGATTTACAACTGTTTACAAAGAATTAATCCTCAGACTAGCAGACAGCTTCATCTATTTTTTTCTGATTTATAATCAGTGGTATTTCCATATCACCGGATGTTAAAATGAAAGGCGTCGTTTCGTTTACTGCTAACTAATCACCATATTTCATTTCCAACAAAATGTAGCTACTGATTTCAGCAGATACGAATTTTTGTAGCCCACACGAATATACGTATCACCAGTATTGATGGATTTAGAGACAGGTTTTTCTACTCTTTAAATTTAATCCTTTTTTGTTACGTGAATTTCTAAACAGTAAATCTGATGTGTATAAAAATGAAGTAATAGAAAAGACCGTGCAAAATTTCTAGAATTGTAGGTAAAAATCATGAATGGATAAGAGACTTAAAGGCAATATAAAGAAGATAAAATGCATTGAGTCACAAAAGTGTACATACGATTGAAAAATGTAAAAAGAAAAATAGAAATCAGTCCATTTGTCAAGTACAGTATTTATTTCGTGCAATAGCAATTAAATATGTATTGAAAAATTCATACAGAAGCAACCTGCATTATTAAAACACAAGAAAAATAAAAGTTTCATTCTTGTGCTTTTCAGCGAAAGCGTGCATACGATTCGTATTCTGAAAGTAATTGACAGCTTTCAATAGCGGATTGGTCGTCTGTAGTTTCTATGACTACAGACAGCATCGCTGGCATGGAGTTCAGACATTTTTGCTGCTTTCTTTCCGGTAATTTTCTGCCATTATGAGATGATACTTTGTTGGTTGTTCTGGTATGCAGCAGGAGATGCATTACTCCTGCACTTTCCAGATTTCTGAATGAGTCCCCTTAGGGTTCTGACGCATGTAAAAATCCAAAGATGAAATTTTTCCAGTTGAGATAGCGTTGTAAAAGGAAAAGAGAAGTGAAGCCCTGAGCTTCGGTGATCAGCAAGCCATGTCTAGGGCACCTGCAGAAGGACAGGTAGGTGGGAAAAACTGGGCGGAAACACGTGAAGAAGTTTGTCGAATCCGGAACGTGATGGCCATTATGAGAACAGATTACCTCACAACTCTGTTTTACTAGAAACATCTTTTGGATTAACTCCTTTTTTGTTCATCCCCCAGATATTCCATCAGGTGGAGATCTGGGGACTGTAGCGGGACTCTGTATTATTTTTTAACATGATACAAAACTCATTCCCTTATAAGACCGGAAGTATGTTTGGGATCGTTACTTGTTGGAATATATAATTTAAGGATATAGATCAGCCATACTACCACGAAAACATGTCTTCAGTATATTCACATATATATTTCGTATATATATCAAATGCTGTGTTCATAAACTGTAATTGAAAAACAATTGGTAGCCATACATCCTCAGACCATGACAGAATCTCCTTCCGTGTTTTACATTTAGCATAATGTTTTTAATTTTGAGATCTTCATTTTGCTTTACGTCACTTTAGTTCTTCCATCATTCTCGAAAACGCCAAACTGTCACTTGTTGATACGCATCACTCTACTCCAAATTCAGGATCTTCTTCACGAGCTTTATAATATAATTTTGAAATATCCAGTCTCTTGCCTGGTTGATTGCACTTAAGAAAGACCTTTTTCCTTGAATTCTGGAATGATTTTCCCCCTTCATCAGACACTGACAAACAGTTTCAGGATGTACTTCAATTCCCGTTGTCTCTTTGAGTTCCGTTGTAAGTAGTATTGCGTCTAATTTAGGGTTGAAGTTAATTTTCCTTCTGAAGGAACGCCTTTCTCGATCGGCGCTTTTCTGATAGCCATGGGTTTGATCCCAGGTAAACGAGATGGCTGCATGGGCGTTTTTGTGTTTTCCCCATGTGTAACGTGGATACAAGTCAGTTTTCTTTAGAAAGGTCCTGCACGATGGCATTCCCCCTTAGGCAGATAGCCTTCAGGTGCTTTGCCATAACCAAATAAACCAAACCAATTCAAGACAGACTTTTTATGAAATGTATTGCCTTAATATCCAGTACCCTACTTATGAACCTCTCACTGTGTTCTTAACAACTAGAGGGATTTAAAGTACTGTGATTGTGGTGCTTTTCGCCATCGTTTCGCTGAACGTCTGGAGCCGCTAGATTCTATTACCACTTAAAATGGAATATAATGACCTGTATAATTGTGCTTTGAAAACTGTAATTCTGTTTCCTTCTACGTGTTTGCGTGAGAAAGGGTTTTCATATCCAATTCAGATAAAACCAAAGTACTGAAATCGAATTGATGTATATGCGGATATCATATTTAAGCGCACCAGTATACGTTCAAACATAAAACAGTTGTACAAGAATGTGAGTATCATCAATAAGATAAAGAGTATCCAAATTCTTAATATCCTTAAATAATTAAAAACGAATGCGAATTTTTTCTATTAATTTAATTAATATCTATATTGAGTTAAATTAGTTTTAGTTAATTGTATTTTAAAAATATAAGCATGCTCCTATGTATGCCAAAAAATGTATGTAAAAAATTGCTTTAGAAGGCTGAGTAGGTGATCCGGAGACCATACTAATTTACAAAAGTGATCCCTACGTGAAAAAATTTGTGAAACTCTGCTGTAAGGTAATTCAGATTCGGCAGAAAAGACGATGTCACACGAATGACGCGCCCATGTGCGATATTGAATGCACCATTGTAGGCGCTGATTTTTGAGCTATCGCGTCAAGGAAAACCGAAGCAACAAATGCCTTACGTTAGGAGTATTGCAGACGTCGTCGCACCATATGCGTGAATACTTGATGCTGTGTAATGCATCCAATTTCTTGACCCAGGGTACTTGATGTGGCTGAGATGTCTGTCGTCTCGGGCGTTAAAAGGTTATCGCATCTAGCGACGGTCCCTGCTAGACGGGACTTTCCTGAGAAAGGAGATTCTGGTAGCACTGGTTTAAACGGGAGGATTCCTAGGAAAAACAGCTCCGCTGGAAGCTAAGTCCCGCCTAGCTGTGGAAATGATGTACCGACTACACGGGATTTTTTTAAACTTTGCCGAAAATGTTTCGGTTGCAGCTCTATCCCGGGTGGAGATCAACCAATTAGACGAAAGTTCTGCTTCTGAAGGATCACGTGATCCCAATCTGAACTATAATCGATTACTGTTTGGTGTTCAAGTCAGTGTAGTAAGTGAAAATGGTAACCTAGCTGCGTAGGTTTCGTGGAATTGTGCGCGTTCTGAAAATTGCCCCCTTTCGACGTCTAGTCCCTAGTAGAGGAAACATATGCGATAGGGACATTACTGTGTGGGGTCTGTAAAGACCCCATCAGTTACAAATTTTCATAATAGTCATAGGATCTGGAGCAATGCGAACAATGATTGCAAGATATGATAAATCGCAGTCCCACTAGACTACGATTCTTCCTTCATCGAGTTTTGAGACGTGCTAAGATGAGTTTCTTCATCTGTCACAAGGCATAACACGACCATTGTAGGCGCTGATTGTAGTCCAAACACCATTGTAGTCCAAACAAGGAGTAAAAAAGGATTTCAAAATTTACAGTTTGTCTCGGAAAATCCTTCATGAAAGCATCCTTCCTCTTTGACAAATAATCCTTGTGTGGTTTTCCATAATCTAATAAATCCATTGGGAAAAACGTTAAAAATACCAACCAGCCTGTTCGCTGGAAAGATGACCTGGGAACTACTAGTGTTCAGCGGTTTTAGCTATTCGGGCTGTTCGATTTATCAGTTTTGTCTTAAGATTAAGCGAGGCAACAGTTTCTGGAGACAAATAAATCCAGAAGTTGCGTTTTAACAAAAATTCGTTTGATATGTTAAACAAAAGAGAAATTTCATAAATTTAACTTTTTTTTTTGTACATTATTAGACCGATTGAATACTTAATTTAAATTCTAATCAGACATATGATATATTGGTTGCATTTGGTGTTTCCTTTGATTTCCTTGGTGCTTTTTTTTATTTCCCCATATACACGTTATGGACACGTTACACATGGGGAAAAGCACGAAAACGCCCATGCAGCCTGCCCGTTCGCCTAGAATCGAACCCAAATCGGAACTACCAGTGTTCAGCGATTTCACCGCTCGGTCGCTGGTGGGCGGAGTGGATCGCCGTTAGATTTTGGGAGATTGTCTTGGGTTTGATTCCAGGTGCGTAGGTGGTTTTTCCCATATATAATGTGAATACGAACTAGTTTCCGTTCTCCTCTCACGTAGATAGCCACCATGTGATTTGCCATATTTAAGTAATGTGATCTTTTAAATTTAAACTGTATGTTGTTTAACTAACTGAGGGACTTTAAAGCAGTGCTGAAGCTCTTCTGTTATAGGACAAGACATTCCACACAATTTTCTGTGGAAAGATAAGTGCTCCAGTGTTTGATCACCTATTGTTGAATTAGATGCATTTTTCTTATTATATTAAAGTGTTCTCTTTTTCAAAGAAAGCAATGTGAATAAACAATGTACTTTTCTATTTCGTTCTATGTTTATTAATACAACTACCTAAAAGATATTCATATATTTAGATATTGACAGATAAATTTAAAGTTCTTATGTTTAAAAAAGTTTTACCACAGTCGAAATGAGCTGATGACGGAAGTATGTTTCCTGCCTGGAAATATTAAGTTGACTAATATATCTTTCTGTTTTTTAACGGAAAAGATCCTTAATGTTCTTAGTAATTGACACACTTAATTTAAATTCTAATCATGTGTCTAATTAATGTAATTTACAGTATATCTAAATCAGGGGTCGCCAAACTTTTTTGATCATCGCCCCCTATATAATTTTTCGAAATCTCCATAGACCCCCACAAAGGTAATTTTCAGGTAATTAAAATAAAACTATATATTAGTCTAAATATTTAATAAATCAGAAACAGTAAGTAAAGTAGCTACAAATTTTTTACTTCTTAATGAGATGAGTGTGCCTGGTGTTTCTTGGCAAGGTTCGCTATATTGGGTTCGAAATTAGTCAATTTTAACCGTAAATCCCCTCGAAGCTCCACATTTAATTTATTTCTGTTTTTAGTTAAAATTGAATTAACGTGACTGAAACCGGCTTCAACCATATACGAACTTGGAAACGCCAGCATAAATGGCTGAACTATTTCGTAAAGTTTCACATATTTTTGCTTTATATTTATATTAGTCCAAAATTTATGTATTGTCAAATTTTTAATAAGCGTTTTTGCTTCAACAATAGTTCAGCAAGCTCATCTTGTATGTTGATGTCGACGTTATCAATTTGCGCCGAAAATGGCGCAATAATCCAATTAGGGATGTCGATGTTTTCCAAATCAACAAAGCGCAGTTAAAATCGTCGCTTAATTTTTGAAGATGATTTGTATATATTTCCAAGTCTTCTTTTATTTTTAATTGTTGCAGATTTGAAAAATACTTATAATCCTTACGTAGCAATGAAGATCTAAATAAATTTAATTTTACTTTGAAGCCTAACAGTATTGTCCGAGCTTAGATAATTGTTACATCTTTTCCTTGCAGTTTTGTTTGAACGTCATTAAATTTTCTAAATAAGTCTGCTAAATAAAAAATATGGTTCTTATTGTTTTGGAGTTCATTGCTTAGAACAGGATTTATTTCGTTGTTGATTGTTTTCTGATTTATTATTTATTTTCTATAAAGAATATAATATTAAGTCAATTATAAAAATATTTTAAATTTTTACGTACGCGGTTAGATATGTGTGATTTGCGTATTAAGAACTGTTTTTCCTTCGAGTCCCAATAGACCCCCATTCGACCCCTTGAGTCAGATAGACCCCTACTGTTGTTAAATAGACCACTTTGGCGACCCCTGATCTAAATCATATTATTTATAATGTTCCTAGTACATAATATTTATAAATATTTGAACGTTATTATAATAAAATATAGACATTTCTGACTCCGTATACTATGTGCCTTGATACATTAGTTATTCTTCAGAACTACCTCATTTTAGTTCAGTTATTAACATTTACTGCTGTTGCAATATTTATTTTGCAAGCACAATAAAGTAGTTATAGGAGCATTTTTACCTTCCTTTTTCTGAGTTGCGCGACGATTGCTTCACGCATAATTTACTTTGTCAAGTGTGTTAACTTGTTTTTTTCGGCACTTGTATTGACTATTTGAAAAGATAAGCTAGAATTGCCTTTTTTGTATTTTAAATATTGCGACTAATATTGGAAAATATTTAGTGAATTATTCATACTTAAAATACTGTTAGATTCTTCAGGCGGCTAAAGTTACGTTCATAATCGATGAACTCTACAGAAATTGAATGAGTGATGACCCAAAGAACCCTTGTCGATTGTCCTTGCACAATTGTTCATTGCCCTTGCAGAACTCTAATCCCTTGCAGAATCAGTTAAATATCTTGAAACTTAGTTACATATCATCCCTTAATTATGAGCAACAAACACGAAAACTAATACAGAATTTCCGGAACAGACAGTGAGCGTCAGTAGAAATTTAAGATATTAGAAACTGATTGTTAATGTTAAAATTATAAGAAAACTTGTAAAGCATTAGCTTAGAACATTAGTTACGTTTGCCCGTTGTTTGTTCAAGAAACTTAACACGTAAAAGTATGTATTTTTTATCAATCTAGAAAATAGGTGATAATGCTACAATCTTAGTATCTGACTCCTTCTACAACAATCAGTTTGCTGTTTTTCCTGTTTAATTTCTGTCCTGAAATATTTTCATTAATTCATAAATTGTCCTTTCTCTGAAAATATTTGTAAGCCATTGGCAAAATTTACTTCTGTTCTTGTAAACTGGATACATTTCCAGCTTACAAGAACTATCCGAAAAGAGAAAAGCATTGTTGATTTATGAGAGACCAAAAACATTACACGATGACCATCATCTTGCAGTTGACGAAGATGTGCAGTCGTGATAGCTTGTTAGCTGACTTCATACATAAGATTTGCTAATGAAGACGCAATTTCTGACTGTACAAATTTTGATGGTTTGCGAAAGAAGTCTTTGTTTCAGATGGCACTTGATGTGCCATCTGAAATCTGAATCTGGCTATCGTTTTCACAGAAAAAAAAAAAAATGCTTGGTTTTGGGTTCATAGATATATGCATTAATTCGCTTAATCATTTATTTTATAAACATACTAGTTCCATTCATATGCGCTTACTAGTGGCTAAGTGAATAAAACTGCTGAACGCTTGTAGTTCTGTCAGATTGATTGTTCCCGGCGCTGTTTATATCCACAGCATCCTTTTCATTTAATATTGCTATTCGATTTTGTGAGTTGGTGTTCTCCCTCACGACCATACTTCCAAAACGGGAATTAGGCTCTGATTTTCCACCACACCCATTCCATCTTTTTCAGCATTTAACCGAATCTTCTCACTTTAAAGCCCACTAGTGCATAAAACCGTTAAACTTTGGTAGTTGAGTCCGGTTTCAAGTTGTGTGTACAAACATGTAGCATGGACACTTTTATCATTTACCCCATGTCTAGCATGAGCATAAGCTAAATTCCGTTAGATAAAGGTCCTCTACGAAAGCATCACTTCTAAAGATTATGGTCTTCGAAAACTTTGTAATATTCAATTAAACAACTTTCCTCTCACATTGGGTGAAACTTGTTCCGTATTAACTCTATTCGTATTGTTTTTACTTTAACTATTTCCCTTGACATGTAAACATAAATATTTCATATTGTAACGTAAAATATTTTAAGTTTTATTGCTTTTTTTTTTGTTTGTTTGGTATCTTATTCGTTTTTACATTTGACTCACACTTCCACTTTACCTTTTGCTATTAACGTCATCATTTTACGTTTTTGTATGCGTATCTTTTTTTTAAATATTTCACGACCTATTTTAGTGCCATTGTTGGACTAAAGTCATTGTTAACTTTGTCCTTTTCTAAGCATCATTTGCTTTCTTAAATTATCCGTGTTAGAGGGCCTAACCCTAAATCATACGAATATAAAATTTGACTGGATAACACAATTGATACCCCCCCCCCCAAAAAAAGTAGTTTCACCTAAGGAATTTAAATTCACTCTGTTCTAAGAATAAAAGGCTACAGACCATTTTACTAGTTTGATATTTATAATTTTTATATGGTATATTTTCGGTCTATTTCATTTTTTTTTTCATTTGGCCCTTTTTTTAACATTATCATATTCGCGATTTTCTTTTACTGCTTATGGGCTTGGTGTGCGATAATGACAGCTTGGGATTTTATTAGTTTTCTTCAGTTGTAATATGAATAAGGACAACTTGAGAAAATTTCCACAAAGGCATCCGTCCTGAGACAGACTATCTTTACTTTCATAAGTGCTTAACTGCTTTTTCTCGTAATTCCACTGCATGTTTTTAGACACTTTATTTTGCCTTATTTTATCGTTTTATATTTCTGCATACTGTTCTCTACTGTTACTGTTCTGTTATGTGTTTTACCCCTGGGGTTTGTCTCTTAGAGTCTGGTTTGGTTTGCTTTAGTGAAATTACGGCAAAGCACATTAGAGCTATCTGCTTAGAGGGAAGAATGCTTTCGTGGAGGACCTTTCTAAGACAAACTGGCTAGTATGCCCGTTACACATGAGAAAAACTACGAAAACGCTCATGCAACCAGCCCGTCCGTCTGGAATCGAACTCGGGTCAGAACTACCAGTGTTCAGCGACTTTACCGCTCCGTCGCTGGTGGGCTTGTCGCTTAGAGATTCAGTGGCATTGCACAGATGTTACATGCATATAGAAAATTCTACAGATTTGAAATAAATGCAGTTTATGTTGTTTTTAAAGAAAGTGTACTTGAACTATTCGATAGCAATAAATCATTCGGAAAGAATTCGTTAACGTAAGGATACTAAAATACACATAGTTATCAAAATAAAATTAAGGAAGTTATCAGTTACTTCAGGCGTTACGGGATTCAGTGTCTGTATAAATGTTTTTGTTCATAACTATTAATATGATTTAAGCATTTGCTTTTTAAATCACGGGCCTTATGTACGGTTTGAAGAAATATTGTAACTTACGATAATTTTAATAATGGTAATAAACTCTGAATGTATCCCAAATGGTGTACGTTGCGATCAACTAAGATAAGCTGCATGTAATTGTTGTTATGAACATATTTTATCTTGAACGAAGTGAAACCGAAAGTTGGTCATACTCACTACCCGCGAAGCGTTTTCTCATGTGATCGAACAGCCCATTGTATCAAAATGTTTCGTGAATGGGGCTAGTACGGCACTATGCCACCAGAGAGCGTCTCTAGCCTCAATTTAGCCTGCGAAAGTTCTATCTGCATTTTCCCGTTCCCGTTATTCTTCTGTGAGACACGCAGAGGTGAGTTTAACCCAAAGTGCTCTGCTTTATGGAAGGAACTAAGAATAGAGCGAAGGACAAATTTGGCGGCTTCTGAAACAGCGGCCAAAGTCCGTCGACGCTGTCGTTGCTTCCGGGCTTCGAAAGCGCGCTGAATTGTCCGTCTACCACCCTTATCATAGAATACTATAGTTAATCCGATAACTACAAACTGTATCTTAAAAATAGGTTCATTTTGCGTCATAAAGGCATGACTGGAACATTTCACCCCCCTCCCATTTTATGCCATTCTAATAGTACATTCTATACGGAGTCCAATACTTCATTTACCACACTAATTGAAGATTTTTCTATGCACCGCACATTTCGTTTCGCTTTATAAGACATAAGAAAGCGCAAAAGTATAAAATGAATTTTCAGTTACACTTATCCAGGGCAAAAGAATATATATATACACTAAAATCACCAGAGTATATTCAAGTAAACATTTCGTACTACAATATATGAACTATAAAGAAACTTGACCTCTCCTGGGCTCCACTAGTGGCCGAGTGGTTAAAACTATTGAATACTGGGAGCTTGACCCGGGTTCCACCCCATGGGCGAACAGGTGACTGCATGGTTGATTTTCGCCACTTGTAACATGAATACGAGCCAACTTCCCTTAGAAAAACCTCCGCGAAAGCATCCCTTCTCGGAGGTAGATAGCCCTCGTGTACTTTGCCATATTCCATTACCCTGTGACATCACCATTGTGACGCATGGGGAGAAACCGCAAATAGGAATCAAGGCAGGCAATTTATTAAGATGATTTAAACTGCCTAGTTATTCTGTATGAATATAAAACTCGTGTTTCAAATATTTAATATATGAAAATGAATATTTTATTCTGAAATATTTTAAGGCAAATTTCGATTTCAGAGTTTATATTTTTCATGGCATAACCACCAGTTTAAATTTCTATATTATAGGTGTCGGTACTTTTTCATGAATCGACCCCTCCTACACGTAAAGTCGCCAATTCATTGGCTTATTTACGGCTTATGGTCCTGTTCACTCTACTGCCCCATCACGATTGTATTTTATCTCCCCAATGAACTTGAAGGCACTGATCAGGGAAATGCTCTTTAAATATAAAATACGTAAATCCACATGTATTCCGACATATATATACCATTCTCGAAAATATGCCCAAAACACAGCAGTTCTACTGAATGCTGAAACTAAGGTTGCGCATAATCAGAAGGTATTTAGATTCTTTTTTTAGAATCGCATTACAGAAATGGGAGAAGGGAAAATAAACAGGTAAACGGACCTGGTTAACTGGCAACGAGACATTGGACTCTGATGAAATCACCTGGGCTATGAACATCAATTTTATTCATTTTTGCTTAGTCAGCATTTGTTGTAGGAGTATTTTTATGTCAAAAGCATATTTTAAAGCTATCTGATATTTAAATAAAGTGTGTACCCTTACCTGGGCCCACCATCGGCCGAGCGGTAAAGTCGCTGAACACCTGGGTATTCCGACTTGTGTTCGATTCCAATCGAACTGAGTGGCTGCATTGGCGTTTTCGCGGTAGATAGTCCTAGTGTTCTTTGCTGTATTCGTAATAAACCAAATCAAAGCAAACATTTACCTGGATGTCCAGTTAGTTTTTATTCAATAACCGACCATGATCTCTTCTTTCCCACGAAGGTAATAAATCATCTTCAGTTTCCACGGAACTGCAGCTAATATCTACCAGCAGCAATGTGATTAATTGGCCATATCCTCACGTGAATATATTGTTTTTCTATGAGGACAACAGCGACTCCAGTTTAAACTGAGGGAAAATTTATGACACAGCCCTGAACAAAAGTGCAGAATACTGCCATGGATTTGCTTGGCCATTGCCCCATATGGTATGGAGGCTAGTGGAGGAAAATCGCTATTTGGAAATCCAGACTGCGTGTTCGAATCTCTCAAAACGTTTGGTTGGTTGTGTGTTTTTTCCAGGGTGCAATGTCTGTCTACCCCGTGTAGTGCATCCCGAGCAATGTTCTCGGTGATAGGATGGCTAAAATACTGATTAGTTCGTCCATTTCCGACAAACTGTTCCAAGACTTATTGTCGGCCTTTGGGGAGGGGGAAAAATCCCTTGTTTGGGCATTTTTTAATGGGAATACGAGTCAGAGAGCTACCCACGAATGTATACCTCCTTTTACAGATATCCCTTTGAGTGCTTTGTCGTAATCGATTTAAAAAAGCTACGATTTGTATGTATTAGGTTGAAGCAAAGCAAACCAGGGTTATCTGCCTAAGGAGGGGCTGCCTTCGTAGAAGAATTTTCTAAAGGAAACTAGCTTGTATTCATATTACATACAGTGGAAAAAAAACACGAACACACCCATGCAGCCAGCTCATTTACCGAAATTTGAGCCTGGATCGAATTACCTGAAATGCAGCGGTCTTTCCGCTTGGCAACTGGTGGGCACAAGCAAACTGTGCAATGAAAATACGAGCTGTTTTTCTTTAAAAACATCCAAGGCAAAAGTCCAAGATAGATAGCCCTGTCATAACAACGACTAGCCCTATATTACGAGCGAGATACATTCCTAAGAGCATCTTTAAGTTGGATTTGTTCGTAATCGACCCCTGTGAACAGCGCATGTATGGTTGTTATAATAATATAATAGGCCATATGTGGTAATAGTAATGCAGTGTAATTTCTATAATAACCGCTTGATTATAATAACAAATTACAGAAAATGTTATTAAGACTAACAAACAAACCATAAAAATATATACATATAAAACAATCAGACAGAAGATAAGCTGGGAGAGGGGGGGGTTCACTTTGGACGCTAACCTAATATTTGCTTCAATAACTTTACTCACTGGAAAGAGCATTTTAGGCAAGAACATAGGATAAATGCTAGGGAATATGGAATGAGTGCTGAAGAATCAGAATCTCATTCGAGCTTTGAAAGCACGGTCATAAGGGCAAACACAGACCTGCAAAATTGAACGGAAACATTAAGATCGAGTGCATGCAGTGTATCAGCAATCGTGGCTTAGCGTAAAGACACTACCCCCACTTAGGCCATGCAGGTGTGCTTGCATATGCGAAGGATACTATTTCTTAAACACTTTAATTTCAAATTATCTTCGCTGAAAGCCCTCTCATAAGTGTGAAGTGTCGTAAGTTGGCTCATACCTATTTGCCTTTTTAACAGCAATATGGTATAATACCATGCGACAGGTAATTTTTGCTACTGACAGCAATGAAAAATCACACCTTTACCATATGAAATATTATATTTTAATAAGGTATGTCTTCTTCACTCTCCCGTTAACACCATTCGAAAAACAAAATTCATGAAGGATTATGATAATGATCATGAAGATCTACTATTTTACCATCCAGATTTCCTTCAGCACTTTCTTTCATTTTCTGCCTCAAGGTTTGGGTAAGTTAGTTAAATGTGGAAAAGCGTACGAGGGCTATCTGCCTAAGAGGAGGGATGCCTTTCGTGGAGGATTTTGGAACTTGTCCCGTAAAGGAAGGAAACTTGTCCCGTATTCACATAACGCATTGAGAAAACACAAAAACTAACCATGCACCCAGCCCATTTGTATGGGTTCGAACCTGAGTCGAATAATCAATATTCAGTGATTTGAACAACTTGTCCACCGGTGGGGGCCTTTCGGTCTTAAGAAATGCTGTAGAGAAAGGTTTACCGTTATGGTGTTTCTTAAGATTTGAAAAAAGAATTTGCTAAATTTATTGTGGATTTTAAAAGCCAATGAAGAATTTTAAATGCTATCTCGACTCTTTCCTTTGTCAGTCAGCTCATATTTACTTTTCGATACTTAAATGCTGTTTTCTTTTAAAATATTTGTTACGTCAATTACCCCTCCCTCCTCATGTAATATAGACATAAATACTATGACATACAAGAACGTAAAGTGTTATTTACTAAGTATATTACTGAACACAAAATTATATCAACAAGGAACTCTCTAAGTTAACGGGGTACATGTTGTAAGTCTTTTAACAATAGGCTCGTTACATTTGCAATAAAGCTATGATTCATTCTTATATATATGTACAGTAACTGAGAAGAATGCAATCTTTATTTCATCTACTTGCTTCTTGACAACTGTAAGAAGGCCTAACTTCGTAACTATATACAATTTCGTATTCGAAAATAAGATAGGTACTCTTGATTTACTTTCTTTGATTCTTGATTCTGTTTTGATTATTTTTTCCTATTTGTAATGTGGTAATATTCGGAAATAAAACTGTATTTACATCCTCTCATTTTCAATGGATCGTACTTTTCCAAGCTGGTCCGTTCTTGAGCAGTATTCAATTCTTTCTGAACTACTGCAGAGTTTTAAATAAGCTGAATTACTGACGCAGTTTTTTTTTAATAACTTTGTTTGAAAGCATGTAAATGTAGAGAAACTAAAGCATTCATTGTCAGCTGTGTAGAATAATCGCTCTTAGATCAATCCTTAAGCAGGTGTAAATAAAGCAGAAATTTTTATTCACTTATCTGTTTATTTTTTTACTCTTAAAAATTCTTCTTAAATAAACATTTCTGAAAGTAATAAATTTAGATTTACTTGGCATAATAATCAGATGCATTAAGTTCAAATTTTGTACGCGTCTTCAAGTATTAAAAATTGAGCAACTTTATATGACAGAGTTGTGGGATTTTATATGGCTTCATACTTATGATGTTTAGAGCAGTTCTTTTATTTATGATTATTTTATCGAAGATATGAAACCTAAAAATGAGGATATTAGAATAAAAACAGGGATTTTTCGGTAAGTTGAATTATCAGTATAAGAAATTATTATTTCATGTCCGAAAATGCAATCTGTATAACTGCAACAATTTAATCTTGTTAAAAATAATTTGAGGGGAGGACTGCATTTATGTGGTTAATATATTGTTAAATAATTAAAATAACGATTCATTCTTTAACATTTTTCACCATATTAGAAAGTGTTACAGGAACATGACTATTGAATTTTATGCTTGGATTGGTTTGGGTTAGATTTATTTAATTATGGTAAGGCTATCTGCCTAAGGGAAGGGATTCCTTTGTTGGGGACTTTCTAAGGAAAACTGGCTCGTATCCACGTTAAGCATGGGGAGGGAGCGTGAAAACGCCTATGCAGCCACCCCGATTACCTGGAATCGAACCCAGGTCGAACTACTAGCGTTCAGCGACTTTAACACTGGGCCACTGGTGGGCCTTTTATGCTAGGGAAGGTGAATACAAGGACATAGCTTTGCTTACGTGCCATGTTAAATCAGTGTTTCAAATATAAATATATATTTGAGGTATAAAAAGTAGAAAGTTTGTTAGTTTCAGAAAGTTTAATAATTTTATTCCTTTAAAAGTTACCCAAAGAATATTTCTAAGTTTAATAGCTTACAAAAAGCATATTTCTTTGTTCTAATAATGTATGAAATTGTCTAAAATTTTGTCTATAATGCATTCTGTAAATGAAAATGAATTGTTTCTTTCCGATGGACCATGCATCATTAAGACAAAATACAACGTATGGTCAAGGGGATGTAAATCCTCTGACCATAAATCTTTACGCTTACATTAAGGAGTCTGCTTAATAGATCCTCTTGAGAGTAGGCTGCTTTAGTATTTTGTTAAATATTTAGTCTTATTATGGATTATTTAACGAACAGTTCTATAAAATTGCCGTAGGCTATCAGAAGATCTGTAACTGTTGTCAAATAGTATGCATATATAACGCTACGCGTATGTTTGTTCAAAGAATCATAACAGAATAACAGCTGCGCAAACCCGACTTAATTCATCTCGTTCAGATCACCCCTAAATCTAAATTTCAGACTGCCCGTGAGTTTCCACGCCGCAGCCGCCAGAGACCGGTATTGCATCACCTAGTTCTCTCATACGTAAGGCAGCCGATCACACCGATCCATGGCGAGCGTCTGGAACGTAGCTCGATATGCTTCTGAATGTGAGGCGCGATGTACAAAAACTCTCAGATAAAGCCCTCGTTACCACGTGTGTGCCAGTCGTCTAAGGAAAGAGGGGGGAGGAGGTGCCGCCCCAACAGCGCTCTCTGGTCCCGCCCATACAACCATTCCAGAGATAGGAAGAGGAATATTTTAAATAGTGCGCGTCACTGAGTCAGGTTTTCCCGCGCAATTCTTAGATGGTAACCTTTAGACGAAAACAAGACTGAACTTCTTTTTCTCCTATCTTTCTGCTAATTATTTTTTGCAGGAAACAGAAAATTTTAACATAAGTGAAATCCGAATAAATTCAGGATTGTTAGAAGTAAGACAAATCAGCAATAAATGTAAAATATGATAAGCTATTTTTTCAGCTTTTGAAAACAAAATATTAAACATTTATTATTAGGGCAGCCTATGATGCTTTCACATTTCATATAAATATTTGTAGCTTGCAAATATTCATAAATTTTAATAAATATATTGTATCAACCAACCGCATCATTTATAAGAACTTTAGTGGGTACAGGTAATATGTAATTTATGTTTAAAAATTGTATTTAACAGAACCCAAATAAGACTGTACGAGTCCTAGGCACAGTTTATTTTTTTAAGAATTCCCAACATTCATTTCTTCATTTTTATGACAGAAAAATAGTATTACAAGAAACTATAGTATGACTGTAGGACTCGCTTACTAGGCGTTATGGGCCTGGATGATAATGACGTCTTGGTCTTCCAATGTATAGCGACAGAAATTTTACTTTGCCGAAAATTTTACTTTACCGCTAGAGCAAATACTCCGGGAATTAAAATGCAGTGAGGCATGAGTGCCCTAATCAAATTTTAATTACACGTTTCCCTAATAAAGTATACGGGATGATCTTAGTGAAAGTACATTCGACCATTAAAATTTAGCCAAAGTACTTAAATATAAACATACAGAAATTATATATATAGAGAGAGATTTTTTATCGAAATTATTTTTTAAAATGTGTATATTATTTTACTACTTAATATATAAAAAATATGTTGGAATGGATTATTTGGATTACGGTTAAGCACGCGAGGGCTATCTGTCTAAGGAACAGGGACGTATCTGTGGAGGATTTTTTAAGTGAAACCGGCTTGTATTCACGTTGTACATGAGAAAAAACGCGGAAATTCTCATGCAGCCAGCCTATTCCTTGGCATTTGAACCCGGGTCGAAGTACCAGTGTTCAACGGTTATACTCGGCCGCTGGTGATCTCTAGGATATATTGACTAAGATCACGTACAGCACGATATAATTTTAATGAATTTAATTTCCTTTTTGTGTAAAGGACATATTAGGTTTTTTGCATAAGCTATAATAATCGAACGAATCTTCTTTTATTGATAGCAATTTGACCATAAAACTTGCTTTTGAAATCTGATATTTAGGTATTCCATTAATATCAGTGATTACAGATTATGGTTGAATCTCTAGATTTGTTAGAAGCTGGACTTGGTTGAGGAAGTTTACTGGTCAATAAGCGTGTATTAATTTTCTTTGAGTATATCCTCTTTCTTAAGACTGATGTCTGAAATATTTCGTATTAAAAATAGGATAAAATTTCAGTTTTATTAGAATTTGGGCGTATGGAAATTCGATATTTGTGAGTTTCAGATTGTGGATTATTCTTTCGATCTAAGTGCTGAGTGATTTACCAGTACTTCATAACCCCTTTATTATTTATTTATTTTTTTTAAGGATTATTATCTAGCTCACCTTCGATATATATTCTTTTGATTAATTCAATTTTCAGGCAACATAACAGATATTTTACCTTTTAATGCGGCATATATCAGTAATCATACCAGAATTTTGAAAGAAATATGGATTGATGTTTGCAATTTTATGTGTAAACTTTCGAGATTTGTGCAGCAATTAATTATAATAAAAATCAGAGGTACTTTTTCTAATTCATCAAATTCCTAAATATGTAACAGAAGTAAATCAAGATAACTCAGATTGTAATCACTGGAGAAGTGTACTGAATTTCTTTAGTACTTTTTTATTTGAAATAAGAAGTAATGAGTACTGTAGAAATGGATGCTCTCCATGAAACGTACGACTCGGCCACAAATTTTGTTGAAAATTTCCTGGGCATAAAGGAGATTAATAAATAGCCCTCATGTGCTTTCCCTATTCGAATAAACAATCAAGAAAACGAGGTTAATGTTTGAAGCACAAAGATTAATGTTTGCTAGCTCAAATAATCAGATACCTAGGTTTTTTGGTATCTGATTATTTGAAATTTTTTAAAATTATTTATTTATTTATTTATTCATTCGAATTTAGGTGTTGTTTTTCTTCCTTGAAAGTACAATATTTCAAGCACTTATTTTAAAAAGAGGCTTCGAAACTTCCTTGAAAATTAAGTGCAGCGACTAACAAACTGAAAGTAACGCACATGCAAAATGCTTTGGGGGGGAATTCTTAGCATTAGCTCAAAAATTTTCAGTACTTTTTCTCAACGTTTCGCTAGGAAAGATAATTTGTGGAAAATATAAACACAGGAAGTTCCTTTTGAAAAATTTCTTTTGGTTAGACCTTTTCGAAACAGTCATAACTAACATTATTTCTAAACAGCCATCATGTTTTAACAAAAAAAAAAAATCATCATAAAAACAAAACAAACAAGCAACTCATTTCCTGCCGCCCAACCGGGATAGTGTTAGTGACTCTGATTGCCGAAGGGCGCGGGTTCGAATCACGGAGAAGGCATGGATGTTTGTAAATGCATAGTGTCCTTGCGGCAGAGGGGCACTCTAAATATTAGGACGAACCGAAAGACCTTTTGAGAGGTCGGGGGTAGGGGAAGAGGCGTGGGAGACCCTCGGACCTATTCTCTAGGGGTGCTCTCTTTCAAAATTGGGCGGTGGAACTGAGCTAAATTCGGGCTGTCACCTATATGGTGCTCAAGGCTCTTAATGACAGTATATTACGCCTTGCCACGATTCAATTAAGGAAAGTTTCTTAGGGTTTATTACTCCCTTTTTTTTCCCCTTCGAATCAAACTTTTTTCGATTAAGAAATGTTTCTTATGGTATATTCCACTTTTTTTAACCCCCCCGAATCGAACTCTTTTATTTTTTTTTTATTTTTTTTTATTAAGGAAAGTTTCTTACGTTACATTACATTGTCTTATTTTAATTCGCTAAGTAATTTTCAGAATTCGTTTTATCTGAGTATTCCGCAGTTGGATGCTCTGTTATTTACTCATCTAATTAGTTTAGCGCCAAATTCTTTTAATTTTATTCTTTTTATTTTTAATTTTTACTTTTTTGCAGGTTTTCTTAACAAAATACACCCACGACTTTTGTTTTATCTCTGATTATTTTTGTCATATTTGAGAGAATAAAAGTGTTACTGGTAATATATTTTAAGGCATTTGCTTATTGTGATATGCTGCATGTGATGATTTCGCCCATGAACTTAAATTTAAAACACGGATTTTTTTTTCTTTTAACTTTCTTTCGTAGCCCTTTTCCCAAATAGACATACGTTAAGCTATAATTTTTTACAAAATAATAATAATAATTCATGTCTCGCGTTACATTGCACCATTTTGCCTCGAATCGAAGTTACTCTATTTGATTAAATAGTTTTTAGGAATAATTTTTTCTGAGCGTCCCACAGTCGGGGGCTGTGTTATTTACTTATTTATTTACTTTCGATGCAAATTCTTTTGAATCGCATTTTTAATTTTTACTTTTTGTACATTTTCATGGTGAAATGTAGCCACGACTTTTGTCTTTTCTCTGATTACATCTGGCATGTTTGAGAAAAATGAAAATATTATTGATAATATATTTGAAGGTCTTTTACTTATTGTAGTATGCTGAATATGATGATTTCGCGTATGAACTTAACACTATTAAAAACACGAAATATTTCTTTTAAAAAATTTTCTTTGATAGGCCTTTTTTTTAAAAAAAATAAACATGCATTGAGCTATATTTTTTTACGGAAAAGGAAAAATAAGGAACTCATTTCTTGCGTTACATTACACCACTTTGTCTCGATACAAAAATCAGAAAATCATTTTGTTTGAGCGTTTTGCAGCCATGTGCGCTGTCATTTACTTATTTATTTACTTTGCACCATATTCTTTTAAATCCGTTTTTTATTTATATTTTCTTTGATAGGCCTTTTTTTTTAATAAACATGGAATGAGTTATAATTTTTTTTTACGCGAAAAAGAAAACAAGGAACTCATTTCTTGCTTTACATTACACCACTTCGTCTGGAAACAAAATTGAGAAATCAGAAAATCATTTTTTCAGAAATCATTTTGTTTGAGCGTTTCGCGGCCGTGTGCGCTGTCATTTATTTATTTATTTACTTTTCGCCAAATTCTTTTTAATCCTGTTTTTTATTTTCATTTTTTGTAGATTTTTCTAGAGGAAGACAGACATGATTTTTGTAAGAAAAGTAAAAAAATGTGATAATATATCTAATCGTTTTTACTTAACGTACTGCATGTGATGATTTCGCGCATGGGCCTAACGCAATTTATATTTGGCGTACAGCAGCGAATCAATTTTTGGCGGTACACGATGTCGTTTCAGTTAGTAACGCGCTAAAGCGCCAAATATTGCTACGCTCTCGCGCAAGATCGGTCGCTTGCGTGTCGGTTCGGGTGACTGTTTTAGAGTGTAGCAGGAGAGTGTAGTAGAGTGTTGAGAGATAGTTGTATCATTCGTTGTAGCCGAATTCGTAAAACTCAATTTGTGGCAGATCGTATGGGTTCCCTTACCTGCATTACCACCGTCTATACGATGTATTCATGGTGCGTCTATTGAATATAATTGATCCTTTTATTAAGTGTTTTAATGATGGAGAAATTGCACAAGGAACCGGATGTTAGCAGGCAAGATTATTATGCGTTTGTTAACGAGCTAAAACTCTTCCATCAAAACAGAGGGTAAGCTCAATACGTATATAAATATATTGTGTAGATATATTTATATTTGTGATTAAAGTACAGAATCTCAATTTCATATCGATCGTAATCTTTCAGAACACCTTTCCGTCACCTACCTAAGATCAATGGCCGGGAAATTGACTTACAGAAATTTTATAATCAAGTAACAGCATTAGGAGGCCTGCAAAAAGTAAGTTTATTTTATATTGTTTTATAAAAAAGTTAAAGATCATAATCGTAATTGTGTTCATGTAAATTAAAACAATCGTTACCATCAAATATTCTTTGCGGGGTTGCCATCATATTTGTATTACTCTAGGTACCAGAAGCTCATGAGAGGTTTATAGCATCGAACGACAATAGCAAGTGATCGCTTCTCACAATATTGGATTTTGTTGTTACCTTGTGTCTGTTTACACCTAGACCGCTTTTCACTCCTCGCTCGCACATTGTTTTGAAAATTAGGAATGTAGGCCTTTGCGTAATAATTTTTGCTGCATCAGTTAAATCAACAAAGGATGTTAAGCCTAATGTAGAGGGTTGGATATATTAAATAACACACGTACGTGCTGTATGTGGTATTAATTTTGGCGGTACAATTTGGGTTGCATAAAATCATGTTTCAGGTACTGTAGTTAGCGTCATAACAGTGTACAAAATTTAAAACAGTATAATTTTCTGGTATAGATTGATAATAAAATTGCATTATTATTGAAACACCGGAAAAATGCCATTTTGCTGTTAGTTCGTTTCTTTGAACTCATGTATGAAATTATGCGTCTGATGTATAATAATTACTCCGTATAAAAATGAACTGATTATTTATGACGCATAATTTTTTATGGAACGAAAAATATTTAATATTTGAGGGTTGGAAAGAGATTTCTTTGACTGCATTAATTTTCTTTTGCACGAAGAGCCGTAAGATTAAATTTTAATAAGCCTTGACATAATTTAAAGCAAATCTGAAATATTTTACTAAAGCATGTGTACATAATCATGCTACCGATCAGATTTGTTCCCTCCTAAAAAAAATGCTGCTTTAATCACACACACACACACACACACAAAAAAAAAAACCCACCTTTTATACATGATTAGATTTCTCGTGTAGTGTTCGCATGAGTTCTTTATGCTTGTATAATCGTATTATATGCTTTCATTTGATAAACATGTTGATAGAGTAATAAATTCATTTTTATTACAGTATGTAATTTATTGTATCAGATTAGTTTAAGGTATGTGAAACATAATTCATTAATAAAGTAATAAATTGATTACTGCAAATATACATGAGTGGTTCACAAAATATGTTCATACTTGTTTATCATAGTTATTTCTGATAATTTATATTTTGTTATTGCATGTAGTATCAATCGGATGGAGGCTAGATTTTTGAAAGTAAAGCAGCGAGTTTGGTATTCCAGATTTACTTAAAAGTTCTAAAGCAATGACATGTGAAATATAATTAGTATCCTGAGAGTTACAAAAAAATTGTTGGGACATGTAATTGCTAATGTATCGTTTATTTCATGGCAGTTACAAGAAGTAATCATTTGGCAAATAAATTAGACGAGGTATTATGAGAGATATGCTAAAAAATATTAAATATCACATTCTGTGCTAAAATTCTGTAATTTTTTTTTAAAGGGTTTAAAATATCTGCTAATTTTGCAAAAAGATTTGCTTATTAAATAAACCTCTTTCTAGTTACGGACCATCGATATAAATTATCAGATGGGCCCTAAATTTATATTCATGTTTATATTTGAAATTTTTTCTCTTAATACACAGTTAAAGCCAAGAAGGCAACTTTAAAATGAATTTAAATACAGCATTCCTTTTTATTTGAAGAATACCCAGCTTTTTTTTTAATATATCTAGTTATAATACCAGTTTTATGTTAGAAAATAAAATGTTGCATATCAAGTTTGTATAAAACATTGCATATGAAGTTTATATGTAAAAAAAATTATTCCTTTATATGTTAAATAATAATCTTTTTTTGAGGCCTTTTCCACTTTACATATTGCATAAAATTAAAATTTGACTAATAAAAAGATCAAGATACCCATGACATTTTTAATGTATAAAATTTCTGCTGCAAAGTTAATTTTTCTTTGAATATTATTTCTGAATTTATCAGCTTACTTTTAGTTCTGTTGTTAAAACTGTTAACTGTTTGAAGTATTTAAAATTAAGTATGTACAAAACAAATTGAATTATTCTCTGTACCTGTGGAATATCAATGTTTTCTGACAGCAATGTAAAAGCATTTGTGTAGTGTATTTTGCACAGTAAAGAAATTTGTGTAACTTTTATTTTCCGAATATTGATATATATATCATTTGAATTTGTGTCTCACATTCAGTATTCAACTAAAGTTCCATGAATTTTAAATTTTTTGCCTTTGCAAAGAATAATGGTTCTGAGGAAAACCTCTGAAAAGTATTACTTTGAAAATTTGTTTCTGCTTATGTAAAATCAGTGAAAGTGGCAAGCACGTGTATTTTCTACTTTGTCATGGAAATGTATAGTAGACGGAAGCTTTTTCTTTCTTCAAATGCTGGCTATAGTTCAGTGGTCTTAAACTAGTGGGCTGGAAGCCCGGGCCACATGCATCTCTCGAAGCAATTTAATGCAGACTGTGAATATATTTTGATTACATATTTGTTGTACATACGGGCCAAAGGCTGCAAATGGATAAGATTATTGAAACAACTAAAACAGTAAACTTCGTCTGCATAAGAGCTCTGAATTATCGACTTTGTTGCATTGCTTAAAGAAACAAAGTGGGTACAGAGAAATTATTTTGTATAACAAGGTGAGGTAGTTATGCCAAGGAACTGTATTAAAACAGTTTTTTCATTTAATAAACAAAATAAAAATTTTCATAATATACAACTAAAGTTAAGATACATGGACCATAGATTTAACATTTGTTAACTTTGTTGAACATTCAAATATTCTGAATAAAGAGCTGCCAGAAAAGAATAAACTTATTCATATGTGTGTTCATATTAAACCTTTCAAAGTTAAATTGCAATAACTGAGAATGCATAATGAATCAAAATATTTCATACATTTCCTACATCCTAAACCCTGCTTTAATATATTAAAAAAAAAAAAAAAAAAACATTATCATGACAGGAATTCTGTGAAAAATATGTTGATTTTTGTAGTCCAATTTTAAATTATTATTATTACCTTTAAAACGAATCTGAAAAACTATGATTTACCAGTTTGATACCAATCTTACTCCACCAAAGATGCAGGTGTAAGTAACTTTTACTCGTCAGCAGATATATACCCTCAGCAGAGAATTTTTGCAGTAGAATAATTATTTTGATTGGGAGTAAGTTTATATACAAACAGTGTTTAAAATTAACAAGTGTGAGAAAAGAACCCGATTGCTCAATGAGCATCTACAGTCCTGAGTTTCTAGAAAAAGTTTCTAGTAATTTTTATCCAAGACAACAAATTTTATCATAATTGAAATGTTATCAAGTGTTGAGTTGTATTAAGAAATAGAGAAATTTATAACTGTTTGCATACTGAAGATATATATTTTTTCTTTATGTGTTGGAAAAAAAATTTAATAAGATTTATCATTATTTATTCTCATGTTTTGCCCCTCTTTAAAAGTTTTCTTTGGAAATTTGAAACGTTTTTGTAAAAATTTGTTAATATTTAGCTCAACTAAGTTAAGTGAACATATTAGAATTGTTTGAAATGAATGTTAATTTGAAAATGTAACAGTAGTAGTTAATGCATAAAATTGCAAATTGTAACCAAGGAAAATTTCTTGCTGGTACCAAAATTTAGCCTTCAAATAAAAAATAAATGTAAATTTGAATTTTTTCATTGCTTGATTATTTTTATTATGTTTTGATAAATATATATGAGGAATAAGACAGTTGGAAAAAAATAGGAAATAATTTGACCAGAAGAAAGAAACTCATCATTTTAAATGGGGAGAGCAGGAAAAAATTGCAAGTTCAAGAAGTAAAAAGTATTGAGAAAAAGATTGCAGAAAATACAGTTCAGTATTATTGAAATGAATTTTCAGTTGTACCCTATTCAAGTGAAAAATGAATTTTAAATGTGTTATTTTCTAAACATGTTATAAATTCAGACGAAACACGCAACATTTAAATATAGCAATATAAAATAAATCAGGCTATAAATCATAATCAATCGTAGAATCAGATTATAAGGAAGTGAAACCGTACATAGTGGTATACATGGTGTAATATACATTTATATGCATGCTCGAACACATATTTATTTTAATTCACTTTCTTTAAAAAAAAGTCAGCAGCTTCCAGATTGCATTCAACCCGCATACAGTTTGAGACCACTGGGTTAGTTAGTTATCGTGTTAATATTATTTGTATAGCATTTATTTTATTCAATACAAAAATATATTTTTCATATATAGACAGATTAGCTGTTAAAAAGAGGTCTAAGAAAAAAAGTTGTTATATGTAGGAAGTTGTATAGGAACATTATTATATGCTTCCCTAATATTTTCAACTTCAGTGTTCTTTTAATTCTAATTTGTGCTAAAAAGGCTGCTTTTAATTTTTCTTTCCTGTTTAGTCCTGTTCTAAATTAATAAAATAAGTGCACCATGAGCTGCAGCTGAATTATGAAGTGAATTAATTGTTAGTATATGGAATCTTAATTGACCTTTGATATTCATGATTAAAATGTTTTCCATGATTAAAATGTTTTCCATGATTAAAATGTTTTCCATGATTAAAATGTTTTCCTGCTATGACAGTTAATTACTTTGCTATTTTCTTACTATATGTGTCCCAATTTAAACTTTCGGTAGAAGTGCCTGCTTTTGGCCTTTTTTTAAAGTATACATGTGACGATATATAACCCATACATGACATACCATACAGGTGATTAAGTACACTCGAATTTACATTCTTTGTTTTGATCAAAGTCATTTCGCTACAGTATCCATCAGCTGCAAAAATTAATTTGTAGAATTTTTTCTCTCATTGTGAAATGCTTTTTATCATTATTTATGAATGGAACAGTACCAGTGAGCCGTAAAGATAGCCAAACTGATGTTTTTTGCCAAAAATGTGGTCATGAATGATTTGCCGACTTTTTGTGGAGGTGCAGATATTTAGAAAATCATAATATTGTGTAATATTTTTTGTAACTTAAATACTGTTCTAGTAAATGTTACTTTTTTTTAAACAAATTAATCCAGGTATATCTTTGGCATTAATTAGCTATATCAATCAAACTGAGGTAAAGTAGATATTTAAATGGAAGTAATTAACATGTTTTAAATAAATATATCTATACACATATAAGCCTTGAATTGAATGAAATAAGATTTTGAATGAATACTTGTGGAAATTACTCTCTCCCCAAAATATTTGTAGAAAAGCAATTGGTAAAATTTATTCTGAAAGCTATAAATGTTATAAAGGAGAAAGTTTTTAAAAGATCACAAGAGTTTAAGAAACAGTAAGTTTACACACTTTAATTTTAAATTTTATGTTACTATTATTTGTAAAGCACTTTTATTCAGCACAAAACTATGTGCTGAGTATATAGTAGATTACCCATTAAAAGGAGATCTGAGTCAGAAATAAAATAAGGTTTTAAGTATAGCAAATCGTATCCAGCCTTCGTCTGGCTTTTAAGTGTAGCAGAAAAATGCTTAAAGAGAACACTAAACATTAAATTTGAAAACCGCACAGAATTTTACTCTGCAGAAGAGTTTTATCGAAAAAGAAACAAACAACAACGGAAAAAAAATTCAGTTAAAAATGCATTACATATAAAAAGCATACAACAAAATAAGCAATATCCCTTAATACAAATATTAATTATCCTAATAAATAAATTAACCAACTTCCCTTTGCAAAATCTTAAGAACTCAAATGGTATAAACAGATTAAGAACTTAAACAGATTAAAAAATATCACGCAAAACTTTTTTATAATTAAAATTATATATAATTAAAACATAATATTACAATGAAATAAGCAATATCCCTCGATACAAATGTTAATTATCCTAATAAAGTAATTAAACAATTTACCGTTGCAAAAAGAAACAACTTTTTAATTTCTTAAACTTTTCAGTCTCTTAAAAACAGTAACATAAGAAATACGATGAAAAATTGTTGCCAAACCGAAATTTTTAAAAGAATGAAACTATTCAAAATGATGCAATTTCATCAAAAATCTATCAACAACAATAAGAAAGGAAAATTGTTGCCAAAACTACATTTTAAAATATCTGAGATGTGAGAAGTGTATTCGGAAGCTTCATTTAAAAAATTTTAAAAAAATACAAAATATTATTATTTTTCCAAAATTCTTTTTTTAAAAGGAGTCGAAAGGATTAAAGTTCAACGTGTCCAAAAATCAAAGGAAAATAAACAGCACATTTTTTAAAGTAAGTTTTTTTTAAAAAAATTCCGCTGAAAAGGTGTTAAACTCACCTTCCTAAATAAATTCGTATTTAATCGATTTATTGAAATACGAAATTTATTTTAAGTTCGTAAAATAGCTAAGTGTCTACGCTTCCCGACGATGTAAAAATGAAATGTATAGAGTAATACCTCGCTTTCCTGTAGCCCATTATGTCTCAAAATGATGCGATTTGGTCACAAAACATAAAATAAAAAAAATTCTAATTCGAATTTCGAAAAAATCGCTTCGAGGTGCACTGGCTTTTGTGTAGATACACCTATGTACCAAATTTCGTGGCCCTGGGTCTATTAGCTTACTCGCAACACAAACGAAAGACACACCCACCCACCCACACAGACTCTTTGTTTTATTATATGTAGAGATATTTGGGTCATCAAGTATCTGAAGCAGTGGTTTCAAGTTGGTGGCCTCAGAAGCAATTTTATACTGCTTGCGAATACATTTCCTATAATTTAATAAACTTTAATATGGCATTAATTATTATGACAAGAAATTGAAGAAAGATTTAAAATTTTAATGATTTTGGGTCCAGTTTTACATTACTTTCATTACCATTAAAATGAATACGAGTAGAAAAATCTTAATTGAGCTAATTAACAGGGTTCGTACGGTCCTTAAGAGTCCTTAAAAGTCCTTAGGTTTTTTAGAATCGATTTTTGGTCCTTAAAAGTCATTAATTTCGTCCAAAATCAGTAGAAGGTCCTTAATTTAAATCATCTAAAATTTCGGTCCATTTTTACGACTGCCATTTCAAGTGCAAATTAGCATTTTCGAGGAATATTTTTGGTGATCACTGACAAATATGGTTATTGTTGAATTTGTTCCTACTTCTAATATAAATGGTGCGATACTCGAGTTCTTAGGCAAGAAATGAAACATAAACATTTCGAAATTTTCTTTTTTCTAATGAAGAACTCTTAAACAACCTTTCCTTTTTGACGATTTGAGTTCTTTTATTAAATGGTTCTAAATTTGGCTACTTATCAACATTTTGGAGATTTTAAGATCAATTTCTGTACAAAATGTTTAATTCGGAGATATGAATTTTTCAACACTTTTGTTTAGAACACTGTAGCATTAATAAATTTCATTAAAATAATGGTAATATATTGAAACTATATTTAAGAAATAATATTGAAATAAAACATTTGTTTTCCTGTTAAAATGTTAAGTGATATTTCTTTTCATTTTTTTCAACTTATTACAACATTTTGAATCCGAAAATAAACAAGCTAATAAATACTGAAAACCATAATTTACAAAACAGTCCTTAGCGAAAGCAGAATAGCTGTGTAGATTTTTTTCAACTTATTACAACATTTTGAATCCGAAAATAAACAAGCTAATAAATACTGAAAAGCATAATTTACAAAACAGTCCTTAGCGAAAGCAGAATAGCTGTGTAATTATTTTAAAATGTCTTCTTTTTTTATTTTTTAAATGGTAAGAGTTTTTCCCCCATGTAATTGTCTCAGAATATTCAAAACTTTTAGAATGTGCATCCGTTTCCTCTTCTGGCTTTTCGCTGCCGCAGAATTGGTAGTGGTAATCTTTCTTTTGCATTTTAGACATTGCACTTTGAAAAGTTTAGAAGGATTTGAAGGCAAGACATAGATTCTAGAAGATTCCAGAAAAATGTGATAAAATGAAAAATGTTTTCATAGTATTATCTCGTAATGAATGTATTTTACAGAATGTCTGTGATGAATTGCTTAATCTTTGAAGAATTTTTGGGAGAACAATGAAAACCTAATATTTGAATGTTTTACTTCTGATCCTAGAAATTTTTTTCTTGACGTGATTATCCCCCCTTTTTTTTCTTTTCCCTAAGCAGAAGTATGGAAAATGTCAGTAATGCTTCTAATGTTGGCACATGGACACGTATCTACAGAAAGGAATTTTCTTTTAAAAAGAATTGAAAGCTAACAATTAAAAAGATTATCATATGTATTTTATATATCTCAATGCATGACACGCAGGGCTGGCGTTAGGCATTTTTGTACTTGATGAAGTCTGTGTGGGTCCTAAATTCTGCCCCCAGTGCCTTTCCTAAATTCTAAACGTTTTGCTATTTCTGTATTTTATTGCTCTGTGCATCACTAAAATTCTAAAATTCTGCCACACCGGCTCTGACCATGTATCATTTCATATTTACTCTCAGTGTTCATATTATTTAAGGAATAAAATTAGCAGTATATATTTTAAATACATGTGGTTTTTAGAATAACAGAAATCTTTAAATAAATCCAAAAATTCTGAAATGCAGAGAAAACTTATTGAGAAAAGAAACTGAGTGCGTAAAGAGAAAGAAAATTATTCTTTAAATATATGTACAGTTAGTATTACATAAATTAGCCATTTGTTTATAATTTCAGCCTGTACTACAGCTTCTCCCTTCTTTTTCTCACCAGAATGCAAATCATTTAGATAGTACTTAAACTGAGGTTTTTGTATTGTAAGACAGAGAGCATTTCTGGCTTCTGCTCGCATGCTGCATTAGTTTCTGCCAGCTGTGATAATTTGTAATTAATTATTCAGATTTGCGTTATCGTTACCGATATTTGAATCTGTTATGATTATGAGTTACTGAGCCAGCTTAGATTAAAATTAAATTGTGTTGTCTTTGAGTGCTAGTCCACAATTTGAATTTGACTCTTCCTGTTTAGTTGCATTGCCATGAGCTGTAGTTCATTCTACTAGCAAATAACACACACTTATATTCTAAGTTCTGTTTAAATAAAGAGGTTTACTCTAACTTTTATCTGACTTTATAGTTACTTCAGACATGACGATAATTTGCTTCATGTATATCTAGAGTTTTGGACTATTTAACTTTTACCACATCATATAGACCCTCATAGGTATAATGTCGAGACATTGACAAGTTAGGAGATGAAGTAGAAACTAATGTGAAATTTACGAACTGTTTGCTTATTGAAACAAGTTTCTCATTGTTAGAAAAGGTGCTTAAAGAGAAGGAAATTGATAAAAATTAGCCATAATATCTGTGAGGGCTTCTAATTAAAAAGACGCATAAATATTTTGTTGAGTATTGTTGCTGCAAAACACAAACATGTTGTAGCTTTTAAAGTATTATTATCCTGATGTTGTTTAAGAATCAGTGTCATAAATTACATGTTTTTTAAGCTGTGAAATATTATTAGACTGTGATTTTCATAAAATATTTTTAAAAAATAAATAAAATTTAATAGTGGCCAGGTAAATCTATAATATCTGCTACCTAAGGGTATCTAACTACCTAATTCAATTATTGGTAACTAATTGCTCACGTGTAAAAGTTATCTCTACATCGAGCCTTTCATATAATCACAAGATACAACACAAAAATGTAAAAATTACTATAAAACGTTTTCCTTACAGCAAGTTAATAATAGTGCATCCTACTTACGGATCGATTTTTTATTAGGTTGGTATAACGAAAGTGAAGTTCAGGCATGGGCTTTAATTGAATTTATGCAGTTCCAATTTGCTGATAGGTCCTTAATTTTTTTCTTTAATGGTCCTTAAAAGTCCTTAATAGTACTTATACTTAATTTTGATGTGCAGAAATGTGTACGAACCCTGATTAATTTACAGTGCGATATAAATCTTATTCAGTGCGATATAAGTCTTATTCAGAGATTTGAAACTGTAGATTTGATTAACCTTTTTGATACTTGTTAAAAAAATAAATATCCTCAGTTAAGAATTTTTGAAATAAGACTAATTATTTTGTTTAGGAACTGTTTTTTTTTCCTCAACTGAAAATTTGTAAGCCTAAAAAAAAGTAAGCAGACTGACCAATGAACTCTACAATTCGTGATAAAAATACTTTTTAGTAATTTTCCTCAAGGTTACAAACTTTTTCAAGATATAAACATCATGAAACATTGTAGTTGCAAGTTGTAGTAAGAAATAAAGAATTTTATCAGTATTTATGTGCAAATATGTGTAATGTTTTTATATGCATCTGAGAAAAATTTAATAAATAAAGGAAGAATAATAAGCTATCATTATTGATTTTCAACTTTTATCCTTTTTGGAAAGTTTTTGTAAGTTATTTTTAGTTTAAGTTATTCATAGTTAAGTCGACATCCTAAAATTATTTGAAATAAAAGTCAATCTGAAAATTTAAAATTGAACTGTCAGTACATTTGAATTACAAAGTGTAACCATCAGAAATTTCTTGCAGGTACCAGTCTTTAAATTTCAGGTCTAAATTGGACGTTTTTTCTTTGTGTCATTTTTATTACTGTTTATGAATGATTTGATAAATATTTAGCAAATAAGAAAGTAATAAATTTAGTTAAAAAATTGGTTTATTAAGAAAATCTTTTCATTCTGGTAAAAAGAAAAACACATTGTTAGTTGCTTTCAGGTCATGCATTTGGACCACATGCAATTTAAGACCACTGGTCTAAAAAATAACACATATCTATTTGCTCATTTCTACAGTATCTTATCTATTAGAAAATTTAATCATTCTTTTTATTTTAAAATTACACTTTTCTATATACAAAAGTATGCATAAACTGACCAGGCAGCCTGGAATTTAAATCAATGTCTATATTTAAGGTATGCCCAGATTCTGTAAATGTAGCTGGATTTTGTAAATAGTCAATGTGGATTTTGTTAGTGTGACTTCATATAGTCACAGAGTTGTTTTTGTGGGATCAGAAGTATGTTTGACGTATAAATAATTGTGTATTCTAAATATACATTTTAGGGAACTTGCAAGATGGACAAAAGGAGTAATGTGTGATAAAATTTTGCAGGTTCTTATTGAAGCTGCGTTTCATATTTAAAAAATTAAGAGTAAATTAAATAATGTAGCAGTGGTTCATAAATTGTGCACATTTGGGGATGCATTAGAAATTTGAAGAGTATAGCTCTTGTCAGAGTATTATTTAATGCTGTTCTTTGCCCTTACATATCAAAGGAAAGAGAGAAAATTATTTTATAGATTTTTGAAGGGAGGAGAGGAAATTCAGAAGATGGTCTTTAGGACTAGTTTAAAAAATCAGCAAGACTGTTTGAAGCACCAAACTCTTCTGTCTTTTCCTGAGTCAGTTTGTTTGCATTTCATATTGCATTTTCTTAATTGTTTCTGGAAATAAGTAGTAGTTTCTAATAAAGTAAATTTCTAAACTGTTTCTGGAGAAGCCAGAGCTCATTTATTTTCAGAGAAAGAGAATGATGTTAAGCAATTGTTTCTTTTATTAACTGTTGGTTTTACATCATTGTTGTGAATATGCTTGTTGAAAGTAAGAGTTGTGAATTAAATTTTTATCTTGAATCCTCATTTTCTTTCACAAATATGAGACCTTGAAGCTTTTCCACTCTTTCTCCGCTTAAATGTTTGTCATATTGGTGGCTAATTAAACACAAATGTCTTGTTAAAATTCAAAGAAAATCCGAAATCGAAGCTGTTCCTGATAAAGATGATTTTCAAAAAATTTCTGAGTGATTTAAGTGAAATTTAAATTGTCCTTGCTTAGATATATTCATTAGCTTGAAATGTCAGTATAAGACTGTATTCATCTGAATACTTATCTTTAGAATTTTTTTTTATAGTTTAAAGAAACCAGAAACTATACCTCTAGTGTTTTACAACATAAGTTATTTCAGCGATTAAAATCACTGACTGTTGTACATACATAACTGATATGGTCAAAACTTCATATGGAGGCTTGAGTTTGATATGAAATGATACAGAAAAATATGACAGAAATAATGAAAAAATCCATAAATCAAAGGCAAATTATCCAGATGTGTATTCTCTGTGCATATTCTTTTGCATTGCAAAGGAATGTATACAGAGAATAAGAATTTTATCTTCCATAAGTTTGTTTTCCAAATGAAATTTATTTGTTCTCTTCTTTAACTGAGATAAATTCTAGTTTCCCATTGTAAAAGTGAGTTTATTAGTAGATTTTAGTAAATATCAATGGCTATTCTTGGCTAAAGTCATCCAAAGCATAAAAATTCTATAAGATCGTTATCTGCAAAATGTGTCAGCATATACGTTTTTCTCACTGAGAAGTATTGAAGATTCATAATCTTATTTTCAAAACTAGGAATAAAATTACTGATTATAGAAATTAGTATTCTGGTTTATTTTCCTCTTTATTTGTAAATGAATTCTTGAAATCTATATACAGAGAGAGAACTTTTCCATGGATATTTTACAATAAAATTTCCTCTTTTTTTTTCAAATTGATCCTAATAACTCATAATAAGAGATGGAATAAAGGCAGTAAATGTAGCATTCTCATTTGTGCCAGATTTGACATGTTTATTGAAAATGTTTTCCTAGTTGTTTAAAAATATCCTTACTATTTTTTTGGGTATCTTGAGAGTAGGCATGAGAAGCTTGCCAAGCCTGCCATTTGAGGAAATTTTGTCTCGAGATCGTAGGTTGGAAGATTTTAGTCATGCTAAATGATCCAAAACACACACACACACACACACACAAAGTTTGAGAAACATTTGTAAGAAATTTTCTCCTTGCTTACTGGATGCCCCTCATGGTGCAATTGGGAAGTCCAGAGTTCGAAATCCCATTCATGTTTCTTACTATAAAATAAATTCAATAATGCTACATGTGGTGTCCAAGCTAAATGGAGTGGACAATAATTTGTCACTATCTGGATTTGGTGACCGGATCCTCTCTTTCTCACTTGCCAAGAATTTCCTCTTTCCATACAGCATACTATAGCCTGTTACTTTAAAATAAGCACTTCAAGGCTGTTGCCACCTCCCTGCATTTGCTATCATAACTTTTGTCGTCATCACCATGTAGAATTTATTTTAAATGCGATTAAAATTTACAGGCCATGCTAATGTGTAAGCATGTATCTTAGGCTATGCTAACGTGCAAGCTATAAAATAATTAAATGTTCATAAGGGCATTTATGACTTGCTCATCATTTATTATATTGGATCACTTAATAATTTTTTTTCAATGGCAAAACATTTGCTTCATCCCGAATGGTCAAATCCATTGGTCATTTAGGAGAGGATGACCAGTATTACGTACATCTATTAAGAGAGTTTTGAAAGCATACTAAGCTTTACACGGGAATTGAACACACGTCTTTGATTAGGGTCTGGCAGTCACAATGACAATGCCTAAGTTATCAATTAACTAACAGATGAAAAAATCTTTAGCATGATTTTAAATGCAGAAAATAATGCCTTTAGTAGTTAAAAAAAGTAACAAAGAGGTTGTTGATAATAAAAAGATTGCTACTAACAGTTTAATGGAAATTCTCGAAACAACAGTGATAGGACTTTATCAATAGAACTTTGTAACTGAACAAAAAGTTCTCATTCTCTGTAAAATTAGAGAGAACACATTAGCATACACCCCTTCCCCCCCAAAAAAAAATTGCTTAAACAATTTGTGTTGAAAGAAATATTTAATAAAACGAAATGAATACTAATGGGCTTTTTTTATTCCAAAATCTTAAATACATTATTATTTCACAAACAGCCATTTGATATTTTTAATTTTATAATTTTTATATCTCATCTTACTAGGTTTAAATTAATGACCCAAAATTCACTATTGCCAGAATCCTGACAGTTTCAGATCTTGGACTTTGTGCTGTTGTAATGATTTCACAGCTACCTTTTTTTTTTATCAATATTACAGATAGGTGTTGAGGACTTTTTGTTTAAAATGCCATATATAGTGGTGATCATCTCCATGTGAACAAATGATCAGTTTAGTGAATTGAACATGGCAGTAAAATGCATTCTGCAGCAGTTCATTTCTTATTTTTCATTGTGTTTACTGATTGCATGTCAGAAGTGCAAGCACGTTTATTCTAATTTGAAAATGCCCATAATTATAATGGAAAGAAAAAAAAATTCTTGATCCATATTAGACTTTTTAATGCAACAGTATTATCAGAATTATGAATATAGATGTAATAGTCCATACTATAGAATTTTTATGGCAGTTGCAGGCATTGCATAGGCTAGGCCACCACAAAACACTCATGTTTTATTACTTTATGCTGCTATTGCATAATAATGCGATAACCATTTTTTGTTATCAATACCTTGCTTTTTATAGATCAGTACATAATTTTCTAGTGATTAAATGGCTGCAGTTCAAAGTTCAAATTGATTTTATTCAAGCGTGCCTTCAGCATTTTTGGGACATGAGTGGATCAGTAGAATTGTCACCTGTATAAATTAAGCATATTAATAATTCAAAGTAAAACATACCTTTATTTAGTTGTCATTTGTAACAAGAATTTGACATCGTAAAAAAAAAAAAAATCTGCATCCTATATGGCTGCTTATTTTTATCTGTTCTTGGAGTCTGTCCTGATTCTGTTCTGTGTGAACAGGCTGGTTCGTAAAGGTTTCATGTTTTTCCTGCATATAACATGAATATGAGCTGGTTTCCCACAGAAAGTTCTCCAAAAAGGCATCTTTCACCTCAATAATATGTTAAATTATGCCCTCCCACTGCAAAAGCAAGAATCCTCTTTGGGTTAATATCAATGACTGAAAAGAGCACTAACCTTAACTATAAGAGAACTTCTCATTATAACATCTGCTTTATGTAACTTAATGTAATGTGTATGCAAAAGGGTCACATACACATTACAATAAGTTACATAAAGCAGATGTTATTATAATGAAAAGCCCCATCAGTGGCCAAGTAGTTTAGGTTATTAAATGATGGGAGTTTGACCTGGTTCGATCCCATATGATTGGGCTGGCTGCATGAATGGTTTTGCCGTAAAGTAACAGGAATATGAGCCAGTTCTTTGAAAATCCTCCATGAAGGTATCTCTTCCTTTAAGCAGATAGCCTTTGTGTGCTTTGCCATATTTAAATAACTTAACCAATCTTAAAGTTGGAAATAGCTGTAATCGGTTACCTGATAATTATTGATATATCATGTTGAGTGCCTGTTTTTGTAAGTTACAGATCATTACAGCAGTAAATAGTTTATTCTGAATTCTTGCGTATCGGGGATCTGCGTATATTTTGTGTGTATTGATAGAATACGTCCACATTTGCTGTCTTTGTGAACAGTGTTTCTACTGAACAGCGCACTGATTTTTGCAGAGTTGCTTTTACTTCCTGCACCCAACAGAGACTGCCGGATGTTAACTTATAAAATATTAAAGATTATGCAAGCAATACAGAATGCATGTTTTGTGTTCTTCCATGAACATATCGTTTCATTCCACAATCTTAAAAAATTTTTTTCCACACAATTGGCATAAAAGTTAGAACATTGCTTATGTAGGTATCCTTTTAGAGACATGCTAGAAATACCTGACATTTGATATATATTAAAAAATTTTGTATAAAAATTACATTCACGTACATTTTCATATGATGATATATCAGGAAATAAGATATATTGTACATTTCAGAAAAAAAATGGCTGCTTCCAATGTCCTGAAAGATAGCACCTTTGATCTAGAAAGGATATCAACATTTGATGTATCCGTTTTTTCTTTAGTGAAACATGCGAAGTTTAAGTGTGATGTCTTAAGTATAAGAAATTATAAAGCTTCCTGTATGTGCCATTGTGGTGTAGCGGTTATCCAGTAAACTGAAAGATCCGTGGTTTGATCTCCTGTGAATGTTGAGTTGACTTTTCATTTTTCTGCTCCATCATGGCCAGCTGAATGACTCATTACTATCCTCTTGGCCAGTTGGGTCTTTTTTGGTTAACTATTTGAGTGGGGAAGAATGTAAGGAGTTAACAGCATTCATACAGTAGAAGATTCGTAGTTCTTGGCAAGAGCACATTTGATATCTCATGGATTTTGCTTGGAGAAACTTAATAGTCTCTGTAATATTCAACAGAAATAGTTACAGCTTCTGAGCTTTTTTGAAGATAATTTAATTTTTTTCATATTATTTTCAGTTTTTTGAAAGAACCAATTTTTTATTAAGAAGAATCATATTTTTCATTTCATCTTACTTCATTATTCATTTCTTCCTCCTCTTTTCATAACAAAATATTTTAACATTTTCTCATAGAAATATACAAATGGACACCAAACAAATAAAATACTGAAAACTGTGTTAGTTTTAATGAAATTTTAGAAATGTTTATCTATAACCTGTGTGCAGCTTGATGAATTTCATTTTATACAAGGTAACCTTAATTTAGAGATGAATTCCAATAAAAAAAGTCAAATCTGAAAGCTTTCAGATTTTCATTACGCCCTAAGGGGCGTTTTTTTTTTAATGTGCTGCCTTTATTTATTAAATATGTATTTCACACTTAAACCGTAAAATTCAATTCAACAGCAATATCGCAAAATAATTTTTAAATGAGCATGTCTTTAGAATTTCCGAAACAGTTTCGTGCACTGGAGATAATGTTTTTTTTTCCATACAGTATTCAAACGGTTAATCAAAAATTCATTAAAGTATTACAAACTATGAAATAGATGATAGATTTCAAATTCCGACTTAGAGCTTCCATATTCATCGGAAGATTACGTAATTCAAAATTTGATGGTTCTAGGTTCCGTTGTTTTATCACAGTGCGAGAAACACATATACGTTTATGCAGATTCTTCATTATTTATTTTCTTTAACTATAACACAGGGCTGTAATATTTAGTGGCATCAATTTGAAAAGGTGAACCATTATTTATAGTGAGTCAATGCAAAATGCCAAAACGAAATTAATAGGCCTTCTGGGCTAATGCGCTTTGGGCTAAAAAGGCATTATGAATTCTAGAAATTCATTCTTGTAAGTGTTTTGGAGTATTTTAATCTATCATTAAGCTGCACAAAAATATGATTGTTAATATACTGAACTCATCATTTTTTATTTCCTGTAAGAATCCAAAGAAATTTTCTTTAGCTGAGTGGAATATTTCATATCCTAAGTTTTGAGTCTGTGCTTCTAGAAATTTACACATAATAAGGTTTTTCTACATAATAAATTGAAGATTTGAATTTTTTTTAAAATTAAACATTTAAAAAATTAGCAGGAAAGGTTTGCTTTCATATTTGAACTTGTCATATTAAAAGGAAATTTTATTCATGCTTTTAGAAAATGAAACATTACAAACAGAAGTCGAATAAACATGGTGTCAAAAGGGGGAATATCTGATACATTAGTTTAAAAAATAGTCTATTTCCCCCTCCTCTTAGTACACTCTAATAACAATGCAGTGATGCAGTTGTATCTTGATAAACCCATCAGAAATTAAAATTACTGTAGTCAAAAATACATCTGATTCATTTTACGTACGAATACCCTAACCAGGTATTTAAATATAAAAGCTAGCAAGCCCAAATGTTTTCAGAACTAAATATGCAGTCAAGTATTTATTAAATATTGCACTTAACATAAAAAACTATGGGTGTACTATTATTTTCAATTAATGCACGCAGTTAAAAACACATTGGGTTAATAGAATATTTGATGCATTGAACTAAACAGAAATTGGTGGATGTAAGAGGTGCTGTATTAGCACGTTTGCTGCTGAGTGACATTTTCAAAAATGGTTCCACCATGCCAAAAAATTTAATTAATTGTAAAATAAAAACAAACCATGTATTTATGGGAAAGATCTTAAATTTAGATAATTTTTAATTGCTTTTATTAATTACACAAGGTATATCGAATGTTTTGCAATAAAACTTTTTATGTTTGCAATAAACTTTAAACACCAACTACGATTATTGTTTATTTTTACAACAATTATTATAACAAATATTATTATAAAGTGCTTAATTATTTTTACAGTTCCTATGTTATTTACTTTATAATTTTTTATATGATGCTTATATTAATTACTATAAATCTCTTGAATTGCTTCAAATTGTTGTGTTTCTTTCTAATCCCCAAATCCCATCTTCAAAGAACATAAAAATACTAGAAGTTTGATCATATGTGGCGTAGGTAAAACAGAAATATTCTACAAATTAATTCATAGCTGGCACCTAAACGCAAACTTCGACCTACGAGATAACTAACTCGTAGTTGGCACCAAACGTGTTTACAGTCATTAATGACTTTGTGCTGCTAAGGTTCAAGAATAGATACTAGAAGGTACTGCAACATAATGGGAAACTACGATCATTCACTTTCAGTAAACAAACTCTACAGAGTCATGTATATGCCTCCCCCCCCCAAAAAAAAACAAATATTCTTCATAAGAGTAATGGAAACACAAATTTATTTACTGAAAATGTAATTTCATTACAAGTTACAGTTTTTGCATACCACTGCTAGAAAGTCCTTCATGTAAGCAGATAGCCCTCGAAGCTTTGCTGTAATCACATTAACCAAAACCATAATGTGCCAATTAGCAATCAGCTAATGGATTGCAAAATCTGCAGTATGATTTTGAATCCAGAAGTATCATTACTGGTGACAAAAGTAACAAAGAGATTTTTGAGAATGAAAATATTTTGATTGGCAGTTTAGTGAAAATTTTTGACACACCATTTACACCCTGTGGGCTGTGTAATTGAACAAAAAATTGTCCCTTTATAAAATTAAAGAGAAAGTACCTAACATGCTTATTAACAACTTGTATTAAAAGAGATGGTTAATAAAACAAATGCATTTTTTTGGGGGGGAAATTGATTCCATTAAAGTCATAGATACTTTGTTATTGTACAAAATGTTTCATAATTTTCATCTCATAATTTCCACATGTCATCAAATAAATTTAAACTGATCTCAGATTCTACACTGTATGCATAGCTAGTTTAGTCCTGTATCATGTATTACTATTCCTGAATTGATCAAAATTCAAAATATGATTTTTACTGAATGCTTATTACTTTAGCAGCATTATCCAGTCAAAAGGCAGGGACTGCTTGTATGGAACTGCATTTTCCTTACTGTCTGCAAATTTTTGACAAAGAAATCGTTAATAGATTATTAAATGTGGAAAACTAAGGCTTCTGCTATTATAAGATGCTACCGTTAAGTTAACAGTTATTTTTTATTACTCTGAATGTCAAATAGTAGCTACAATGCCATTTATGAGTATTGCCAGTATTCGGTTTTTAAGACATTAACTAGCGGGCACGCCCGCTTGTTCACCGGGATTAGAAAGTTGGACAGAACTATCAGTGTTCAGCCATCCAGTTCGCCATTCTGCTCGCTTTATTCCCTTATGCATCCAAGATACTGCACATGCGGGAAATCACGAAAACACCCACGCGTTCGCCGAGATTCGAAAGTTGGACCTAACTACCAGTGTTCATCGATTTTTTAGCTGGCAAGCATGCCAGTTGAGTGGGCTGCGCCCGCTTTATTGCTGTATGCATCCACATTCTCGTATGCATCCAGAAGATACTGCATACACATTCCCCATGCGGAAAATCTCGAAAACACCCATGCTGTGTGAGAACCCGCCAGCTGAGCGGGCTGCCCCCGTTTTATTCACGTATGCATCCAGAAGATACTGCTTACACATTACACACGCCGAAAATCACGAAAACATCCACGCGTTCGCTGGGATTCGAAAGTTGGACCCACTACCAGTGTTCAGCGATTTTCTAGCGGTCAAGCATGCCAATTCAGCGGGCTGCGCCCGCTTTCTTAGCATATGCATCCACGTTCTCGTATGCATCCACAAGATACTGCTTACACATTCCACATGCGGAAAATCTCGAAAACACCCATGCCGTGTGAGAACCCGCCAGCTGAGCAGGCTGCGCCCGTTTTATTCACGTATGCACCCAGAAGATACTGCATGCACGATAATGCGCATGCGCTAGTAATTAATTCAGTTCTCACTTCGCGAATAAAATACATAAAAGCTCAAAATATTTTCATTAAAAATTGAGAGATAATAGAAAACATAAAACAACTACATTTAAAACAATTAAAAAAAAACAGGTATATAATTTAAGTTGAGAAGTTCTGATTGGTGCAGATGGGAGACTAGCTGACCTATCGGACATTTTTGTTATTTTTAATAACATAAATTCAAGTATGCAAGGACCGAAAGAAAATATATTGAACTCAATAGATAAACTGGCGGGATTCCAAAAACAAATAACTTTCTGGAAGAATAAAGCTCAGGAAGGCAATTTGGAAAAGTTCAAACTAGTCCCAAAAGATTTTAATAAAACTATTCATAAAATTGTTATTGACCATTTGACAACATAAGAGGAGAGAATTATTTATTATTTCACAAATTTAGGTATAAAAAATTTGATGGGGTTTGTAATCCATTTGTGATAATGAATACTTCTATATTTTAATTAACTTTGAATGAAGAGGAAGAGCTAATTTTGTTTTCAAATATTCGAGATTTAATTTTAAAATATTCGAAAGAATCAATTAATTCATTTTTGATTAACATCGCATCTCATGACCAAAAAAACTTTAAAAATATTATTACAATTTTCTACATCTTATTTGTGTGAATTTGAATTTTCAGTATTAACCAACACAAAAACGAATAAAAGATGAGAGAGAAGAGTCTGTTAAATTTAGAAGACGATATGAGAGTAGTCATTTTTATGACTAGTATAAATCAGGTTATCAAAAAACATCAATTTCAAATTTCTCATTAAAAGTATTCTTATTATTAACTTTTAATTCTTTAATAAACGTACTGCTGTTTTTGCAGTACTTATTTAATTTTACATTCAAAATTATTATCATAAACTATTTTACACAGTGTATTATATGTAAGTAAACAACTTTTAAACTTATCTTTTTTTTGTGTGTGTGCGCCAAAATTGATGCTACTCTTTACAATATTTTTTTATCTTTTCAATTTAAAGCAATACAGTGTTTTATTGGTCGGCTTTTGGATGTTTAGAGAGAACTTATATGTCAAAAAATAGAAAGTCTTCATACGTATGTTGTTTTTATACATAAAGTAATTTATATTTTCCTTTTCTAATTGACCAAGCGGTAAAGACGCTGAACACTGGTAGTTCGGTCCGAGGTTCGAATCCCGCGAATGGGCTGGCTGCATGGGCGTTTTCGTGGTTTTCCCCCATGTGTAACGTGTATACGAGCTAGTTTCCCTTAGAAAGTCCTCCACGAAGGCATCCCTCCCCTTAGGCAGATAGCCCTCGTGTGCTTTGCCATAATTGAATAACCTAACCTAACCTTTTCTAATTGTACGGTTTCTGCTTTCTTTAGTGTTAGAATTCCCTAGGCTTGGTCATTTTTATATTGAAAATATCCATTTACAATTTAAAGTGGAGATAAGATAATGGTGAATATAATAAATGTGATGTTATTTCTTAACTTTTATAGATAATATACATAAAATAATACCTTATAGCATGTCGGAATTATAATTATTTAAGGATTTTTTGAAAAGGAAGATTTGAGCGATTTTATTTAAATTACTTAAAATTATGTTTTGCATATAATTAATTTATAGGCAATTAAAATCGAGTAGTTTTATATTAATTGTTAGTTGGTGATCATCATAAATCACCAATGAAATATATGTTGAGGCACAAAATTTAGTCTTTTTTAATTCTTTTGGTATTTCTTAAAGTAGAATGAATTTTGAAAATTACATTTTTTAATCATTTAAATAATTTTCAAAAATTATATATAAGGGCTTTTTTACTTTTATTTTTGCATTTTGCTAAGGAAGCTACAAAATTGTGTGTAAAAAGTAATGTTTCTGTGGTGTAATTCAGTATCACTGAAACTTAACATATTTTAAAGCCGTAAATTTTCCTAAGGTATTTGACACATTATATTTAAATTAATATAATGCAAATAGTACAAAAGCCACAATGAAAATTTTTTTACCATAGTTAATAACATTTAAATGTGATTTATGCTTTATTATATAAGTACTCTTAAAATTCTGAGATGTAACTTGCTGAATGTATTTCATAATTCTTACAAAGTTTCTGGAATCTGGATGAGATATTATGAGGTCAATGCAGGGAAAGTACAAGGTTGTGTAACTTAAACTGTCTTCATGGAATGTAATTTTTTAAAGATTTGAGGAAGTTTCTATTTCCATAACAAATCAGTACTGTTCATATTTCATGGAATAGTTTTCCCTCCATTAAAGTGAAGATAATTTAGAAGTTTCACTATTTTATCCAAAAGTCAATTCATTGTTTTTTGGAATTCTTGTTTCTGGTTATTTGCCAGCTGGAAGATTCCCCCCCCCAAAAGTATTATGCTTATCATATTTTTTATTATTAAAGTATTATTTATTAATAATCTATCAGCATACAGTTTTGATTTTACTACTCTCACTTAAATTTTTCATATATATTTAAGTAAGCTCAGAAGAACTAATTGCTTTGAAATTACATCGTCACACCTATCATTGTTATTTAAAGGTATTTGTTAATGGTGTGTTTTATGCTTATTGCAAACTGATAATGCTCCTAAAATTTAATTGTGATAAGTTTGAAAGGCATTTTAATAGCATAACAAAAATTTTTTAGATTACTTACAAAGCTGTGCTTTTATTAGTATGTTTAAAATAGTAAAAAAATTCAATATATTTGCATGTAAATAGCAGTATGATTGGGCTGATAGAAACGAGTGGGGGAGAATATATTATCAGCAGAGAGGCTTCACCCAGTCCTATGGCAAGGATTGCTGGCAGGCTCTTCATTTACAGTGTTTTCCTGTTTTCACAGTTGTAAAAAATGTTTCTGTTTCCATGAAACCATCAGTCTTTATTAACCCCCTCCTCAAAGAAGTTACATAGTGGGGGAAGGCGACTGGGCCTTGGCCTTACCTGAAATGTAGGAAAGCAGAAAAATTTTTAGATTTATAAAAAAAAACTTTTAAGAGAAATAATTAAAAAGTATTTAGGATCTCGGATCTTTGCATGAATGAAGCTAATACTGTATTTAAAAGGCGAGAGAGATGTTTTAACTCTGCGATGATTTTGGCAATGAACTAAAAGATCGTTTCTCTAAAGTAAAAATAATATACTTCCGTAATTCTGCGTAAAGGTGAGTTTCTTTGCATAGTTATTATAATAAAGTCTTTCAGAATAAATATTAGTTCTAAAACAACAATTTTTTTTTTGGTCTTAATTGCACCTTTGCAGCTTTTAATTCTTTCATTTATGCAAATCCAATAACCTACATTTTCCTTATTTTTATTCTGAATTCGATACTGATAACCCTTAAAAGGGCTAAAGATGTTTGCCTTTTAATTTCAATAATGTCTAAAACATGCATATTATTTAACATAAGATGTGAAAATAACAGCTAATATTGCAACAGAATTACAAATAGAATGAAATGAAAGATTTCAAGAGGAGCCTAAACTAAGACGTATTTTCAGTCTAACGAAGAGGCTAACTTGTTCACAAAGAAACTGCCTAGCTCTTCTGAATGACTCATAGTGACATGCCCTGAGAAACTGCGAGAGGGGAACTCTACTCTTTGATTTCATGGGAACAGGAAGAATTTTGAAAAACGCAGAAAGAGGAATCATGGAAACAGAACTAAATTCTTCATTTACTTCTTACTTCCATGATCTCTCGAATTTAATTCCTGTAGTTTTCATTTTTGGAAGCAGTGCTATATAAGGTCTGTTTCTGCTAGGTTTATTAACTGCTTCATCACTTTAGTGCTCATTCCCCCCTCCCGCATTTCCCAAATGCTGCCCTTGTAATTTCATTTTTATTTTTGATTACAGGAAAAAATTCACTGTGGGTCGAATCAGGGGAATGGGAAGGATGTTTGAACACAGTGGTTGAATTATTTTACCTAGAATTTTATGATCGGTACTGTAAGCAAGAGTGCATTGTTTTGATGCAAAATGCATCCTTTTCCTTTAATAATTGTTGTTGCACGTCATATAGGATCTTGTAGCACCTAAAGGTATTTACTCAGCAAACTGCATTTAAATGTTACCTTTCATGAATGAAATCATGGTGTGCAATTCCCTGAATGAAAAAAAAAAAAAAAAAACTTGATTTTAAGATTTGTTTCTTCTAGATTTTTTAGCTTCTAGTTTTTTCATTTTCTGCTAGTTACTTTCAGCTTAATTATCAAATTGCATTTTCATATTCAAGGCACATCACTTTTGATCACCCTATCGAGAAAGTTGTGATTTGACCAGCCATCATAACAGTTCATTCTTTCCCCCCACACCAATTAACCATTTTTGGCTAGTCTTTGAACACAGTTTTCATATTCTCAATTTCTTAAACAAAATCATGAGAATAGGCATTTTTTTTTTATTTAGCTTTTCATTAATTGTCTTATTTACTTACAATATAAGACACAATTGTTATTTCATCAGAAAGTACGGTGTGAAAGTCCTGCCGTCATGCTGCCAGTCATGTTAATTTTTCTCCCCTCGTCCCTAGTTGTATTACTTTGCCACTTGAATAAGTTTGCTGCAGTGCCAACTGTCCATACACCTGCTTGAACAATTCATGAACTTCGATTCCATTCTTCCAAGTCTACAAAAAATTTCATGGTAGCACATTACTCTGTTTACACATTGCTTTCTTCTTGACTATGCACAAAAACTGTTTTATAAAGTACTTTTGGAATTAAAAACCTTTATTAAATTTTAAGACTTTTTTTAAGAAACAATACGTATACTGAACACCCCAATTGTGCCATTTATTTTTTGCTTTGTAATAGTTTTTCCAGATAAACATAAATAGATCAGCCCATGAACTTTCAGGATAGGAATTTTTTTCTGGAGTTTGTTTTGTTTCTGCTGCGTGTAGCTCAGAGGTTAATCCTCTTGCAGATTGGTTAAAATTAAATAACAGGCACTAATTTCCTGGTTATAAATCCTAAGTACTAGAATCTGTGTTTGAACATGTGTCAAACTTAATATGTTACATGAAAGCACCAATAAAGAATTTTTCATTGTAAAATATTTATTTTTGATTCATATATTCTGTTTGCGTGGTGTTTCATACTATAATGTAGATTATATATTCATGTATGTGATAGATGAAATCTTTTTGCACTACCAGAATCGAGACAGAAATTATTTAGTTTTCAACTTATTAAGAATCTTTGTTTTTTTCTTTTCTTCTTTTTTTTAATTATGTTAAATTTTCAGGAGTATTTATTTTTCTTTATATTTCAAGAATGCTATAGTGTTTATATTCATTAGATATATTAATTCATTATCAGTCTCATTGGAAAAATCGAGCTAAACTAAATTGGAAAACATTGAACATTGGAAAATCGAGTAAGATTGTGAATGATATCTTCCAATCATGATTATCCTTTCTGGCTGATAATGGATTATATTTTTAATGCTAATATGTTACCAGATTTCTTAATTCTATACAGGTTATAGAACATCAAAAATGGGATAGTGTAGCTGAGGTCTTGAAGTTGCCTAAATCCTGTGTAAATTCTGCTCTAAGTCTGCGGCAAATATATATAAGGTAAGATGCATGAAAAACTTATTTGAAGATTTGACTAGCATTTTATGTTCTGGTGAAACCTGGCGGGGCTGTTTTTAAAATTTTTATACAGTGTTCCATATATTGGAAAAAAATGCATCATTATAAAAAAATTAGGTAAACCATCACCTTGACGTAAATTTTATATAAAGTTGTGAGATCTGATTTGTTGTAAGACAGAGAATGGTAGTAAAATTTTTCTAAACATAAAATATATCTTGGTTATTTAGTAACCAAAGAACTCTTTCTGTACTTATTTGAAAAGAATACTAATATAAAAGATAACACGTATAATTTAAAGGAGTCCATTAGGGAAGCTAAGATCTGTTTGAATGGGTATCGATATGAATTCAGAATATGATAATGTTTTGCTTAATTTTATGTTCTTAATCAAGAAAGATATAGTTTTGTAAGAAGTATATACATTACTCTTCATTAAGATGCCATTTTTCAAAAAATGGTTTCAGTAATTAAATGATTTTTCTCAATTCCTGCATTTGTAATAAAATGAAGAATTGTACGAGTGAAAATTCAGATGTACTGCTAAATTGCTTATTTTATAGCATATAGCAAGCAGTAATTATAAATATTAACTGTAGCTGGAAATAAAATAGCACACTATTTTGCTAAATTTAAATGTTTGAATTTTGTTTGAACTTTGAGCTTAGCATTAATTTATTGAGTTAACAGAACAAAGGAAATTTCCCATAAAGTAGGTATCCATGTATATGTGAAAGGTTATTCGTATGTTTCATAGTTCAAAACGTTTTCTTTAAATAAATGAAGTGTAGGTAATATATCTGCTATTTCAGCATTATCAGTTGTCATTTCATGATAAGCTATTCCTCAACAGATATTAGAGATTTCTAATGCCTTGGCATTAATTTATTTCCAGGTAAAGATTTTTCTTAATTTAGTGAGAATTACTCCTTCAGTTTTTAGGCAGGAAAAAAAATTCTGGAGCCATATTTAGTGTATCATGTTGGATATTTTTTATTGATTATTTTGTGACCAAGTTCTTTAAATCTGTCTTAGATTTTTTTTAAGAATTGCATGGGTACTGTGTATTATTGGCCAAATATTTTGATAGAAAGACTTAAATTTCAAATGAGAGCTAAATAAATAAATAAATAAAAATATAGTGTTACTGTGTTTTGCAACAAAAAATACTTTTTATCTTTCAAGTAATATTCTTAAGAGGAATTATATGTCAATATAATTATGCATTTTAATTGTGCACTGAGAATCGAACTCCCGAAAATTCTGCAATCGATGCGTTGATAATCGAACCGCAATCGATACACGCCGTTGGTTATTCACAAAATTTTTTTCATAAAACGGGTTAGTGACTTTGAAACATGCAGTACGCGTTACTGCAAAAGTAAGTAGATATGCGTACGAATGGTCAATCTTCCGGCTGTTGACATTTCTTCGTTTACTTTCTGCGTTACCGGTTCCCTTGGCTGATCTGTGAGGCAAAACAGGCGCGCGCGACTTTTGGTACCTCTCAAGGGGAAGAGGGAGTGTTAGGGTCACTTAGTTCTTCTGTTTGCCACCAGGGTACGCCGGTTTCGTAGTCCTCATGTCTGTCTGTCTTCTGTGTTTTGTCTGATGCTTCTAACCACGTGGTTTTAACTACGAGGGTGTTTCTAATGTAAGGAGTACCGCATCTTCTCACTTTCTACATTGCTTATCGGAATGACCTAATAATAGCGTGCTGTTGTAGCACAGGCTAAGGTCGTCATCTCGTTACTCATAGCTTTAGTTTTGTCAAAATTTTGTGAAGTGATAAAAGATAAATACACCAGTTGCTTATTTGTTTTAAATGATATTTGCTGCATCTGACACTGTCCTCGAATACGTTATTTGCAACTATTTGAATGTAAACCTGCGTATTTTAATGGTTTTCATTAAGGGTCAAAGATTTATAAATCTCAGTGTTTGTCTTATCATAATACAGTCTCAAGGAATGTTTATGAAAAGCAATAACACATTAAGAAAAAGTAAAGCAAAAACTGTTAAAGAAAATTAAGTATTTGATGTAATTGCGTATTGGACATCGAAGTAAAATAATTTTTGGGAGGGAGCAGGGAACCAATTAAAAAATGTGTAGAAAAATCTTTAAAATAAATCCTTTCTGAGTTACTGATTAAAAATGGCGACATTTTATGTATAACATGTTTATTTATTTTTTGCGTGTGAGAGTTATTCAGTCCGAAATCTATTTGCTGCTCTGTTCTGAACTGTGACATATATTTAGACTAGTCTTGTGCATTATATAAGAAATTAAAATTGACTTCTCATTTTAAGATGGGTTGTATTGTATAAGGGAATAAACAGACAGCTGCAGAAGTGGTTGTTCTCTTGATTGATTAATGATTTGTGGCATAAAGCATGTGCTGATGTATTTCTTATTTCACATATTTTCGAGCTAATTGAGGTGTAGAAAGTGTTAAGTTTGCTTTCTAGTTGGCAGGTGATATTACACGTTCAGTAGGATATATGTTAAACCTTTGTAATTCTGTACGAGATGGGGGAAAAGTAGTATACTTCTTGACGTCATGAAGGGTTTAAATTTCCGGAGTCACATCCAGCTAGTTTATCATGCATGTAGACTGCCGCATTAATTACCCTTCAAAAAATTGTTTACAGAAATTATGAAAACTTCCCTCCCGTTAGGAGTATTAAGAAGAAAAAAATATATTTATTGGTGAGCATGTGACTGTCGAAAAGTCAAGATTGAGAATTTAGTTCCCCTTCTGGAGGGTTTTAATTTTTCCCCCTTTGGGAACAGTGTAATATTTTGCTTTAAATGAATTTTTAGCCGCAGAACTTTTGAGTAGTTGTAGGGGGATTGTTCTCTTGAATTTAAATCTTCGCGTTAGCATTTAAATATCAAATTATATAGGTATTTAGGAAATTGTTTTCGCTCCTGTTGAATTTAAATTTTGAAGATCGAAATTGTTCCATTTTATGGTTGCAGTTTAGTCCGCAGCACCGATTTTAAAACATATTCCTCAGCCTTCATTTTAACTCATTGAAAACCGAAATCTTTCTGAGGGAGCATAATGTTATAAAATTTTACTTTTTCACATTTTAAACTTTTATCAACTAAACTATTCATCATGGGTATTCTGAGCTGGCGGTAGGTTTTTTTGACCGCCCGTTTCAACTAGTGTTTTCCTAAATTTTAAAAATTTTGCCCAAGCTCTACCGTTTCGTGTGACCGCACTGGCTGTACTGGCTTTGGCGCCAGCCATGTGGGTAATTTTAAGTTCGTTCACGAAATTTTGACCTTAAAACTATGTTGTATTATATTTTTAAGTACCTAGATGTTAATTACCGCAACCGATTATTTTGAGAACCTAGATCTGTCTTTAAAATATATTTATAGTGGAACTTTAATTACCGAAGCTCTGGGAATTTTTGAAATAATTAAATTGTTTCGTCATGGCGATATATACACACATTATATGTAATATAATACATTATAAGAAATTCCATATTGTGTCTCGTGGTGGTTAGTTTGTTTGATAAAATATGTGTTATGTTCTAGATTTTCTGTGACACGCATGCATTCGAAAGCATTAGCTTCTGTAAAGAATTCGCACGTAGAGATTTTTAAAACTTTAGTTGTTTTATTTTTTATTATTATTTATTTATTATTTTTTTTTTTTTACTTATTATGCGTCATTAAAGTCTACTTAACGCTTTCTCCATTCCGCCGGGAATTCGTGTTTTGTATTCAAGATATCTTAAATCCCTTTCCTTCCAAATTTCTTTTCCACTAATAAGAAGAACGCTTACAAAACGTTTTTCATGGCAGCCCTAGAAACCAGTTCTTGTATTCAGTGAAATTTTCTGTGCCTACTGAGCGATACTTCCAAGTCAATAACCAGGCACTTTTCCTAATGCTATTGTTGTGGGAACACCATGAGGAATGTTATGTGTGTAGCGTTTTTAAGACGTCCCCCGTTAAAGAGTATTCCAAGGCCAACCTTTAGATTCTAAAGGTGTCTTATTTCTCTTAGGTCTCAACCTTACCTCGTTGCAACTTTCCTTTTATTTTATTTTTATCACTACATTGCCTCAGTTCCGCCTCGTTTCTCTCCGAGGTTGTTGTCGATCGAAAACAGGTTTTGTTTCGTACGGCTCTGTGGACAACACGTTTCTCTCTTGCTTTTCGAAGTGCTTGTAAAGCGTTGGGTATGAGTAGACATAGCTGAAGTTGCTAACTTCCTAGAAGAGCTCCGAGCGCTTTACCTACTAGTCCACTGAATTCTTCGCATACCCTCTTCATCCAAATTACGCATAACTCTAAATTATAGTTTTAATTTATATTGCTTGTTTTTACAGTAAAGTGTAAACTATTTTCTAACTAGTTCAAAAAGTTAACTTTATAATTTTGGTATGTCTGTTCATTTGGGTATTTGGATTATGGCAAACATACATTAGAGCTATCTGCTCAACTATCTATTTATTTTCAGTTGTATTATTACGATGTCTGGTGAAGACATTTCGTTCTATCAGTTAGCGTATTTTCATGATTTTAAAATGATCTGGAGTTGAATGAATCCTGTTTTCGCGAAATTAGCGGTGCGTCATATCGAGCACTAGTGAAGCGGTTAGTACTGTACCTCATATTGAGTAGATTTGTAAATTGAGCTGCGTTGGAAGCATTAATTTTCGTTTGGAATCATATTTCTTTGTTACATCGTTAGCTTTGTGTGTGTTAGGGAATGGAGTTGTTCGGGAAGAAAAATCCAAGCCATATCAAATAAATTTCTGTCATATAGACTGTAAAGTTTCGTTGTTTTAATCCTTTAAGTAGGTATGTCAAGATGGGTCAGAACAACTTCAAACGTGAAAAACAAATTCAGGGTTAATTTTCTTTCGAACTTACTGCTGTTATAGCGTTCTATCTTAAAACGCCATTTTTGGTTTAATAACTTGAATTTCAAAAGTATGGGTCACTGCTGACATTTTGCACCCACTTAACTGTTAATATTAAAAACAGATGTCTGTGCATTTTCAAAGTGATGCATTAAATGTACTGCTTATAAGCATTTGGAAAAATCTGGCATTTAATTATAAATAAAAGTGTTATTTTTACTGAATAAAATTTCGACAAATTAAGGCATTCAAATCGTAATACCGAAGTGCACATTCAAAAGTGTAATACATAATTATTATAACGCATGAATAACTGTACAATCAAGTTGCGTGGAAGGAAACCTTTTCGAATATTAATAGTAAGAAAATTTTAAATTTAATCTGCATCTAAATGACCACAGTTAAAAGAACCTCGGTCCTTTCATGCACGAGCCAACCATATTTCTAGCAAGCAGATGCAGCTCAGTAACATTCGCTTTCTACCCTGTGCTATTATCCATTCTTCAGCAAAATGGATCCTTATATTATCTCTTGGTTTCTGGAGCGGAACGAGTCTGCCTTACGTGTTAAGTCGCCGCATTCGTCGTTGTATAATTTCAAGCATTCGTCGCTTTCCTTGCATGTCACTGTAACGTTGTTTCTGCTGTGGTTCGAGTCATCTATTATGGATTGCTATTCACTGCGCCATTTTATTTATTCATTTTTATCTGTTAACTTTTTTTTTCCCTTTTCTTTCAGACCATACTGTATGCTAAGCAAATAAAATAGCATTGCCGAGAAAAATTTAAGGGACAACTACAAAAGCTCATGTAACTTATTAATTTGCAGTTAGGAACAGGAAACTTGCCAGAGATCTTAATTTTATCATGCCTGACATACCTTCAAAATGCAGAATTGTCCAAACTTAATTTAAATAAGAAGATAGGATATAAAGGGGGTAAGGAAAAGTTGGATGTTACAACTTTTCAGAGATGCAAAGAAAAATTTATAAAGTGTGTGATCACCCTTGACCGAATTGCAGACTTTACAGCAGTTTTACATTCTGTGTATAAGATTATCCAGGATTTCCCGCAGTGCAAAGTACATTCACAACGAATACGTCTATTGGAGAGCGCTAGCTGGAGCTTTAGTTTTGCAAGTCGGCATCTTTAGTGCGTCTTGACACATGTTTCGTCGGTTTTAAATCTGGAGAACATGCCTGGTATACCGTCCGCTGGATTCCTTCGCTTTCAAGATAATCAATCAATCACTAGTGCAGCGCGATGGAAGCGAGCATTATCGTCAGTTAGGAGGAAGTTATTGTCAATTGCATCCCTAAGGGTCACTAACCTCATGCGTTGGTCAGTGCGGCCATTCAAAATTATGGCCCCTATACCTTGATTTTGTACCGATGAGTTTCGTTGGTATTAGCGAACGGGCTGGTTGCGGGGGTGTTTTCGTTCATTTTGCCATGTGTAACGTGGATACAAAACAGTTACTCTTACAAATTCCTTCATGAAGGCATCCCTCCTGTTATGCAGATAGCCCTTGTGTGCGGAGCCGTAATCAAATACGACAAACAAAAAACAAAACAAAACAAAAGCTTCACCAATGCCACCAGGCGCATTTCACATTGCGAGTTAGTGGGACACAGATTATGGGTTTCTTTGCATTAGCCCTCTTTAAAGCAGCCTTTCATTCACGGTATATATGGATAGTCGAGCTCTTTATACCTGCAGGGAACTCCTTGGCGAATGTCTCACAATTCGTCAGATGCCTTCTCAGTGACATGTTCCAGCATCCACGCGCAAACATTTTATTCAGTTACTGGTACAGTCCTTGAAATGAGAATCTGAAGCACTCTCTTCCACTCCTTTCAACGCAAGTCGAAAGAGCCGGCCCAGAATTATGCATATATCTGGATAGCGAAGGGGAATCTTGTTGAACTACGTAATAATTTTAAGCTGTCAACTATCTACCTTTCATTGGACTTCGCAAAATTAACGTAAACAACCTTTTTATAGTTGCTTTTAGTTTTCCCTATCAGTGTATAAATTCTAACTTAATCCTTTTGGGCATTGAGTAATTTATCATTATTTAGGAATAGCTTGCAGTATACATATATAGTCTTCATCTCATTTGCATTATCGTCTTCACTCTGAAACTAAAAACGGTGTATCTTTTATGAAACTTGTCTAACGGGTCCGAGGATCTCCCCTTCCACCAAGCCACATGAGAGGACTTTCGGCTCGCCGCATATTTAATGTCGGTGCCGCCATACCGCACCGACACTATACATTTACAAAATCTATGCCTTCTTCCGGGATTGGAACCTGAGCCCTTCGGCACGGCAGTCAGCGACGCTAACCACTATACCGGTTGGGCGGCATAAGCCAGTGTAATGTAACGTAAGAAATCTTCCTTAATCGGAAAAATTAGGTTCGATTCGAGGGGAAAAATGTGTAATATAACAAGAAACATTCTTTAATCCACAAACGTAAGTATAAGAAGCATTCGTTAATCGAAAAAAGTGAGTTTGATTGGTGGCTGTAGGAGAATGTAATATAATGTGAAAACGCACCTTGACCGCGGGGGGGGAGAGTTTGATTCGAGATAAAGCGGTGTAATGTACCGTTAAATGCTCTTTAATCGGGGTGGGGGAGTTCGTCTGGAGCAACCTACCAGCGACCGAGCGCTTAAGTCACAGAACACTGGCAGTTTGGTCCGAGGTTCAAATCCCGCGAACGGGCTGGCTGCGTGGGCGTTTGCGTGGTTTAACCCATGTATACGAGCCACTTTTCCTTAGAAAGTTTTCTACGAAGCCATCTTTTCCCGTAGGCAGATAGCCTTCGAGGCTTCTGCCTTATACACCATCGTCTCGAGGCGAAGTGGAGTAATGTAACGCAGGAAACGAGTTGTCTGTTTTGTTTTTATGTAAAACATGACTGTTTAGAAAAGGTGTACCAAAGGAAATTTTTTCAAAAGCAACTTCGTATATTTATATTTTCCTTCCCGTATTTCAGATTATCTTTCCTAAAGCGAAATATTGGGAAAAGTACTGAACATTTTCGAGCTAATGCTAAGATTTAAGTACGTTAAATTATTCGGCACCTAGATCGAAAGAATAATCCACAGTCGAATCACTCACAGATATCGAATTTCCATACGCCCAAACTATTAAAAGTTCCTTTTTTAATATAAAATATTTTACAGACGTCACCTTAAAGCAGATATACAGAAAGAAATTAATATGTGTATTAATTATTAATTATAAATAAATTAATAATTAATACACACAATGCACTCGTGGACTGTAATAATATTAATACGTTTATTCACACTAGTTTTACACAGCTCATGACCACTCGCGGCTATGAATTCTCTCCAAGGCTCTTAGCAAACACTCTCATCTAACAAAATCCAAGAGCTCAAGACGCGCGCGCATACTGAACACAAACTTTTTACTGAGGACTTGGCAACGCAGTCCAGCTCACAAGCAAATCTAGAAATCAAAATATAATCTACGATCACTAATCACGAAACAAATATGTCTTTTAATACAAAGAAAAAAAATTCAATTCATTAAGGTTACAGTAAGCTGTAGTTGCTTTTAATGCTAATATACACTCACGTTTGTGAAAATTGCAACACCATGAAGGACTTACGCGAGTGAGCTGAAATTTTCAGGAAATGCAAAGTAGCCCATGATATGCAAATGATTAGAATTGCAAATCCGTAGCGCATGCGTATGCTGAGCAGCGCCCTCTGAACGGCTGATGGATCCGAATAAATAGACGGCTGTAGCGAGGCGTGTATGGTTATCGGTGGTTATCTGCTAGTGGTAAACGTTAACTCAATCTGTACTTATGCCTCGTCGACGAAAGAGAGCGAGATTTGAACAACTTACAGAGTTTGAACGAGGGAGAATCATCGGCCTTCGTGAAGCTGGATTGTCGTATCGTGCAGTAGCCTCTCGTGTGCAGCGTAACAGCAGCACAGTGATGCGCGTTTGGAAGCAGTGGACGGACGAGTGTCGGACAACTCGGAAATCCGGGAGTGGACCCCGAAATGTGACGTCAGCTCGCGATGATAGACACCTGGTCCGCATGGCGCGGACGGACCGTACAGCTTCCTCTAGACAATTGGCAGCACTGTGGTCAATAGCTACAGGTGTTTCATTGTGTGCTTCATCAATTCGTAGACGTCTGCTGCAGTGTGGACTGCGCGCACGGACTCCTTTATACAGGATCCCCCTAACGCACGACCATCGCCGCCTGCGGCTACAATGGGCCAATCAGCATAGAGACTGGCGTGCTGATTGGCAGCATGTCGTGTTTTCTGACGAATCCCGCTTTAATTTGTGGTACCATGATGGCCGCATTCGTGTCAGACGCTATGCCGGTGAACGCCACCTTCCGGAGTGCATTATCGAACGCCACAGTGGACGAACACCCGGAGTTATGGTCTGGGGCGCCATAGCATATCATAGACGATCTCAATTGCTACGAATTGTGGGCAATCTGAACAGCAACCGGTATATCCGTGTAGTTCTACAGCCCGAAGCTGTTCCCTTCCTTCAAAGCTTGCCAGGCGCTGTATTTCAACAGGACAATGCCCGCCCTCATACTGCTCGGATTGTTAAATCCTTCTTTGCAGCGCAGCAGGTACAGCTTCTTCCTTGGCCTGCGTGTTCCCCGGATATGTCGCCAATTGAACATGTGTGGGATGTCATTGGTCGGCGTCTTGCTCGTGATCCTCGTCCTGTTGCGTCTGCAGACGAACTTTGGGTACGCGTACAAACGATATGGAATGCTCTTCCTCAGTCACATTTCAACGACATTGTTTGTTTTTGAAAAATTTGAACTTTGGTAGCGATTCGAGACAGTATTATACAAATAATGTACGATGTTTTTTTATTAGTAGTAAGTTTAATGTATTAAGATTTCGGCAAGCAATTTATAGGAATATATGTGTTGCTGTAAAATTTATGTTTGTTTAGTAATATTACTTTAGTATTGTAGTATTAAAAATGCGTATTTATGCGTATGCTGGTAGAATTAAAATAACAGAATTAATGCAGATGAAATAAATATTGGAAGTAGAAAATCGTTGTCAGGAGAAGTTAATGTTATTAAAATATAATGCTGGTACTAAATGTCATTTTAATGAAAAAATTTTAAGTTTAGGTACTTAAGCATTACCGCCCGGTGGCGAAGTAGCTAGCGCATCGCGCAGCTGCACCACAGGTCTGGGGTTCGATCCCCGGGCTGGGCAAGGTTCTTAAGTGGGTCGATAAAATGAGTACCAGTTCGCTTGGGGACTAAACACCGAGGGTCCTGCGACAAGCTGACCACTTGTCCAGGGCATATGCTGATGCGCTCCGGGCCCAAAAGGTCGAGAAAGCAGAAAAAGGACACTGCAGGCCGTGGCCCACTAGGGCTGTTGCGCCACTGAATTTAGTTTTTACTTAAGTATTAGCACAACCACTGTAGCAGAAGCTTCCAAATTTTCAGAATGCGCCAGACTATGGAAACTGCGTACATAACATGTGCTGAATGGTAGGAACAAAGTTACCATTTTCATATGCGTTCTTTTTGTTCTATTCCAAATTCCAGTGGATTTTTTTTTTCCGACGAAAGTTTTTTTTTTTTTTTTTTATCTTAAATTCAGTTTAAACAATGCGCGTATGAGATTTTCCTGCCGTAGAAGATACTGCGGCACAGTTTTTGAAGGAGTATAGTATTTTGCTGCAAAATCGCTGCAGAAAATAATTGCTTTGAATTTATTCTGAAAGGGATTACCATGGAATTTTCACCTGAACGAAACGACTCCAAACCACATTATTGATGGATTTTTTGGATAGATATCTTGACTGATACGCAGTCAAATCTTTTTTTTTTTTTTTTTCCCCTGTGAAATGTCGCCTAACTGAGCTAAGCTGGTTGCCTTAAAATGTAAGAAAGGGAGAGAATACGTTATAGTTTATACGTCTTGTATTTTCATTCATTTTATGAACATAATTAACCTTTTGGCCCCCCTTTGTAATATCAGAACATTTTATGTCCGGAATGGTAATGAATAACAGTTCTGAAATGGGTATATTTTTCCTTCGTTTGATAAGCATGATTAGAAAAGTTTAGCTGGATAAAGATTCACATTAACATAAATTTAAGCTGTGATTCGTTTTCTTCATAAAGGCCTCACATCTAGGCAAAAGGAGGGCATGAAGAGTCTGTTTTAAATCAATAATGAATACCATTGCTGTTAATGTTAAGTGCAGGTAACATCATTCTACGATTATTGTGTTTCACCTGGTTGTACTTTTTTACGTTTTGAAATTGTTGCAACACTGAAATAAAAAATCTCATGTATACACCACATGACTTCCTTGTATGAAATATTAAATTATACGCAGTTTTCCTGCATTTCATTTAAACTTATTGAATTAACAGTTAACGAATTTTGAAATTAAATCCACTTCGTCGATAGCGCATAAACCACAACAGAATAAATGCACTCTTTAAAGTTCACTATATTTATTTACCATTTCACTTCGGCGCTAAACACAGACGATTCAGCGCCGCTTACCTAATGCGCATGCGCTACTAATTCAGTTCTCACTTCGCGGTATGGAAAAAATACATAAAAATTCAAAATATTTTCATTAAAAATTGAAAGATATAGAAAACATAAAACAGCAAGTACAGTTAAAGCAATTAAAAATTTTTTTTTTACAATTAAAATTACAATTTGTAACCAAAAACAAGCTAATAACTTAAATGATAATTCCAACAGAATGAATCAAGCATAATTTAATTCGAAATAATAAAAAAACGTTACTTTGTTGTTGCGAAGCTTAGTTTCTCTAGATTGGCAACAAATCTACTATTCTGCTAAGCTTCAAATGTAGCAAATATGGGCGCTATCATAACCAAAAATTAGTCTTAGCCGCACTTAAAAAACTTTTAAATTGTTGATACTTCCACAATTATTGCATGCAGGTTAACTAAAGGCATAAAATCGTAACCGAAAGATAAGAACAAAATAATTTAATCCTTTTTAAAGCAAAAATTACTAAATTTCCAAACATAAGAATAAAGAAACTGAGCTCACCGAGCTGAGTAACAGAGTGAATACATATATATACATATATTTATATACTTCCGGTGCGGCAGATTGCAACCAAAATGCGAGGTGCACATCTACATGTTATAGCAGTCCTGTGTACAAAATTACAGCGTTCTGAGGCTAGTTGTTTTTGAGTTATGCAAGATACATACACACACACATACGTACGTACGCACAGGCGCCACGAAAAAAATCTCTTCAGAATCCATTTTAAATCAGTTTTATATTTTTTTTTGGGGGGGGAAGAGACCTTTATTCTGTCCTTATGTTTAAATATTATGCAAAAACATCGTTAAATTGCATTCGATAGAGGTCAAAATGGATATTTTCGTTGAAATATGAGACCCGAAATTTTTCGAGATTACAATACTTCCTTTTTACTTCGTACAAGGAAGTAAAAATGAAACACGTTTGTCGAATTATATAGAACTTTAATTCTAGCAATGCGGCAGTTACGCGGCATCAAATTGTATACCATCATCTTTTATTCAGTTTTGAAATCACTTTCATCTCTGATTTTCAACTGTCATCTTTGTGATGATTGCGAAGCAAAACATATGTTTGGCGTCACTTCTTCAAAAAAGCCGTTGAAACGATTGTTGGAATGGCTATGCGAGGAGATTTACAAGCGTATTCCTAAATTGAACTTGGAGCTTGTTATGGGCTTAAAATATAAATACTTGCTGCAGAATATTTTCAGTAATTTATTCTAATAAACGTTTATTGTAAAATTGAAACTGCACAGAAAATAATTTTTACTTAAATCAGTTTTGTGTAATCTAATTTGAAATGTGTGGCAAAGCATTTGATTAGAAATCAATTAACGAAGCAGAGCTTCCATCATAAATATTTTTTATCTCTTGCCGACTTTACCCGTACCCCGAAGATAACCCTTCCATTCTTTTAATTCAGATGAACAAAAGCACACGAAACAAAAACACATGTCATCAAAAAACCGAAGGAAAAATGTTCCTTTTTTTCCGGTTCGGTGAATTTAAATTGCAGTGACTATATCTAAAACGAGTAGCTTTCATCCCCCGTACATGCACATTAACAAGCTGAAGATAACTTTATCAGTTTTTATCAGCGTAATTCTCTTATCGTGTATTGTACTGCCATACCAGTTCTAGTTGAATTCCAGATATTTAACCATATTCTTTTTCATTCATTTGTTGTGTGTTTATATATATGATATCACATATACACAACATACACACATATAGTAGCATACACAGTTGCTTATTGTGATAGAAATATTAATTTTACGTTTTTGATAATTTGTCTTACAAGGGGGCATTCCCTACTCGTCATCACCGATTTCGCTCAGATTTATAGGGCATGCAGGGCTTGGCTACAAATGAAAAGTACCCGAAGTGGGAACTTCAGATGGCCAAGCGTTTAGAAAATAAAAATTCTGACCTCTCGCCACCGTCATTACGCCATTTACGCCGGCGGTAAGAGCTAGGAGTAGTAATGCGATGATTATGGGTTCAACTCCCGGTATGGAGACTTTTTCTTTTTCTCGATTTTTATATTATTATTTTTCCAATTAAGCAAAGAGGTGACTGTTTTATTTTATTTATTTATTTATTTATTTATACTCAAAAGGCATAGAAAAGGTAAAAATTTCGGACCTTTCAACAAGGGATTGTAATTAAAGAGCATACGAAAAGACTTTGTACATGAAAATTCAAAACTTTTATTTCTCATTATTTCTGCCTCTAGCACACGTTATAAAGCCGCATTTTTACTATAACATCGTTGTTTCAACGTCTCCATAGAAAAACATACTTGATTGACATTCATAAAGCATTCTCTCTCATCGCAAAGTTTAGAAGCGAACCACGCGTGGGGCGGATAATTGATGATGAACAATCGAATGGATTTTTATGCAGTCTTCTCGGTAAGTTATTTCTTTTTCTTGCTCGATGAGATAAGAACAGTTTTCTGTTTTTTTAACATAGTTTTTCACCTGACGCTAAAAATGTACATCGCAGGGTTGCATCAGTGGGATACATTTAGTGGAAATTTTTTTGATACTATATGTTGGCAATCTTTCTTAATCTTGAAAGAGTTCGTCGTATAATTGCGGATTTGTTTGACCTCCCCACGAGTCAACCAGCAGAAGAAATTTGTTTTTTTTTTTTTGTAGAAGTTAAGACAAGTCTTTTAACGTACGTACAAGAGAACAAATATCATCCCGACACATGTAATCATCGAATGTCGACAAATAAAGTTTTGAATTTTCATGTACAAAGTCTTCGTTTGCTCTTTAATTACAATCCCTTGTTGAAAAATATGAAATTTTTACCTCTTGTATGCTTTTTGAGTGTAAATAAGTAAACAAAATAAAATATTCACCTCTTTGCTTAATTGGAAAAAGAATAACAGTCTCCACACGGGGAGTCGAACCCACGATCATCGCATTACTACTCCGAGCTCTTACCGCCGCGCCAACCGCTGCTTGGCAAACACCCTAACGGGCTCATACGGTGCGAGAGCAGCGTCAAAATTTTTATTTTCTAAACACTTGGCCATCTGGAGTTCCCACTTTGGGTACTTTCATTTCTAGCCAAGGCCTGCATGCCCTATAAATTTGAGCGAAATTGGTGATGACGAGTAGGGAATGCCCCCTAGTTAGATAAGTGTCAATCACTGAAGCATTAAATCTAGGAGTGTGCGCTTAAGGTGGAGGGGGGGTAGGTAACAGTAAATCAGTTCTGTAAAGATATTTTTAATTTAAACTTCTGAATAAGTGATGCGCTTATAGATTGGAAAAACATCTGTTTTCTTCTCTTGCAATTTTTATTAGTCCAGAAGTGGCTGCCGTGCCACTTTAGCGATGTAAATTCGTATTGTAATTAGCATATAAAATATTTCCCATGTTCATAGATTGCCAGCATTCCTTTAATTAAAGGGGGGGAGCTTGACTCTACTGCGTTAGAATAAAAGATTTCGACGTAAATGCTGAGATTTATATGCAAAAGTGTCAAGACAAACTGTTTAATTAATTGATTTAGTTATATATTCTTCTTTCATCAGTTTGGGGCCCACCAGCGGCCGAGCGGTAAAGACGCTGAACACTGGTAGTTCGGTCCGAGGTTCGAATCCCGCGAACGGGCTGGCTGCATGGGTGTTTTCGTGGTTTTCCCCATGTGTAACCTGTATACGAGCCAGTTTCCCTTAGAAAGTCCTCCACGAAGGCATCCCTCCCCTTAGGCAGATAGCCCTCGTGTGCTTTGCCATAATTGAATAACCTAGAAATGACCTTTCATCAGTTTGCTAAGTGTTGTACGTAATGTGTACAAATGTGGTTTTATAAGATTAGGATAATGAGGGAAAAAAGAAATCGTAATTTCATGTAAAGATCGATGTACGCATGCTTTTACGCTTACATGAGCCCACCAGCGGCCGAGCGGTAAAGTCTCTGAACACTGGTAATTCGGTCCGGGGTTCGAAATCTGTTGAACGGGCTGGCTGCGTGGCCGTTTTCGTGGTTTTTCCCATGTGTAACATGTATACAAGGCCAATTTCCCTTAGAAAGTCCTCCACGAAGGCATCCCTCCCCTTAGGCAGATAGCCCGCAAGTGCTTTGCCGTAATTAAGTAAACCAATTTACGCTAACATTTTGCATTTCTAACATGCATGTGTGTTTTATTTTGCTGCATATTCTATTAGCAATATGTGAGTTATAATTTACTCGCATACTAATTACACACATTAAATTTTTACTTAAATCTCATTTCAAATTCCGTATTGTTGAATATATTGGAAAATTCTCGCTACATCTAAACAGAATATTAATAAGTACCGTAATTCAGCAGTTTTATTGACTGGCCAATAGCGGGTACTGCAAGTATTGGCACGAGCCGAGTTTCTCTTAGAAAGTCACGCATAAGGCAATTCGAAGTGTACATAGCCCTTACCTGGCCTTTAGTTTCACAGCCGTTGGCCGTAAATAATATATATACTTTCAGTCATAGAAATGTTTTAAATGACTCTTGTATTTATAACATTAAGAAAATTTTGTACTTGTTATAAAAAATAATGACCTTCGTTACGACAAAAATTGACCGAGCTTTGTAATTTTAAAATTTGCGGTATTTGACGTCATTTTCAATTTGCATTGAGGGTCGATTAATAAATAGAATAAACCGAGAGCGATTTTCTTTAGTCTTCAGTGCCATTAAGTATTTGTATGTGATGAACTAGTGTCTGTATTTAGAATTTTGTTGTGCCGAAAGAATTTTCACACAAGTAATTTGCAAGTTTGTCAGCGTCTGAAAATACGTTGCTAATATTCTCATGATGTTTTATTACTTTAGAATCATAATCTGGTAATCGTTTAAAAAAACTTCAAACATTTTTCATTTTTAATTAATGCAAATAAAATAATACGAGTTGGCTGCCTGCCAGTGTTTTCTAGAACACGAATCTGTAAATAATGCTTCCGTTTGGGGGGGGATAAAAAATAAAAAAAGTGTTGATTAATATTTTTTGCAATAATCTATGCAGAATTACTCGTTATTTAATTTCTTAACGTTGGAAAACTTTTTATAAATAATATTTTATCTTTAGTTACGTATGCTACCAATATTTCACCCCTCAGTTTGTGTGCGGCACCTAAATATGATCTCCGATTTTAATATAAAATATTTCGGCCAATTTTTATCCGCTATCAAACTTTTTATGTCTTATTTTTTATTACGATTACAACAATTTCTCATATAAGAACCAGACCAAATAAGGAACAAGAACCGGAAGAATATGTAAAAAGTAAAGTTCGAATTTTAAAAATGCCAAAGTATGAATATTTACGTTATTTAAAGCATAATTATAAAAGGAAGTATATGCCTGCGACTAACTGTTGCAAAAATAAAGGACAGGTTAAGAACTTTTTGTGGACACACCATAATCTAGTTATCCGAAATAGGCCTACTAGCCGGGCGAGTGGATAAGATGACAATGTTGAAAATTTCTGCTTGTTTTGATACTTGGCGGCTGAAGTACTACATGAAATTTTTTCTCCCCAAATGAAATGTTTGTTATAAATTACTCCTGTCTTAGAAATCCTTTTACAAAGGCAGATAACTCTTAAATGTTTATTCCAGAAAGCCCTTGATTAAAGCAGAAAACTCTCGAATACTTTGCTGGACTGCATTGCATGCTTGTATCTAGTCAGGATGTACTGCTCAAGTTTTCCTCATGTAAACACACGATTTCACTTAACATCATCTGCAAAAAGTGATTTCTCAAGCCTTTTGAGGCCCCCTAAACTGAACTTAAACGTTAAAAATTCTACTTCACAAATTTTAAATAAATCGTTTTAATCGAGTGACATTTAATATTTACTCGAATATATATCTCGAAGGAGCCTGCAACAATTTCATCCATTCTTTTTAGCCGCTGAAACGAACATGTCTTTAAAGTTATGATTTTAAGATCATCTGAAGACTAAGAATAATATCACAGCTGCACATAAAGGTATATGGAAATTTTATAAGAAAGTTCTTTGAGTTCTTAGAATAGAATTTGCATCGAACCAGCTACGCATTTCAGAGATTAAGCCTGAAATGTTTGAAAGGTATTAGTCTTTTAATCTAGCTTTACAGGTCAGTAAGTCGTAACTTCCTACAAGTCGTTATCACAACCGATAACACTCCTCACCAACATTTTCCATCGGCATGAGTTTGACACCATCTGTCACCGGTTATGGTAGTTTGTAACTTTCCCGCCTCTTAACATGCGGCTGCTCCTTGGCCTTCGAACCGACTCTTCGCGCTTCCATAAAACTAGCATGTTCTGAAATACCCGTTTGGGATTGGTCTGGAGTTTCTTTTCCTGTGGCAAATTTTTTCTTCTGCTTCCTCTTCTTTTTCGTCTCTCAACCTCATCCTTCTCGCTCTCATAAATTTCGTCGCTCGGCCGTTGCGAAGATTTAAGTAAAAGGGGTTTCCTGGAATCAACGTTTTAGTGATAGGATAATTATAAAAAGAGTGACAGCATTTTCTGCTGCAGTCTTAACCAAACATTTTGATGGAGATAGATTTATTTTTTAGAGGATCTTTGAAGTCTGAGCTGAAAAGTGATTGTGGTGGCTATCCTTCTTTTAAGTTTGTATAATACTGTATTTAATACAAATCAAATGCAGAAATATTGCTGACATTGCGCATTAACAGGAACATCATGTGGCTTGCATTTGATTAATGATGGACGTAAAAAAAACTGTTTCAGTTACACCCTGTTAAGCGAAGTTTTAACCAACAATTTACGTACGTACTTAAACCGTGATATGCAAGGTGTTCTATAATTTTTTTTTTTTTTTTCCCATAGCTCTATTCTGCCTCTGAATGGTTAAAATGTATCCAAGGACTTTTCTTTCGAGAAAAACGTATGAAAAGTTTTGACATTGTTTGCATCGGTGCAAAGAAAAATACGCTTTATTTAAAATATTATCAACATCATAACTGATCAAAATGAAACAAGTTGTTATTTAACGATAATAATGTGTTTGCGAAAGTGTTAATATTGGGTATGATACTCTCACTTTTACGATGGGTATATTAATTCCTTTGAAATTGTCGGTGTTCATTAGGCATAAAGTCATCTGGAAGCTGCCAGTTGCATGTTGAAATGAATTTCGTACATGAATTATTGAAATAATCAAAATGAATTTCGTACACGAATTTTTGAAATAATCAACAATAGTACTTTCGCAAGCATTAATATCGGTAAATTAATAATTGAGTTTACTTTAACCAGTTTCGGTGTTTATAATATTTTCTTGTATCAACATTATAAACTTGTATAACATCATTTTCTGTATGGTTCTTTTAATGCATTTTACTCCAGTTGCAGCGAAGTTATAGTTCTTTTCAGGATGTACGTGGTATTTGCGGAAGACACTGCGTATTTTGCTTTTGTATGCCCGCTAATAAAAACAAAACTCTGTCATTTATTTAAAGGGCAGCCTTGTTCGGTCGAGTACATTTCCTGGTTGATCTTAGCTGTTCAGCGATAGGAAAAAAGGGAGAGCCAACTCCTATTGATTCTTTCGGAAGTTGGAAGTGAGTTTTTATGAGTTTGGTGTTACTGATATCCTGGTATCAACATATTATACACAACATGATTACTTTGGCGCGTAGATTTGTCAACCCATTAAAAAAGTTTCTTTTCTTTTTCCTTCTCTCCCCCCTTGTTTTAAGCATAGTTTCATTTTGAGCTTGTACTGTGGCAAGTTTCCTAATTTCTCACTAAAGAAAACTGACTATCATTTACGTATCGACATGATACGCAAATTCAATATTAATAGGTATCTAAGCGTTATCATCGCAGATAAAGGGTACGATTATATAATAACTAAATAAAATTCGTTTATGACGCTAAAAATCGATGTTACGCAATGCGATGATACAATCGATTAGACCAGTTCTTTTATGCATGTAAAAAATGGCCAGACAAGATGTATAGGAAATTCGCTTTTGATTGCTGCTTGAATTAGACCTTTAATGATTCGATTCAAGATCATCTGACTAGGATTTTTTTTTTTTTTCTTTCTCTGGCGAACTAGTTCGCGAAGATCTAGAAGGATATTTTCTGTGAAAAAGAAAAGTTTGTGATGTGGTGGGAGGAGAAGAAAATCATGTGCTCTCGATAGCGAGATTTCTGTGTGCACGTGCTTTTCGCAACGTAGGATATTTTGTTTAGGAGCTCATTTTTAAAACCGTACGAAAAATAGGTAATGAAGGAACATTTCCGCAAAGGGAGCTAATATCATTTTAGAATCAGTATCATAAATTATAACTGCTGTAAAATATTCTTAGTGCATTTTTAATGGATATTTTTTAGAAATAAAGGAAAAAAATGTAACCATGTAAATCTGTTATGACTTAAGAGTATCTAACTGCATAATTTAAATATTTGTAACTAACTGCTCACCCCTGTTATCTCTACATGCTAAGGTGAGTTATCTTCTTTCCTAATATATTGTGTATGCGAGACACAACGCAAAAATGTAAAAATTAGCTTAAAAATTTATTCCTTAGAGCTTTTGAGGCTTAAAAATAATACAAAACAGCCTATCATCTCTGGTACTTCAGTGGCTTATTTGAACTGTGTATTAAGTATTGTATATTAACTGTGTTACAACTTTAGCCGAAGCTATGACATTAACTGAGTCAGTCAAAGATGCAGCTAACTTTCAACACTTAACCAAAGTCAGGCGTTTACGTTTCTTTTGCTCAGCGGCTTTGTCTCTAAGTAAGCAACTGCGGTGGCAACAATCAAGCTTCTGTTATGAGCCATACATCAGAGTAAAACTGAAACTATTCAGAATCATGCGAAATTATCCAAAACTGAACTGGAACACTGTTCATGTAGCTGTATCGTGGAAAATTCATCAGAATCAAAAGTGGCTTTTCTTTAAGAATACCGCTTAAATTACGGAAATTTGAATTTTTGCTTCATAGCTGTGGTATTTTTGAAGAGTTAATTGCTATAATAGAAAACGCAAGTTTTTAACATGAGTTAAACAAACATGGTATAATTTTAAGTTATTTCGAGACGTCGTCAAAATGCTCTAATCGTATAAATAGATAATACGATATAAATTACTGCTGTTTACGTTGTATTGTTATGTAGAATATTTTATACAGCCGACAGCATTCTAACAAGCAGAAAAACGTAGAACAAACAGTTTTGGGGCAAACAAAGGAAGTGATTTGAGCGAAAGAGTATCAGGAGAGAGAAAAAATCAAAACGACGTCGAATTTATTACCTGTTAAGGGGGGGCGGAGAATATTTGGACAAAAAATTATATATATGAATTAAAAACCACTAGATTTTCGAGTTCTCATCGTATATTCCATTTTTGTTTATGGAAAAAGTTGGTCTAATAGCAACATGCGTTGTTTTTTAGTTCGTAGGTCTCTGATGGATTTCGGCGATATCATGTGCAGCGTTCCATTAAGTTAATCCAACCAGCTGTTATGATTTAGATCTTTAATGTCACTTCTTTCAGTTTCCCTACTAGAATGCAATTTAGGCGAGGCTTTTGGGTTGTGTAAGACAGAGCGGGTTTCTGCCTATCGAGACCACGTTGCTAGATTTCACTAGCTCAGATGTATTATTCGGCTTTGCATTACAGTTGCCGACATTCAAATTGTTACGCCGGAGAGAAGTTTAAGCCAACTTCTCGTTAGATAAAGTGCCTGTGTAGTTAAAAATTGTATAGTCTTTGACTGCTAGATTTAGTTTTAATTTGAATTGGACTGTTACTTCAAGTTATCTCGCTACAAGCGGTTCGCTGACTTCGTCAAGCACGAGACGGGCATTTTATGTTCAAGATCCTGATTAAATAAAAAGGTTATTTTGTAGCATTTTCAATTTTTTTGTTATCTTCAGGCAAGCGATAATTATTTCCAAGCCGTTAGGAGTTTAGACGACATATGTTTATCTACTAAAGAATATTAAACTCTATACGTGTTTCAGTTTTTGTAATTAGGTTTCGTGCTTACATTGCGCATTGAAACGTGTCGAAACAAATTCTGAAAATGTAGTAAAATAGTTGAAATCGGCAGCAACTATAATCGTTACACATCATAATATTACCTAAAGTTTTCCAGACAAGAGTGTGTTGGACCGACATCTACAATAACTCATATAGGCACAGATCGTGTTTATTTTCCACAATATTTGCATTAATTATTTCATAAAAGTGTAGAATTTATATGTGGTGAGCAAAACGTGGAAGCAAATCATAAGCGTTATATTTGGGATTGTTCATTTACTAAATATTTCAGGAAGACATAGGAGCCCACCAGCGGTCGAGCGGTAAAGTTACTGAGCACTCGTATATCGGTCCGGGGTTCTAATCCCTACAAACTGGCTGGCAGCGCGGGCATTTTCGTTGTTTTCCCCATGTGTAACGTGTACATCAGTCAGTTTCTCGTTAAAAAGAGACACCACGAAGGCATCCCATCCGTTAAGCAGATAGCCGTTAAGCAGAATACTTTGCCATAATGAAATAAACCACATCAAACTAATCATGAAAACATGTTTTGAGAGGAAATCGTAAATTTTTGTTTAAAATTGATTTTAAAAAGATATTGAATGTGTGATGAATTCGTAAAATTTGATTGTTTACATGTAATTAATTATATGAATTCATGTCAAAATATTATATTTTATTTTCAAAATTAATTGCAGTCGTTGTTGAGGAATATTAGTAATCTGTTCCGGAACTGATCTCAGCGGCTGAACGGGCTAGCTGAATGGAAATTTAGTCGTTTTTCCGGTGTATAACGTAAATGCCGGCTTTAGAATATTATGCACGATGGAATATTTTCTATAAAGAGCCGATTTACCTTTAAGTTTATGCCACTGTGGCATTTCCCTTGCTTGCAATTCTAATTTTTTTAATGCTAATTTTTAAGCAATGTATTTTTAGCGCACTTACTATCTTATGATTAACTTTCATGGGTCGCTTAATTTTGCATGAAAATAGTCTTAAAAGTATTAATTTTTAGTTTCAAGAAATTTAACATCAATTAATCCAAGGGAAATATGCATTAAAATTGCAAACACGTTAGAATGGAGATCTAGTCTTTGTCTTTGTAGTAAGGTGTAAAGAGCAAGAAATTTACCAGCCATGATGAATGAAATGAAGAGGAATTTTGTACTATTCAATACGCAACTTTGCTAAGGTTTCAAGATTACGAGTACCAATGAGAAGAGGGTTTATACAGCAAAACACCCGAAGAGCTGTGTACCCAATGCAAGATTTTTTTTTTTTTTTTGAGAATTAGAAAGATTAAGAATTCAGGCGTTTTAAGTAACTGTCTAGCATTAAATTTATGCGAAAAAATATCGTAAGATAAACCGTTTCGTCCAGAACGGAATCCGTGGTGCAACTACCGAAGAAGTTGACCGACTGTCATAAATAGTTTACTAGGATTTTTCCTTAACTAGTACAGAAATATTCATCCCGTAAAGAAATGTTCGAGCGTTACAAGACTCTTAAATTTATTATCAGATAAAACAGCACTGATTTTCTTTCCTCCCGTTTCCTTTTAAATTACGATGAATGTGTTCTTTGTATTAAAGATATAAATTGATTTTGCAGTGTTTGACGAAGGAAGTTATTCATGTTTGCTCTTTATTAATTTCAGGTTTGAAAGTATGGACACTTAAATACGCAACACGTTAAAATAGCGTAACGTTTATTCCTTCATTTTTATTGTTGTGCTAATCCTCTTGAATTCAGAAGGTTAGTTCTGAGGAGGATTATGAAATAAAGATGAACGACATTTTAATGAACGGTGATTAGTAAATGGGAAAACTGAAGAGAATGTTTTGTTTAACCATTCTGTTAATGTTTGTAATTCTGGATTCCGCAGCGTGTTTTACTAGAGGTTATAAAAAACTAGGAGAAAATGTCATTTTACCCTGATAGATGATTATTAGTTAGCAGCAGTTATTAACTAACTAGTGCGGTTATTGATATTCTGCAAATCGAAGTAAGACTGCTGCGCACTGATTTATGAAAATACTAATTATATAACGAATATTTTGGCTTTTATATAGGTATAAATTGAAAAGAAAGGGGTAATTCTGAGATTTTAATTTATAAACTGCTATTAACCGCAGTTTAACATTTAAGCTACACTCTAAACAGCGTTGATTATATGAATTGTAATTAATAGCGTTTTCTCAGTTGTAGGCTCCTGATATCTATATTATTTATCTTTCTTTCTCTCTCTCTCTCTCCTTATATATACTATATGTGTGTGTGTGTTCGCTTAATTTCATTCTAATCTTTTTCTTTGTCAAAATAAAAATACAAAATTTCCTAGTTTCGATTGTAGTCAAATGAAAGTGCTCGAAGTTTTTAATTAATTACTGTGAGTTTGAATTACGTCTTTTCACCTAAGTTTTATAATTTCACTAACTTTTTAAATTCATCGGATTATTTGTAATATGTTTAAAGGTAATTTGAGTAATATTTTTCACTCAATATAACCTACGGAACATAATCAAGATAATGGCTGTCAATGAAGTATTACGCCTGAAGAACACTCGGAAGTATCCTTCGATAATTGATATTCGAGCATTATGTGCATTCCAGAATTCTTGGCTGAGGTCCCAAAAGGATTCATTCACATTATTTTCTTTCCTACTTTCGTCTTGTAGCACTGTGTAATTAGACGGCTTTGCCGTTTTAGAGTTAACAATAAGAGACTTTTATCTCTTCCCCCATGAACATGTTTGCAGTGTAAACCATACGTATTCCCCCTCCCCGTTAGTACTTTTTACCTCTCTGACACTCTTCTTTTTCTGATTTACACTTGTGGGAGAAGGTGGGTGTTCTTTCTGGTTTCTTAGTAAAAAAAAGTGTAAATATCCATCTCTGAGCTATGTAATTCTTCTCATCTTTTTTTTCCCTCCCCTTTAGTCTTTCCGTTGGTTCTGGTGTGGCTATTTTGAGCATGCTGTAGAGCTTAATTACTTCCCCTCCCCCTATACCGAGTTACTGAAAATCGTGCATTTTTTAAAATTAGGGGTGACTTTTTGACTGCTTCTTGAGTAATTAGTTTAAGTGAATAGATTCAAGGAGAATATGCAGTCTATGCTCTTCACACTGCGCAGACTACAAATTCCTGATGCACATAAGATTAAATGGAATAGCATATAGTACACGTACGCACACGTACAGGCATACAGAACATAGCGTAGCAAACGTATCAATTCCTGAGTTTAAAAAAAAAAAAAAAAAAGCATTACATTTTAATTTTCTCCGTATATTAGGAGATCAAGTACCTACCACTTATGCATTTTGCATTCAAATTAGTATCTTGTTAAGCACTAAGTTATAAGTTATCTGAATTTAACGTAAATCTTACCAGTGTTTGGAAAGCTAGGCTTGTTTTCTGTAAGGCGTTGTTAACCAGTGGCGTAACGGATAAAATTATTGAATATTGTTAGATTCGATTCTATACGGTATGGACTAGCAGCACTTCCGTTTTGGGCACTTTCGCCCCCCCGTGTGAGATAAATAAAATGTGAGCCGGTTTTTTTCTCGAAAACCCTCCACGAAGGCCTTCCCACTAAAGCAGGATAACCCTTTCTGCACCACCGTAATTATTTATTTAACTAGAGGGCAGTCTAATTGATGTGGTGAAAAATAATTGAAACAAACAACGAGCTTCGCTTACTTGTTACGTAAGACTACTTAATGTGCCCAGACCAAGCAATGGTATGAGCAAATAACAAATTCGACACTTTCCCTAAAAATGGGAACTTTTTATACTTTTTCAAAAACGAATTATGCCGCAGTTGGAGGGCAAGTAACAAATTCGATACTTCCTCTGAAAATGGGAGCTTTTCATAGTTTAGTTTTTCCCAAAACGAAAAATAAACTAACACCGTTTGAGGTATTATGACGCAGTTGGAATCTTTACTATAAAGCTGGTTGTGATGGGGTGATTGTAGAGGGTAAAATTCAGTGATTTTAGTATACGATTTGACCAGAGATTTTCCTGCATATAATGTGCGCAGAATCGTACATATTTTATTTTTAAAAAAAAATTTAACTGACATGCATATCAGCAGTAATCTGCATTTTCAAAAATTTGTTTCATTCTTTATGATGTTGCAATTCCTAGAAAATATTATGAATGCTTTTAAATGAGATAGGAGCATATTTAATTGAAATTGAGATGAAACAATCAATTTAGTGATTTAAAAATAATAAATTAATTATTAACTGGTTATTTTAGTTTAAGTGAGTTCAATTTTCTGTTTTTCTTTATTACTTTAATTCAACTATTCAATTTCTTTATTACTCAATTCAAGTTGAAACGATTTCATCATTATAGTTTATATGCATCTTATGGGTGTTTGCAAGAAAACCACCCGTAAGTTTTTAAGTTTAGATTTTGAAAAGAATTAAAGTAATAAAACTGAAAGGAACAAAAATCCAGTGCTGATTATGAATAAGCATATCTAGAAATGTATGACAGTGATTTTTTTGATATTACACAGATAGTTTGGATAAACGTTGGGTAAGTATGTTGAAATCGGATTTTTAATAACTATAAAACCCACGGGTGTTATATATGCCAGAAATGAGTCTTTATGAACAATTCATAAAAGTAAACTGGTTCATATTTGAATTACCTATAAATTCTTAGCCAGCCAAGCCACTAGCGGCTGAAAATTAAAGTTGATGAACAGTGGTAATTTGACCCATGTTCAAATACCGGCGAACGGGTTGGCTGCGTGGGTATCTTCAATGATTTTCTGCATGTTTAAACGAGGGTACAAGCCAGTATCCCTTAGAAAACTCTGCACGAAGCTAACATTCTCTTAGGTAGCTCGCTGTCGCATGCTTTGTCACAATCAAACCAAACCAACTTAGTCAACCTGCCGAGAATCGAATTCAACCATCGAGAAATGACTGGTATTTAATAACTACATTGTTTTGTTGGCTGTGTGTTGGAGAACTTAACGTATTCTTCTAATGTGTCTGAAAATTTCTTTTATAAGAAAAGAAGCCTTGAATGTTTCGCACTGTCAAGTGAGTAATTTCTCACATCACTGTGGTAAATGAGTACTTGTTAAAATGATCGATGTTATTTTGTTCAGTTAAGATTCGTGCGTATGCTTCCTTTAACTTTCAGCCCATTTCATACTGCATAGTCAGGAAGTTTAGATTTACTATATTTGTAAAATATATGAGTTACTTAGGAAAGATTTTAGAACTGACCTTATTTGCCCTTCTGAAAAGGAGAAAGTATAGTTGTGACCTTAACAGTGAGCGAGGGGCCTTGTTTCTAGGGTTGTGGGTCGATCGACATAATGCACTTGCCCTAAATCCCTCACGGTACAGTCTACCTCCTTTAGAATACCTGGTCTAAATCCATGAGATTTCCTAGGCAGTCTTCTCAAATTAGTATGTAAGCTTTGACCTCGCTGATCCTTCCGCCTCCCTTATCTCCTTATCTACTATCTTAAAATTATTCTGAATATTTTAAGTATGTAAGCTTTGACCTCGCTGATCCTTCCGCCTCCCTTATCTCCTTATCTACTATCTTAAAATTATTCTGAATATTTTAACTTTTAGGGAAGTCTTTCTTTATTGTGTTGTTGTCTTTCTTATCTATCTTCAGAATTTTTCTTTATCGTAATCTTGTCGTTTCTGTGACTTCATAGGGGGGTTAATCTAGTTATCATTCTTAGCTATAGTATTATTACTCCAGGGATTAGAGTTGTAGGAATCAATTCTCGTAACCTTGATGATAGACGGGATGTCCTTGGTCAGTTACCTCATCAAGGTTAACATTTGCAGAATGCTAGCGATGTTTCAGTTCAAAATAACTTTTTAGTTACCTTCAAATGTTTTGTTACTATATCCTTATTAGTGTTTTTATACGGTGATGTGTTTAGAAATAAGTGTGAAAACTTAATGCTGAAATTTACAAAGTCAGTCTTGAAATCGTTTAAAAAAATTCACAAAAATCAGTTTCTTTCTTTCACCCCCCTTCTCCTTAAAAAAAAGAAAGAAAAACTTACAGCGGAAGTTTTTGAGGAAATATTATTTTCATGTATGGCCGTGTTTAGGGTTTACTGGTATTTATATTAAAAGGGGGGGGGGAATCGGATTTTGTTGCTGCTTGTCTCCCACAATATCGATACTTATTCGTCGTTAAACAGTTTAGTATTAAGTAGCTGAACTGCAATTTATTTCGGTATTTAAAAATCGCTCGTAGAAGCTAAATATTTTGCAGTGGTCGTGTGTTTTATTATTTTCATCATACTTATAAACAGATACATGCCTTGCTTTTTCAGTGTTACACTGCGGGCTTAGTTATACAAATGTTGAGTCATTATTTGGAAATAACGGTGATCCAAAGTCCGTATGAAGTGAGCGACGCGTGCGCTGTTGATAATAAATTAGGAATAAAAAGAAGTAATAAATACTATTATCAAGTGGCGGTCGCTATCGCTCTGTTATTGATATTGTAAGTAGTATGTAAACGGATAATAAATGCGGACTTTGGAGTTTTTATAACGTTTATGCATAGAAGAGGATCCGTAATGTGCCCTTCTGAAAAACTACTCTTTATCGGGTTATATAATATTTATATATGTTAAACGACGGTTCCTTTCGTTACTGTAATTTGAATGTATTTAGATTTTTTTTTTCATTCCATTAGCACTAGAGGTCCACTATCGTGAAAGTCACTTTTTGTCCGTATGAATTTTGCGCCCGATTCACCTTTCAAATCTTTGCCACCAAACGTTACCGCCATGAATTATATTTAAAAAAATTAAATGATGAAGAATTTGTCTTGATGTATGTATGTCTGTTAAACACATAGAGCTACATACACGTAGTCCTCCACCTGAATATGTGCCTCTCAAAGGCTGAATTTTCAATTTTTTTAAAAGCTTTATTTCACGTTTTTTAGAAATTTTAATGAATTTTTGATTAACAAGCTCAGCCATTTGAAAGCCAGAAGTTGTAACATTGTTCGAAATAAAACATTTTTATCTCCAGCGCGCCAGACGGTTAACATTTAGCAAAATGTAAGATATTTATCTTTTAATCATTAATGGGATATTTGAAAGCAGTGTATTGCTGCTGCCGGAAATAAAATGCTTCTATCTTCCTCGCGCCAGCATGTTGCCATTCCGTGAAGCGCAAGATATTTAACTTTCAAGTTTAATTTAGAAGACTGTTAAAGTAATAAACTAGACGATTTAAAAGCAATAATGAACACAATTAAGAATGCTTTTCTACTTTTTAAATGTGATTGGTCATCAATATATATATATTTATAACAAATTTAGGCGACTGACAGCGTAAGCGACTAGTTTTTTAAAGAATTTTATATAATTTCTAAAATTGGAACTGCCGAAGCCCTTTGGTAGGTTGATAGAAAAGTTGAAAAATAAGTAGGTAAAATAATGTTTAGAATAATTAAAAAATTTAAAGTTAGAACATAAAGAGATAAAAAAATTAATAAATTAAGTTAAACTATTGATAAGTAGTTAAATAAAATAAAATACTGTATCTCTTCTTATTTGGTGCTCCAGTTGGAATTACGATTTCATTCAAAAGCTAAGAAATAGTGTATCCAACCTCCAGCTGAATTTAAATTCTGATTACGTAGTATAACTAGTTGTTACCCAGGCGTGCGTTGCAAAGCCAGTCAAAGGAAAGAAAATGTTTGTGTTTTAGTTCTGTTTATTGAAGTGCTTTTGGATACAGAGTATTTTTTGTTTTTCCGTCTGGTGCGTACATGAATAATTACATTTCAATTGCATGAGCTACCCTCATACAGGTGTTCATTTGAAAAGCATAGATTTTCGAAATTTAGACTACAGACTTGTAGCGATTGTACCTGTGCTTTGTTGATGGTCATTGCAAATGTGAGTCGCACTGGAAACTGCAAACATTGAAATTCGAAAGGCATAGCTGTCGGAATCATTGGGATACTTGTCAACAGCACATCTTCTCTTTTAAATCTTTCATTTAAAATTGTAGATATTGCTCATTTGTGATATTGTTCATCATCTTTTTCACTGAAAGCATGGTACCATTGCAAAGTCGTGGTGGACTTGGAGAAGAATGATAGACCAATGGTTGACATTTCAAGATATGATTTTCAACGTAAAAACGAATCATCAATCGATGTAAATAGTGATTCATGTTTTATTCTTTTCCTCACCTATCTGTTTGTGGATTTCTCAATCTGGTGTTGAAATGATATCCATCTTTTCCCTGCCAAAATAAAATCGGATAGTGTAAACCGTCGTATGAGCGATGAGATTCTGAGACTTGCTGAACATCACCATTTTGGGATGAAGAATTATATCACGCAAGTTAAATTCTTTGCCGAGTATAACGATAGCCACTTTATTAATTGTTGGTGCATTGTACTGTCTTTCGTGTTGGCCAACAGATGTTTTGTCTGCTCTAGTTACAATTTTGTAGTTATAAGCTGGCATTTAATAAAGGCCGTTCTGAACAATCGAATTAATTCATTGTATTCATGAAATAAAGTTTGTTAATGCAGCACAGTTTCTCGTTTAGTGCTCATATTCAATTGACAACGTTGAGTAATTTGTTCATCAGTGTTTCCCATGAAATAAATTTGAAGAAATTTGTGGTCAGCATTGGCAGTGGATCTTTTACGATGATAAATTTGCCCTTGCCCTTTGAATGTTGGCATGAAATTCTCCCGCATAATAATTGTTGCACTGAACAATGCCAAACATGAGTTGTACTTGCGTAAGTTTGCCAAAAAGTGTATTGATTGGCTCGCGTCATCCGATGCCATGGTTGATAATGGTTCGGGCGCTGAATTTAATACTGACAGTTTCACTTTTCCACCCGCATAGCACATTCCTAGTGTTTCATTCTGAAATTTGAGGTTTGTACAATACACACATAATTTATCCATCTTTCCAATGACCCCCCCCCACTTGGATGAAGATTGTGATCATAATTCTGCCAAGTATGTGGAGTCACACGCAGAAAGCATATGAACTGCAGTTAACCTGACAACTCATGCGCCACCTGTTGTGAAATGGTCGTACTAATTCAAAAACATTGGCAAGCGTGCGAACAACATCTCACCAAAGTTACATCGCAATCAGATACGTTAGTTTAGGAATGAATGCTAGACAAACAAACATTCCTTTATATATATATATATATATATATATATGTATTAAATGCACTGCTGTTTCAAGGAATGAAAGAAACAATACAACATACCAGTGAGTAAAGCTAAAGCGTCACTAACGAGAATAGAATGCTAGAAACAATGTAAGAGTATGGGCGGAAATATTCATGGAAAATTATGGGTTTAAAAACAAAGAACCCAACACTTTCTGCCCATGATCCCCCTTCCCGATGTAATTCTAACTTTAAGCAGATTTTGACAGAAGAAGTTTTCAACCATTCTCAGAGTTGATCTGTTAGCTAAGAACAAAGGTAAGGTTCTGTACAGTTGAACGTTTTTATCTCGTATGTTTGGGTACTCCATACCAAAAAGCAAGCAAATGCTCATTTTCTTTGCATAACTAGCTGACTGCCAGGTCTCCGAGTTTTACCGGGAGACACCTTTTTTTCGTTACATTTCCCGGTCTATCACCAAATGTCCCGGTTTTTAATTTTTAACATTTACTGAAGAAAATGTTTCTCAGCAGTATGAAGTTTAACGAAAATTATTCTAATTCCAGTGCCTCAACTCTAGTGATTTTCAGCGTAATTTTTCTTAATTAAATTTTATTTGATCTGAATTTCCTTAATCAGTTGTAGACATTTGTATAACTTTTAGGAAGATTTAACCAATGTGAATCAGTGTTTATTTTTTTTTACCAATTTATGGTGCATCACTTTATCTTTACAATGTACTGTAAGTATTAGTTTTACTTCCATCATATTTAGTAGCAATTCGACAAGTGGGAGCTTTCTTAGCAGTTTAAACTCTGTTCTGTACACAATAAAAAAGGTCCGGTTGAAAACTATGTATTTAGAATAATTAACAACCATACGATTGACTTAAAAATTTCCCTTTTCACAATATTTAAATTTATAGACATGCAGTGCATGCTTAAGAGGTCGGTCCTGTTCTAAAGCGTGTTCCCCCTCGTGAGATGTATGTAATTTGGCGATCGCCATAATTTGTGTGATTATTTTCAGGACATTTTGTAGCTTTACAAACATTCCGATTCACTGACTATTCCTATCCTTTAAAATCTGTTGTACTTGACGAAAGTCTCATTCTGAAATGTTGCAATGTGAATAATTGAGTGTATCGGCTAGCAAAAGATTTCTCGTGAGCAGTTTATTAGGCAACGCCCGTTGCCAGCTGTAACTCCTATACTCTGCAATTGTGTTTTTGCAAAGTAGAAACAGGGTATTGAAGAGAGTCGCACTATGCCTATAATTCTTTCCAGTTGAACGATAGTACCTCTACCAGGAAGTTCCTCCACGTATTTTCACACGCGATTGTTGTGAGAATCGTTTCCCATTGGCGAGACAGATCTATTGGGGCTCTATCGTTTAGATGCAAAGTTTATTTTGTTTATATTTTTATTTCGTTTCTTCCCCCACATATTTATTGCTGTGTCTTCTCGAAATAACGTCTGTTTAGTAGTTCCGCGGAATGCACCTTGTAAAATTTTTTTTTGTATTCATACGCATTTTTAGAAGTGAGGCTAGACTTGGTGTAATCCGTTAAATGTTTTGGCTGCAAAATTTTCGCTTTTTTGTGATTGTGCCGTTATCATGGCACAAAAAGAAGCTATGTGTTTTATATCTATCAACGAGATTAAAAGGCAACAGATCAGATGTATTTTTATTAAAATCATGATGCTGTGCTATCTTTGGGAATATAAATGGAAAAAAAATCTCCTATTTAAAAAGGTGTTAAAGGAATTTTTAAGGATATTTTTTAAAAAAATTATGTGATATATATAAATTGTTATTTTATTGCTTTGCAGCCTTTAGCGCATGTATTAGGCAATTTATTGCTAATAATTACCTTGTTTACTTACATATATGCATGTATAGAAGAGAAATATAAACTATTGCATAAAGAGAGATATCTATTATTTTTAATATGCAAATTAAATATTTCCATTTTCATGCTGATTTTTATCAGAAGGGGAGTACAAAGTTTCTTGCATTTACGTTGAGGATTCGTAAACAGCATTTTTCTTTGCAGTTGAGTATAAATTTTGTTTTACCAAATTTTTACTACTCTTATTTTCTTGTAGCAAGATTTCATCTTAAATCAAAAAGCACATGTAAGTGTATTATCTTAATTGTATTGCAATTCAGTAATTCGATTCGTTGTAAGTGTGCTACTGGTAAAATCCACGTTATATCCTAGAAGCACATTGAATGGGTATGTTTATGAATTTCCAGTTTGGGAACTTACGGCATCCTTCCTTCTTGGATTTACTCCGTACTTTTCAGCTCCATAGTCGTCTTTATCTGGGGAATTAAAGGGCAGCAATTATGTATATCTGTATCTGACATCAAGACTTGATTGTCGAATCGGAGTTTCAGTAAGTTTTGATTGTGTAGAGAAAAAACAGCATTTTACTGACGTTAAATCGCTTTTCTATTTTGTAAGCTGTCAGTCACAGAGGACAATTGCGATTCACCATGGGGCTGTTACGAACAGGCTACGAATTGAGATCTTCCAAGGACATATTCTCCTCCTCAGCATGAGTTAATTTTATTGGTACCTCTTGTTGCTTCTGTAATTGCTTCCCTAGCGTATGATTTTCTAATAGTTAAAATATGTTTTTGTTCTGATCATACCTGAAATCAGCTGGAGGTAAAATTGAAAGTATTTTACATGAAAATTAGATTTATACTACTGTTGCAGCTTGGTTATGTTTATTACAAATAAAAATGATGTTTTCCCCCTTTTTAATACAGAGTATTAACAGCTTAAACCTTTTATGAAGAATAAAGCATGGCTAATAATGGCCACATTATAGGCATCATTGGCAGTTACCGAGCTAATTATAACGGGATTATAACAATTCATAATGCAGCATAATCGCGTATTTGGCATCATGTACCGTTTTACTAAGATTTTAAAAATGATTTAAAATGCTGCCCACTACTATGTATCGTTGTAACAGTGTCAGTTATGCATGTCATAACAGCAGCTTTTGTAACAGTGTCAGTTATGCATGTCATAACAGCAGCTTTTAAATTTTTTCTGAATCTTAATCATTATTCCGAAAGATTTACGGAACCTTCAGAGAAATTTGATGACATATTTTGCTCAGATAGGTTAAAGATTAGGTAGCGTGACATTTTATTGTTGAATTCATTAACAAATTAGGAACAACTTTTTTTTATGTCTTTTAGACACCGCTTTTCTAGCGATAATAAAACGCCCAGAGAGTAATGAAATATATTTGTAAAAAATTAGTCTTGTTTTCCCCTGAGAAATGAATATCTTAAGTTTCTTATGCCTCTTTAAATCTAGAATGAAACACGTGAACATAATTGTCTTTCAGAAGAGCATAAAGATATTACAAATATTTTATAGACTAGCAACTGCAGTAAAAGAGCTGTTCCTCGAGGAACTATAATTTCGAATTTTTTCGATCTAATTTAAGAATGACCTTTGTATTTTCATTTAGAGAGTTTCACTTTTTTACTTCCTTGGTGAATGTTAGTGAAGAAATATTGAGTAAATAGCTAATTTTGAAATTGTTAAGGGCAGTAGTGGAATGTGAAAAGAGAAATAAGATGAAATAATATTTAAATATGTAAAACCTAGTACGTATGGTGAAGAATAAATCTGCGTTCATTTGCGCTCTTTAGAAAGCGTACTTTTGCACTTTACATGCAAATGTGGAATGCGAGATAGCCTTCGCGGAGGAAAAATGCTTTAATTGATGTAACCAAATATCACTTAGGCAAGTTTTCTTAAATAAACGGCAGACATTATGGTAATTTTCTTAATGGTAAAGTGAAACACACAATCTGCGCATGTTTGAACACACACGTGATCCGTGCACAAATTAACGATGTTTGTTGTGCTAATAGGTTGTATTTAATTACAACTGAAGGACTTTTATTATTATTATTATTATTATTATTTTTTCTGATTACATTTTACATATTTATTAACTGGACTGTTAATTCCTGTCAACCAAATTTCTTTCACATTTAAAATAAAAAAGCGGTGGTTTTTATTATTCAAGTTAAAAAAATAAAGAAGGCACCTTACACCGTAGAAGTGCTGAGCAATAAAATTGCCAAAACACGTGACAGAGTTGTCAGACTCTCCTCACGTGCCACACTCACCTCATAATCTTCAACTCGCGTTTTGTCAGTGGAAATTGGAGATAACGCATAGTTTATAAAAATAATTGAAAAGTGGTTTGATGGTGTACAAACTTATGTATTCAGCGAGTCATTGTTAGTGATTCGAATCTCGAAAATGTTTGATTCTATTAGTTAAGAAAATTAATTTAATCCTTTGCACTCGGCGACTCTCGATCACTGCGCTGTTTGACGCGGTAATTCGAGCGATAACGATGTATATTTAGGTTTGGTTTGGACAATATCGCTTTACGAGTGTATAGAACAATACATACGTATAAAACAACGTCCAGTCTTTAATCTTAACTACGTTTTTTTTTTAGAAATTTCATTTTCGACATTAGTTCGAACTCGACAGTTGTTGCTATACAAGTATTACGTTTACGGAGCCCAATAAGCGTGGATACGATGAATGAATCAGTTCAAATGAAGATGAGCTCGAATTTCTCAGATGAAGAACGAAATTAGATCTATGCATAAAACTGCTTGACGATAGCGAGGAAGAAATTAGTGATGAAAATATCTATGAAGTAAGAGATGTAAGAAGGCGAAAAATCGGGGCAGTGGGTAGTGAATATGAAAGCGACAATGATTCTGCAGAAGAGATGAAAACTTTAAAATGGGATAACATGCACAGAATCTGAGAAATACGCAGAGAATACCTTTGTACCTGGGGAAAGAGCCGCAGGAGCGCAAGTATCTTCAGACATAATAGAACCATTAGATTTCTATGAAATCATTTTAAGTTAGCTGTAAGAAATTCGGAAATGGTCTCGAGTTGCTGGTTTGCACGATCGAAAAAGGCCTCGAGTGCAATGGGTTAACTCAGTGCAAAGCCGGCGGTAGGCGTTTTTGCCATCCAGTACCTTTCTAAATTCTGTTGGTAGCACCGGCTGTGGTGTCGGCTCTGACCGTGTGCGATATTTTATATTTTGAATGGGTTTCCACATTTTTAATCATTGAATGTGGGAAACTGACTACAGTCTTGTGCGGGGCGAGAGGTAACATGCTTGAGCTGCAATTTCCGCGTGCTGTATATTAAATACACAGTGAAACGTTTTCTTTAAATTTATTTAAGAAAGTCTTATTTCAGTTTTGCGTAAGTGTACTGTGCCCTTAGTAAATTCAGTGGTTCTAATGAGTAATGGAGTTCTAAAATACTTGCTTAAAAGAAAGTAAGTATATCTTAAAAATAATGTTTTTAGAAAAATGTTACTGTCAGAGCTTATTGTCCGTTTATTTGCCAATTTTAAATCATGATTATGTCAGTTTTCGATCAGTTTATTTGTTTTCATTCATTGAAGTGACTTTCCGTTGTTATCGAGAATAGTCTGTGTAGAAGTAGTTTACCCTTTTGAAAATTCATAAAAAATTAAGAAAGGTGTAAAGCCAGCGCATGAGAACTTGCACTTGTATGGATAAGATCAATCATCTTGGCCATGTAAGTGTTTATTTTTAGCGAGATTTGGGATGAAGGGTAGCGGGCTAGACTGTGTAGCATAAAACAGCTGCGTTCTATGATCCCATACGCACCAGAATGTTCATATCAAATGTGCGATCTGTTACGTTTGAAGTTGTACTTAAAATTTATCGTTGTGTATTTTATCCTGTTGTATCTTAGCGGTACTCTCTAAATCACATCTGGCGTTTGAATGCAGCTGTAGGGAGGTCTTATCAACTATCGCGAGGTGGGTGGAGGAATCACAGAAGTACTCATGTGAGCATGTTAAAAAGACGTGAAGTTTGGCAAAACTTCGCCGATTTATTTTATTCATTTACTTTCATAAGCACTAAATGGATAACCAAGCTTATCTTTTTCTGTATCTCATTTCGGTTTTACCGTTTGACCGTCCATTGGCGCCGCACTTCAAAATGACATTCATCCACTTCATTTCTCAAAAAACATTCTTTAAATCAAGGAATTCAGCCATATTAGGAAAATACAGGCTACTTTTTAATTGTGCTTTGTACGTTTTTAAGAAAAATAATTAAACGGCCTATTTTTATTTAAAAGTAAAATATCAATAAATAATTGATTTATTAATATTGTTGAAAAAGAATCGTACACACATTGTCCACCTTTTTTTTCCGCGGAATTAAACGTGAAAAGGTTTTCGCTGATAATGCAGCAAAAATGAAATTTCAATTGTCTGGTACCATCTTGTGATGGACATTCCAGGAACAGACTCTGATCCAAGAGCAACCTAAAATGGTTTTAGATTCTACATGGATTTTTAGTTCTTTCAACTTCGAAAGTGTGATTATTCATTTCAAGGATAACTGTAGTAGTTTAGAAAATCATTTCCTCATTGAAACCCTTATGCAATTTATGTGAGCATTTTCCCTAAAAGTAAATCACAAGAATGAGATAGTATCGAAGAGTAAGTAAGTGGGCGAGAACACGGTTGTAAAATTTGATTATCTAAATATTTTTAAAATGCACACTTAGATATACACTTGATTATTACAGCATTACTCATTCGTCTTTACAGCATTATATAAAATGTGAGGGGAAATACAATGAGCTCTTTAAGGAAGGGATTTGAAGATCTCTTAAGTACGTAATATTTGCTTATATTTCTGCCTTCAATTGAAAATTAGATTTCCATCCCTTTCGGTTTAAAGCATGTTAATAATTTGTCTTTGCTTCAGTCTATTTATTAGCAGCTGAGCAGATAAGAATGCCGAATGCTGGTAATTCAGCCAAAGTTCAAATCCTTTCAAATATGCTGCCTGCACGGGTATTTTTATGATTTTCTCCCACATGTAATGTGAATATGAGCACATTTCCTGTAGAAAGGGCTTTTTTCGCCCAAATGATGTTTCGTTCATTTTTCCTTTTCCCCTTATCACCTGCGGAGGGATGCGTTTTCCTCAGTTCCTCCAGTGTTCTCCTAATTTCAGCTCCGCGTTCCAGATGGGGGAAACACATATGTAATCTAATTTGGTGATGTGACACTTGCGCATATTATCCCTACGGGAACATGAAACTTTCTGGTAAGTGTAACCGGTTATGCACAACAAGAGACACTTCTGCACAGCCTGTCAGAAACAGTCAGCCAACTTTATGATTTATGGATATGATGTTTTTTAAGTAGTATCCATTTCTGCTCTCTGTCGGTTTTTGAGCGTTTCCTTGAGTATTATTAGTTTTTTCCAGAGTTTTTCATACGTAAAACAGGGCGTAAGTTTAAAAAAAAAAAAATCACTCTAAAACCAGACTATGGTAAAAAATGGTTAACTTGCTTCTGAGCTTTTGCAATTTAAAGAGCCAGAAAGTTTGTTTTTATTTGCATTTCAGCAAATTCCTCGTATTAAATCCCCCTAAATTCTGAATGTAAAATGATCCTGTATAATGTTAGAAAAGTTAACTCATTGTCGCCCAGATGGTATAGTGGTTAGAGGAGCCTATTACTGTACCGAAGGGCCCGGGTTCGAATCCTGGAGAAGACGTGGATGTTTGTAAATGTATAGTGTCGGTGCGGCATGGCGGCACTTTAAATATGCGGCTAGCCGAAAGCCCTCTCGTGTGGATTGGTGGGTGAGGAGAGGGGTGGGAGACCCCTGGATGCCCCCCGGGATGCTCTCCCTCAAAAATTGGGGGTGGAAAATTGAAGTCCATCCTCTCTTCGGAGTAGGCTCTGGCAATCATTCTTCCATATTGATTATGGACACGACAAACAAACAAAACAAAGTTAACTTATTAGCATATCTGTTTATATATTTATTAATTTTAAGAACGTAATATGCTAGCAGGATTTCAAAATAAATTCATTTCCCAATTAAGATTTCACAAAAATAAGATTTTTCTGCTTGCATGCATGATTTCTCTGAATCAGTTGATAAGAATTCAGGAAATGTTGACTAATCGTTTAAACCCTGTATCTGCATAAAATGACCAACTGTTATGTTTCTGACCTAAAATTATAGTGATATTTGAAGGTCAAAAGAAAATCTTGATTTCCCACTTTTCATTGGCTCAGTTATGTATTTTTGGTTTATTATAATTATGTATGCAACATTGTTTGAATATATAATTATGTATACTCTAATTTACAGCTACACTTTTATATTTCTTTATTAATAAAATAATATGCATGTGCAAGATCTGAAGGCAGTTATATCTTTAAGATTTCTGATAACTATAATTTTGTTGCTCGCTCGCACGATTTTTCCAAAAATATTGTTCAGAATTTCAAAAAAAAATTCGTCAACTGTGTAAATCCGAAGCGAGTTTAAAATGAGCAACTGCTATGACTTTCGCCTAGAAATTAACTTTAATTACATTAAAAAATAAATAGATTTTGGAGTTAAGAAAATAATAAAAAAGGTATTTAAAAAATAATTCCATTATATTTAATGTAAGTTATTTTAATTGTACATGATTTTCTATTTTAAAAAAATAAGTTTAAAAATGCTGATTTGTTTATATAATGCAGCACATATTATAGTAATATATCAGAATAACAGAAAATGTGTTTTATGTGAAGTGTTATTTTAATGGAAAATAAACGTAGCATTATTAGGGATATCAAAATAAGAATATCCTGCCCAACTGGTATAGTGGTTAGCGTCGCTGACTGCGGTACCGAAGGGCCAGGTTCGAATCTCGGAGAAGGCATGGGTGTTTGTAAATTTATAGTCTCGGTGCTGCATGGCGGCACTTCAAATATGCGGCGAGCCGATAGTCTGTCATCGAAAGCTGTTTTGATAGTGTAGACATTAATTTTGTTCCATCTATACATTTTGTTCCGTGCTGAGTGTTCTAGAATATTTTTCCGTATGCTACTTATTGTTAATCTGTTGAAAAATAGAAAACTTTGATTATGAGCTTAAGATTCAGTCAATGGAATTAAAAATGCAGTTATATATTTTTAAATGCAAAGTTACACAATTTAATAATTAAATATCGAAAACAGAGTTCAGAGGATCATGCATTGAGAAGAAGAGGAGACTTCTGAGAACAACAAATGGCATTGCCATTGCTGATCATTTTATTTATTACGTGCCTGTAATGGCTGATTACAAACTTCTTGCAATCAAAATGTTACCTCATTATGTTAATATATTATTACTTTTTATCGTTACGTAATTTCCGTTAAACCCTACACTTTTTGGGGGTGGGCGTTGGGAAGCTATCTAAGCAGTTTTTATCAATAGTCTAGTTCAGGGATGGGCAAACGTTTTCGTTCGCGGGCCAAAAATCGAAAAAAAAAAGTTCGGCGGGCCAAGGTAAATTTTTCTAAAATTTTGAAAACATATACAAGTATAACAATTTAAATATGTTAATGAGAAGAATGAAATTGCGCTTTCATTTTTAAAAGTTTCTTATATTGAGGTTCGAAGTGAGATGTACTGATTCTAAGGAACGAGGCTAACTGCTCATCTGTCACTCTACTTCTTAAATAATTCTTTCTAAGGTTCATTGTTGAAAACACTTGTTCACATATATAAGATGAAGCAAACATAGCGCTGATTTTCTGGGCGTGAGATATTAAATTCGGGAAACTCACTTTCGATAATGATGTTATATTCTTTGAAGACTGCTACAGCTTCATTGCAGATGAGACACACTGGTTTATCTTTTACAACTGTAAAAAATATTTCTAGGTCCATTCATCATTAAAAGCATGGCATTCTGAATCAACTTTACGTTTTTTAGTAGACATTTTGGGGTTGAAATATTTTACGAATAACCCAAACAAGCACTAGCTACGCTATACTTTTAACAATTTCACCACTATTCACAATGATGCTATATGTCCGCAATCTTTCCATACGCAATCAATAATACTAGAACTCGCGGCAAAAGACCGCTGGCTGGAGCTTAAAATGCGCAGTGTGCCAAATATGAGGTCTGATTCATTTATATTGGTTTGGCATACGTCTTCTCCCCGAAAAACAGATAACGATTCTTAGCGCCAATCTACAGCTATAACTAACAAAGTACTTCCGTTTTTAACACTTTACCTATTGAAAGCTGTTAGTGCTTGCTATTTCCGTCGATTTATGGTTTGCAAAATAAAAATAGAGACAGTAAAAAGATCATCAATCCTTTGAACAAAAGGAAGAAAAAAAAGTAATATTTAAGCAAAGTAGAAAAGGAGATGGAGATATAATATTTAAATATATATTTCTTTTAATTTGCCTCGGACCGGCAAATTAAGATTCTATCCGCGGGCCGTAGTTTGCCCGTACCTGGTCTAGTTAAAAAAAAATTTTTTTTTTGCTAATCAGATGGTTCATTCACCCCCTCAGTAGTAAGTATTTCAAATACCCACTTTCAAAATGTGCATTAACCATGTTTAACATTAAAAAGAAAATGATGTGATTGAAAAATAATGTATTATTATTGCATTATTTTGAATGTGGAAGTTTACTTTGTGAAACTAATGATGCTGTTACAATTATTTAACTATTACTATAAGGAGTTAACCAAATTTTTGTTACGTTAATTGTCTAAAATTGTATATACTGTGTAAGTAAATAAATGCCCAAATTAAGAGTAAAATTGTGATATTGAAAGTGTTAAAATATGCTAAAAAAGCACTTTTCAGCTATAATACGTTACACAAAATCAGTAAAGTTTGAAGAATGCACATATTATATATATATATATATTAAACATTTCAATTCCTAGGGTTTTAAATAAATGCAGTAGCTCACAGCATCGAAATAATTTCCTAATAAAATTTCGTTTCTTGATATTTTTTCTTTTAAATTTTTGTATTTATTATTATTATTATTATTTAATTCTGTGTATTTAAACTACGATCTCCGTGGTTCATTGCCTTAACTTATCATCTGCATCACTGATAAATTTTCTGCTTGGTCTTCTTTTAGAAGTTCAGTCAATGAATGTGCACTGCGCCAAAAAAAAAAAAAAAAAAAAAA
>KK121301.1:543772-578695 GCA_000611955.2 Stegodyphus mimosarum | reverse complement strand
TATTCTAATGAGCCGATTCAAGAAATTCAAATTGCCTTTTTATAGGCTGTTTGCGACTTAATATATGCGTTAGATTTATATATAGCATTGTTCTAATATAGATATTTTGACACAAAATCGGACTTTTTCTGAAATGACATGCCACTTCTTTCCATATTTCGATTCTACGACTCAAATTATGCCAGACTGCCAAGTTTTGTAAAAATCGCACGAGTAGTTTTTAAAAAATTGGCTCTCAAAATTTTAGCTCCTCAATGTTAATTTAATTTGGTATGTATTTATTAATATCTCTTTTTTATAATACTTATTTGATTCCTTTCTATACAGTTCGAAATTTAGGTTCATTCCAAATAAAATGTACCCATCTTTTATGATTTATTTATAAAATTTCTATTTTTAAATAATTGTTATAAATTTTTCGAAAAACATTTTGAATTATAACCTATAAAATTTTTACAATCATCTTAAAGTAGATGCATATCTAAGCATACCTGCAAAAAATTAGAGTTTTTTTATTCAAAATTTCCGAATATATACGTGAATTTATGTGTAGGCGCGTTTTGAAATTTGGCATATTTGTTGAAAGCGATAATGGCGGAAATGTGGTTTACTCACTTTGTTAAAATTATTTGAAAATAAGAACGATGTGACTTTTTTCCGCTCATCCACAATACAAGGGACAGGAAAATAGGCTGCCATATATTAAGAAGTTCGCCAAATGAATTATTCTGGGCTCAAATTGAAAAAAAAAGCGCGAAGTTTTGAATTTCTCCGTAAATTTCGCTCCAAATTTTACAAAATTTAATATTTAGGCATAATTTGAGCCGTAGAATCGAAATATGGAAAAAAAATTGGTATGTCATTTAAAAAAAGTCCGATTTTGTGTCAAAATACCTACATTAGAATAATGTTATATATAAATCTAATACATATCCTAAGTCGCGCTTTCAAGACATGAAAAACGCAATTTGAATTTCGTCAATCGGCGCAGTAGAACAGGAGATATAATAGAACTGATTTTCCCCCCTCCCCGCAGTGTTCCTTTAAAAAGAGGACCGGCAGCTTTTTTTTTATTTAACTTAGAATGCCGTTTTTCAAATGACATGATTTAGTTCTTGCTTCATTATTTTAGAAGTGATTCCAGGAATTTCTGCAGAAGAAAACTTAAAAGAAACTTAAAACTTAGAAGTAAAAATAAAACGCTTCATTTATAATATTTTTCATTTGGAATACTTGTGCCTTTTTTTTAATGTTTTTTTTTTTTAATGTTAGTAATTTGAATTCATACAAGATTCTTTTAATGCCATATATTACATACCATGGTACATTTGCAACAACAGTAAATTCTTAATAATACTATCTTTTTAAAGCACTGAATTTATATATATAAAATAAGAAAATAAGAGCGTTTTCTAATTCACTAAATTATTTTTAATGGAAATTGCAAGAAAATTCGGAAGTAAGGTGATATATGCATTTTCCCCATCTGGCATGCGAGGCTGAGATTTAGATTACAGTGGGGAAAAGACACTTCTCTGCAGGAGATGGGGGGGGGAGGAAAACTGGGTGAAAAGACACACTCTTTTAACACGCAGTCATACTTTCCAGGGTTTTACTTGATCGTTGTTCTTATCAGTAACAGAAAGGGAAGGAAGTGTAGATTTTTTTTTTGTAGAATTAAGGGATTTGTACGGCTGAAGAGGTTTTGTTTGATTAAATATTAAGTTTGTAGATGGTTATAATAAACAATTTCTGTGAAACACAAACATAAACTCTCAAAAATCTCCAAAAAATTCAGAATTGTAGAATTAATGAAGAGTACTCGTTGGATGCATAGGAAGTGTATTGTCATCTTTGTCTGTCAAGTTCTATTTTCTATTTATTGATTTGTTTTAGTGTTACATATATTGTCGTGCAGAGAAATGGAGCTTTTTTCGTAAGCATTGACATTCGAAATCCTATTTTGTACGATATTGGTCTACGTCAACATTTCCAACAGTTGTCTTGAGATTGTTGGAATGATTGCATTAACAAACTGAAAAAGTTTTCTTTTTAACTTATTATTTAATTTTATTGATTTTTGTATGGGGAGGGGGGGTGTAAAACTGTTGTCTTGGTATTGTGAAAGAAATTTTTTAGTCGTATTTGTCAAAAATTTTAACCACGCCGACCGCGGGCAATTAGTTGGAAAACTGATGTCAAAATTGCTGTCTTCCTGAAACACAGCCACTACCACAATTGCAAAAACCATAATAGCCTTTTAACTGTAGCCATTGAAATGATACTTATACCACAGCAAACGATTCGCTTTCTTAATATCATGGACCATGCATGCATTTCCTTTTCTCTATCTGAGGGTGGATAACTGTGCATTTAATTTCTCTTTTGCACGCTATTTTTTCATTAAGTAACGATATTATTTTATATTTATATAAATGAAAGTATGTATACTGCAAAATTTTAGGTGGAAGCGCTTTGCTTTATGCGGGGGTGGAAAGGAGGTTGTAGCAGAGGCTTTTACTCGAAATATTATGTGCTGTCAGGAGATTTTAATGAGTACATAATGTTGGTTGTACTGTCTTTTGACTTGTTTCTTGTTTCCATGGTAACGCGGAGACTGCGGCACAATGGAAACAATGACCAAATGATCCTCTCCCACTTTCCTGTATGTGTTTCACATTCAATTTCGAGTTGTATGGCTTCGGTAATTAATGTGGAAGTCATACATCAGAAAACCCACTTCGTCATAACTACTCACGCACTGTTGCCATGCTGCTGTACCATGGGTTCTGCTTTAACTCTACTATCTCCCTCCCTCCTACTCTAACGATATTTCTAAATTAATCTCTTTCCCGTGTAGGTATTAAAGTTATAATGTTTTCATTGTTGACACAATTTTATTCTTTAACATTCACCACTGAGTTCTGTCATCAATTTTGTCTACTAAATGGCGTAAGGCCTCAGTATGCTTATATTATTAAGGTTCTGCTCTTAACTATATTGGATAAAATGAGTTACTCTGTTTTTATTATATTCCAAGTCTTCTGCATTATTTTCAGGTATAATGTCCGTTTTAGCCAGGTAAATGTTTATTAATAGATGTATGTGGAGGTTGTTTTAGTATTAGGTCATCTCATAAATAATGCTAATGTTTTTTCAGTTGCACTAAAAGCCATAAGGGGACAGTATAACTATCTGCATCAACTTTCTATAAAAGCAAGTATTGATTTAATCTTGTTCTTATTCTTAGTGCAAGTTTTTGAAGAATGCAGTCCTCCCCTCCCAAAAGCTAAATGGAAGTGACAAAGGAGTATATTCGGCATATTTTACTGAGTGAAATAATTGTTAATGGGAATATTTATATAGTAGCTGGGGATCGGATAATAAGCGTAAGCCAGTGTTAGTGGTGATCCAGAAATTCTGAGGCGAAAACTAGTCTCGAAGACGAGGCTCTTTCTGGAAGATGTGTAGAGCTGGACGAGGACGCCCTGAGGGAATAAAATCCCATCGTAACTATTGAAAACTAGCAAAGGGGGAAGGAAGGCATATTTTAGATTTAATAGATAGAGAAAAGTGTACAATTTATTATTAGTACGGGTAAAAGTTCCAATCATGGCCGCATTGGCTCTGTTGTTTATTCTGGTACTATTTGCCGGTTGGAGCCCAAAGAAAGCCACATTGCGAGCAAGCAAAGAACTTAAAATTCCTCACCCAACGGTATGGCGAGTTCTAAAACAGTCTGCACATGAAGCTATACAAACTGCAGTTATTGCAAGCATTGCATCCTGACGACCACAACAAAAGGTACGAATTTTGCAGTAGCATGTTAGATGATATGGAAGAAGACAATTTTGCTGAACGATTAATTTTTTCCGATGAATCCACTTTTCATCTTTCACACACGGTGCTCATATTGAATGCATACCATAATTGTAAACTTTTCTCTATCCATTAACGTTAGAATCATGTTTCTATCTTTTGTAATTTGGAAGAAATAAATGTTTGAAATCTGCTCTTTTTGAATAACCCTGTATAAAAAGCCGCATTATTTACAGTATGATACAGTATTTGCTCCCTTGATCTATGGAATGCAGTGTTACTGTGATAATTAATTTTTATTATAATGCATAAAATTGAGTAAATTACGTATATGAACTTTGTTCGACGCTGCAAAAACACTTCTTAAAGTTTTTTCACTTCATTCAAAATGTAAATGTAACGAGGCATCTATCATTTTGACATTTTTACTTAATTTTGTGAAAAACAAATGCAAGCTCTTTCTAGCTTTGAGGATCATGCGTTTCGTGGAGGATCAGTTGCATAGGAAAAGAATTACGGAAAGCCCACTACCGCCGGCCCGTTCCGGAATCGGTTTTAAACGAAATTGTTGGTTTCAGAGATTTCTGTACTTTTGGCAACTCTTGACATAAATATGAAAGATGAGCCGTAAGTGGGCCTATATTGGGGTTTAATTAAAAACTTACGAAAATAAAATTTTGCAATCAAAACATCTCGAAAAGTATAGATGCGCTTAAAAATTTTCGAAGTAGTTGTAATAAGTTTGTAATGTATTAAGCTTGTTTTAAGAAATTAATGAAAAAATATAGGTATGTAAATATTGGAATTTTCAAGTGTTATTACTTAAATTTAAAAAATTAATTTTATATTCAAATTTTAAAATTTAGTTTGATATCAGCCATGATAGGTCTATATATCACGCTTATTTTATGGATGCTTTTAATGTTGAATTTCATAGCAGACTTTAATACTGGTGGATGGGATAAGGTTTGACAGGCATTATGTGAAGAAAAATACTCGTTAATAGAAATGTTTAGAAAAGGTAAAAAGCTTGAGTTTGTTTACTTTTTTAAATGAATGCGAAAACAACACGAGGGCAATCTATATAAGATGGGATGTGTGTGTGTAAGCTTTCGTAGAAAGGGGAGAGTGGCTTGTTTTCACGATCCCAGATCTTTTAAGATGATATAGGCAGTTCTGTTTTTTCAATATTAATATCATGCTGATGTTACTGTGCAAACCCGTAAAATCGGTTTTATAGTGTAATTATAATCAAATTCACCGTGATTACAATGAAATGATGCTTATTTTCTGTGGCTAGCAAGGTGTCTTAGAGCTGAAAATGCGCCCAGTTACTCCTGCTTTATATGTGGTATCATTTAATTAGTTCCCTTTCAAGAATTTGATTGATTAATAATTACGTAAAAATATTGAGGGCCACCTGACTAGGCGAAATACCTTCGTTGAAGACTTTCTAATGGCTTGTTTAGGTTATTTATATGTTGCAAAACTGGCAAGGGCTGTCTGCTTGAGCGTAAAGATGCCTTTCTGAAAAACTCTCTAAGGAAAACTGGTTCGTATTCACATTATGGGAAAAATCGCGAATACCAACCATGCAGCTTACCTCCTTCGCCTAGGCTCGGACCGGGGTCGAACACCCAGTATTCAGCGGCCTGAATCACTCAGCTACTGGTGGGGCTTCTAAGGAAAAGCGATTTGACACAAATAAAAAACTGTGTAATCAGCCTTTTCGCCGGAAACCAAACCCGAGATGAACTACCTGTGTTCAAGCAGCGTTATTCATTCGGCCAGTAGGAGCTAAAAGTAACCCCCTTAGCTCCCACTGGCCTAACGTCTAGCGTCGCAAATAAAATTTGACCAATCAGCATAATCCAGTTAGTTTTAGCAAATCCTCTTTATTTTCAGTTTTATGTGAAGGTTACCAGAATTTATGTTCTTGTCATCATTGGATAAAAGAATTAAAAAGCATGAAGTGACGCATGACTGGAGAGGAGAATAGCGTTTCTTGTTCGAATTTGTATGATTTATCCTCCCTTGGCTTTAAAAGTCTTGTGGATTCCTTTTCACGCAAGTAATCTGTGTTTAAAAATAAATTATTCTTTTGACGAATTCATTTATTTTCATCTTGGTTCAGAATGAATTTGAAATAGGGAAGGAAGAGAGCAGCATAACTCCTCATTCATTCTGTCTTAGCGTATTATTCAAAATTGGTGCTCAGATTTTTTATAAATGCTTAAATATAATGGTAAGTTTAGTAGGGAAATAACTAGTAATACATAAATGGTAAGTTTAGTCAAAGAATAAAATAGTTTACGATTCAAATCCAAAATTAGGTAAGCGATAGGAAAATCTATAAAAAATACGCGGGGTTTGGTTTATTGAGATTACGGCAAAACACACTAGGCCGAAGGGGAGGGATGCCTTCGTGTAGGATTTCTAAGGGAAGTGGCCCGTATATACACATGGGGAAAACCACGAAAACGCCCATGCAGCCGGCCCGTTCGCGGGATTCGAAGCTCCTTGTTCGCAGGGAGAGTGGCACTTCAATATAATCTATCTAGGAAATTGCTAAAGATGTCCTCCATCTATACATTCGTGAACATATTTAATTTTTTTCCTTTTTCTTTCTCTCGCTCTTTTTTTTTAAATTTGTATTTATTTTTTTATTTTTCTCTACTTATTTAAGCATCTCGCTTTCGATTGCAATGACCGTCGATGAAATTTAGCATTTAAAGTCACTGGGTTAGTTAGTGGTGTCTGATAAATGAGAAAACGTTCGATAATGTGATCGTAAAATTTTGAAGACGATCAGAAAAGGAGGCAAGTGGTTTGGCCTCTAGAGTTTTCTGTCATTACGTAAATCGGTTTTTGGTAATAAATTTTTTATGGGGGTCATCTAAAAAAAATTAATTTATTAGACACCGGTAACAGCCCGTATGATGTATTTGCTAAATTTCCAGCAACTGTCTCCATAGCGGAGTATGACATAATTCAAGAAGTGCGGCATTGTATCGCAAGGCAAGCATTGTTTACCCTAATAGATGATTAATGGCAGGCAACTTTAGTAGTTCTTTAATTCACTTAAATTGATTTTTATATGTAAAAGTAGTGTAATATTTTTCATGAGAGAGAGAGTTGTACGCTATTTTCATTTCGTCATCGTGTTTGCAAAATAAAATTAATTCAAATCTCCTCAAATTCAATCTAAATTAATAGTTTCTAGGGTGGAAGAAATTTTTATATGTTCTTGTAGTCTGTATAAATTAATTTACGAGTTTGTGTTGTTTCTTTTTTTTCCATATTTCAAGTTGAAACCCGTACTGGGGGGATCTAAAGAAATGAATTTATCAGAATAATTTTTTTCCTTTCCTTTGCTAATGCAACAATGTTTGAGGGAAAGGGTTTCGAAAGAGTGCTGAAAGACGATAAATTTTATAAAAATGCCCAAAATCTCTTTCTTTTTTATAGTCATGTTTCTTTCATAACATGTGAAACACTTGTCGAAATGAAAAAAAGCACAAAATATAGTAATTTTAACGTTTAAACAAGCAGTCGATGGAGGATATTCATCGGAATTCAAATAACAGCGTTCTTTACATTTTTTCGGCGCCCCTACTTCATATTCCTTATTTTCTAGAAGGAATCGCGAAGAGGAAATACAGAATCTGGGCGGTTTTTCATGAAAACATCCAGCTATGTCCTCTCATATGGTTTTAACTTCAGGAAACAAGTTGTAGTTCCTGTATTAAGCTTTTATTTATTTTACCCGTTTTATAGTATATACACTCATACATAGATATGTATACACGTACATATAAGAATGAAACATATGCCATTCATATAAGACATAAAAATGAAAGAAACAGTACTACTGCACGGATCTTTGCATCCAGATTAGTTAATAAATACGTCATTCTTAAATAATGAAATACGTCTCATTTGTTCCACCATGGGAATAACAATAAGAACTGAAACCCGTCGTATTTGTTCCAATGTAAGATTAACAACATGAAGGCGAGAACGCTTGAAAAAAAATATAGATATAGTAATTACCGATATACACTCACGTTTGTGAAAATTGCGCCATGCGGACCAGGTGTCTATCATCGCGAGCTGACGTCACATTTCGGGGTCCACTCCCGGATTTCCGAGTTGTCCGACACTCGTCCGTCCACTGCTTCCAAACGCGCATCACTGTGCTGCTGTTACGCTGCACGATACGACAATCCAGCTTCACGAAGGCCGATGATTCTCCCTCGTTCAAACTCTGTTTGTTCAAATTTAAGTTGTTCAAATCTCGCTCTCTTTCGTCGACGAGGCATAAGTACAGATTGAGTTAACGTTTACCACTAGCAGATAACCACCGATAACCATACACGCCTCGCTACAGCCGTCTATTTATCCGGATCCATCAGCCGTTCAGAGGGCGCTGCTCAGCATACGCATGCGCTACGGATTTGCAATTCTAATCATTTGCATATCATGCCCTACTTTGCATTTCCTGAAAATTTCAGCTCACTCGTGTAAGTCCTTCGTGGTGTTGCAATTTTCACAAACGTGAGTGTACGTTGGTGAAAATTGCAACACCAAGAAGGAATCGTCATAATTGAATGCAATTTAATACACAGTTGAGTGGTAGTGGTACAAATAAATGATTAAATGTTCAAAGCAAACAAACAAGAACAAGAGATCAGAATCAGTATTTTGTGTGGCCACCACGCGCCGCAATAAGTGCTGCTACACGACGTGGCATGGAGTCAAACAAAGTTTGAATGTCTGACTGAGGAAGAGCATTCCATATCGTTTGTACGCGTACCCAAAGTTCGTCTGCAGACGCAACAGGACGAGGATCACGAGCAAGACGCCGACCAATGACATCCCACACATGTTCAATTGGCGACATATCCGGGGAACACGCAGGCCAAGGAAGAAGCTGTACCTGCTGCGCTGCAAAGAAGGATTTAACAATCCGAGCAGTATGAGGGCGGGCATTGTCCTGTTGAAATACAGCGCCTGGCAAGCTTTGAAGGAAGGGAACAGCTTCGGGCTGTAGAACTTCACGGATATACCGGTTGCTGTTCAGATTGCCCACAATTCGTAGCAATTGAGATCGTCTATGATATGCTATGGCGCCCCAGACCATAACTCCGGGTGTTCGTCCACTGTGGCGTTCGATAATGCACTCCGGAAGGTGGCGTTCACCGACATAGCGTCTGACACGAATGCGGCCATCATGGTACCACAAATTAAAGCGGGATTCGTCAGAAAACACGACATGCTGCCAATCAGCACGCCAGTCTCTATGCTGATTTGGCCCATTGTAGCCGCAGCGGCGATGGTCGTGCGTTAGGGGGATCCTGTATAAAGGAGTCCGTGCGCGCAGTCCACACTGCAGCAGACGTCTACGAATTGATGAAGCACACAATGAAACACCTGTAGCTATTGACCACAGTGCTGCCAATTGTCTAGAGGAAGCTGTACGGTCCGTCCGCGCCATGCGGACCAGGTGTCTATCATCGCGAGCTGATCATCGCGAGTTTTCCCCATGTGTAACCTACATATGAGCCAGTTTCTATTAGAAGGTCTTCCACGAAGTCATCCCTCCTCTAGGAGCTACTAGCTATCCTTCTCTAGCCCTCGAGTACTTTGACATAATAAATCAAACCTGAATTCAAGTCTAGTCGAAGCTCAGTTCTGTCAACTCAGTTGGGTGAGTGGATATAGCCCCTGAGCATTGCTAATTTCACCCCAGTTCAAATCCCGTCGAATGGGCGTTTTCATGGTGTTCTCCTTTTGCGACGTGAATACGAGTTAGTTTCAAGTAGAAAATACATCTCCTAACTCAGATAGTCCTTTGGGTGCTTTGCCGTAGCTAATCTGTTTTTAAGAGTCCATCGCAAATTGTTATTTCTTACTTGTTGGCCTTCAGTGAAAAACGTGCATTTCTGCTAAGAATTATTCGTTTAGTTTCTTTATAACACATTTCTTTTCCCTCTTCTTTCGGCCCTTTATGACACTTTGCGCTGCAAAACATCTGTCATCGTACCCGGGATGGAAAAGACGGCTCTAAGGAGCAGATAATTCCTAGAATGCGATAGGGAGGGCTCTTGATTCCCACACACACTTACGTAGTCTGAAATGCAAGAGTCTTGTTAGTCATGGTTGTTTTACAGCTGGGCTATTAGTCGATTTCCTTCGCTCTGATTTTATATTGATCAAAACTGTTAAACAACTCACTGTGTTAAATAGCACCGACGGCAGTGTAAAGTTAGTTGAGGAGTTTTCGTACAGTTCGTTGCAGAGAACATTATGGCTTTCTTGTGTTCATTTTGTATTTGTTTGCGATCAAGCAGTGCTAAAATGTAATGGTAGAAGCAGTGTGACAAATGTATATGTTATTGATTGAAACATGCAAATAAGACAAATTGTAAAGTAAACAAAACTGTGATATTAATAGATTTTTCTTTCTTTAAAGAATGCTGGCTTTAAAATCTGATGCTTCCTTTACTTAAAATATCTTTGATTGCATAGACGATCATAATGTATATATTTATATGTATTTGATAACTAACTGGATACGGTTATTCTACCTTTTAACTTTTTGATCAGCTTTTCTTTTTTTTAATACATTATAGAATGTTCGATTAGTCCAGAATGGTTTAGGTGTTATCAGTTAAAATAGAAAAATGTGCATTAAAGTAAAACATGTCAGTTTTATTTTATTAAATCGACCGTTTGTGTCCAATAACATAGCTATAATTACTTTTATGATCGGTCTTGGATTTTAGTTATAATTGACGTTTGTTTAATTTACATCATAATTTTATTATCATAAATTATAAAAAAAGTCAGTACTGATTGTGTAGTGTACAGTTAATGTCATGCACCCCTGATGTGTAAATTTTATTGCTTTATCTTCTTGATAGCGAAGTGGTTGCCAAGTAAGAGATAAATAAATGAGATTCTCCTGTACTCCTTTACCCTGAAAAATTCTTTTGTGTACTTCGTCATGTCATTTCTCTTATCTTAAGAAAGATAAGCACATTAACATGAAATAAAGAGATTTTCTTCCTAAAGTTGTTTCTGTTTTTATGATTCCCATAGTCAAATTTTGTACAAAATGTGGTCTTTTCTGGTTCAGTTAATAGTTTCGTGGTATAATCTTGTTCCAAAGTAGTTAAATATGACTGCAGCGTATAAACGTGAGCCACATTCGTAAATAACAAAGTCATTTTCCTATTTAAGGACAGATTGACTGTTACATTTGTGTTTTAGGGTTTGACTTCTACACCTTATTTATCTCCTAAAGCAGTGTTGTGGATCAAAATGGGTCGATTTAACAAGAAATAAAATTTATTTTGCAGACTGTTGGGTTTTATTTATTTATTTATTTTTCCTGTTATGCATGAAATAATTGTTCGTAATGATTGCATTTTAGATTCATTAAAAGTAAAATTTTATTTGTTATAAAAGCAAATATTTTATTTTTAATTAAAAATAAAAATGGCTAAAAGATAATAAATACGAAAGTACATGAATAAAAATAAGATTTGAAAATGTTATTGTAAATTTTCTTATCAGTTCAATTGAATATATATTTAGAAAAGTTAACTTTTTTTTTTAGTGTGTTCGTTTATGGCGAAAGTCTGTATCACACCCTTTTACACATGTCACTCATTTACTTTGCAAGACGCGTAAGTAGACTGATTTGGAGGGTAGTTCTGAAATTTTTAGGGGAATTTGGGCTTTTATGCATTATTAACAGAGATGGGGTAAATTCTGAATTTTTCCGAATCCTAATCGTAAAAGCTGTCGAATATCTTGAATCCTTCATATAATAATTTTAAAAAATTTTAATTTGAAAAGCCGTTTTTAGAAATACTCCTATATTAATTAAGAAAAGATAATTATATTTAATAAATGAAGTACGTAGTTAAAACTCACGAATCTTATGGTTATTTTTTCTTAAAATAATTCTGGGCTAACAACTGAGTTTTTCATGTTTTTAAATCAGTGCATGTGTAGAGGTAAAGAGGATAATTTTAAGAAGTAATACAAAACACTAAACGTGGAAAGTTGCCCTTGAAAAGTTAGAATGTGGCATTTGGAGCCTCCACGAGAAGACTAGCGATGCAGGTCCACTAAAATTGCAAACATCGACTTCCTTTTTTTATTTTTTTTTATTAATTCTTTTTGACCCCCATGTTAACGTTTTTCGAGTATTTCTCCGAAACTAGTCGATGAATTCTTATTGAAAAATTAAGTCCATTGAACAGTATATTTTCAATTTGAATCGTATGTAAAAATCACTATTTTTTTACTGTTCTTCAGTCTTTTCTTTTGACTGTTTTTCAAGCTTTCAGTCAGTCAGAATCTTTTCATGTTCCAATCGAAGAATCCCGAAATTAGTTTTTCAGATTAGTATTCGAATGAGGGAGGGGGGGCGAAAAATCGAATTTTCGAATCGTGAATCTCTTTGAAGATTCGAATGCCCCACCCGTATTTATTAAGTATAATGTGAGAACATTTAGTGTTATATCTTTTGTAAGAATTTATTTTTGGTCCTGAGTTTGTTACAATTTGCATTGTACTAAACTCCATTTTGATGTCTTTATCATTAAAATAATTGTTCCATTCCCTTTCATGCATTATTAAAAGTATAATCCAAGAACATTAACGTAGAATAAAATTGTTTCACTCAGTTTTCGATCGCTGACTAAGCATTATGTGAAAAATCTAACTATTATGGATATTCTGTCAGTTGTGTATCAAGTTCCTTCTGGACTTCAAGGGGCTTAAATAACCAAGTATTTGTTTTTAATAGGATTGTAACTTGGAAGTTATATAGGTTTTATGCTTCATGGCTGTGACATCGAATTGTAGCCTCTCAATTCAGGCAAATCGAGTTATGGGACTTGCCTTGCTTTACCTCTCCATATCTTTCCGATGTAGTCACCGGGCATAGTTTAAATTACATTCGATTAGATTGTAGTGAATAGATGGTTGTAAAAAAATTCTTATAGCGAAATGTGATTAGATTTTTTTATTGGCTTAATTTGAATTAAAGCTAAGCGTTCCATCGTCTAAAAGCAAGGGGATTATTCAAAGAAAACTTTCTCTTGGCACCTTCTTATATTTAATTATACGAGCGAGTATCCACATACGCAGCTCCTTCGATGATGTTATTCTGTGTGAGACGAACCAGCCAGTGTTTAACGATTTTATTCGCTTCGTCTCTCGTGGTCTCAATTCTCTCCTGATCAGTTAACCATGTACTTGGCGCCAAAGATTTGGCAACATAATTTGATTGTCGGTAGTTAACAACAGTTTTGTAGGAGATTCTAGGAAATAACCCTCGTAGTAAAAAATTAGGTTTTGTTTGCGTGAAATTATTCTTTCATGCCGTTGTGAGGCAACTGCATTTGTAAAGCCATTTTAAAAATTTCTTTTTGTGGTGGTTCCGTAATTTTGCTTTAGCATTTGAGGTTCTATATTTGCCATATAATTTTGATGAAAATCTTTTCAATGTTCGTTTTACTTTTTATCTAACAAAACTTCATGGCCTCTAAGTATTTCATGCTTTAAATATGACAAGGTTTGTCATTTTGCCTGCATAATGAACTTTTATTTGCCAGTGCTATGTATATATCTTAAACTATATCTTGAAGAAGCAATTATCCCATTGATGGAGTTTAGCTGTATGTGTTCAGACCTTGTGTTCATTATTTGAGTATAGTTCTTTCTTTTACCAAGAACTGCAAACTATACACTAATATAGTTCTTTAAATTAAACCAATATCACATGTACTAGAAGTGTAATGAATTTTTTCTATGATTAATTCTCCTAATCATGTAACGACTTCATTATCGACGAAGTTGAACCTGGAGCATACTAATAACACATACACGAGAGGATATATTTTTCCTTTTGGCCACTCTAAGCTTCAGTTATGAATGCTCTGCAGAAATCCAGTTTTAAGCTATTTATCAGATCAAATTGATGGTAGTTTCTAAAGCCTTTTATCTGTCTTTTGAGCTACTGAAATATTTTAAAAATAATTCCGAATTATGCAGCCAGAATTTTACCAAGTGTAATTCACATATATGTGAATATGAAGCTTAAATAAAAATTTTTATCCCTTTATGTACAAAAGTAATCAGAGAATATAAGATCGATAGATTGGTGTGGGAGTTGCAAATCATGATTACTTGGCAGTGCAGGTTGCTTAGAGGCAGTTAGCCTTTTATCTGTGCTTACCTAATTTCATCAATATCTTTCCATTAGGATGAGTTGTTACTTATTGAAGTACCAGTAACTGAAAAACATAGACCATCCATACAGGTTAATATTTAACTTGAATTTTTAATAATTTCTCATATATCTGAGATGCAGATTAATTTTTTATTTATGTACATCATATTTCACACGAAACATGTTTTGTTTCGTTATCATCACCTCACATTTAGAGTGCTGCCATGCCGCACCGACATTGTACGTCTACAAACATCCATGCCTTCTCCGGGATTCGAACCCGGGCCCTTCGGCACGGCAGTCAGCGATGCTAACCACTATACCTGTTGGGCGGCACATGTTTTTAATTCATACATTAATATTATGTAGGAATTAAGTCATACTGTTCTATTAGATTACTGTCTTATTACTGTCTATATTTGCTTTGAACTGGAATTTGATATGAATTTTCAAATGCTTTTCAAAGGCTGAGTGGTATTTCCGCTTTCATTTGTATTGTATAAATGCGGAATCAGTTTCTATTCAAGTTCTGTGAGTCTTCTAAACATGCTTATATTAGAATACTTATATTGAAAGTGATTACTATTTATGTTAATGTATGTTGAATTAAATCTCTCTTTAAATTTCAGCATCTTTTTACTTTGGGTTTAAAAGTCTGTCATGTATAGTTGTTACAACTACTTTTGGTTTGATAGTTATCAAAGTTGGTTGCTATATCATTAGGTTGCTATATCATTAGGACCAATTTTGAATCTCGGAGAAGACAGGGATGTTTGTATAGTTGTATGGTGGCTTTGCACGATGGGGTGTAGGCGCAAGTAGTTTAAAATTTATCAAACAAATGTTTTCCTTGAGAAGCTGGTGGTAGCGGAAAAGGATTTTGTGATCCATAGGTTCTGTCCGCTGGGATGGTAGCGATCAAAACGGGATATAGCAGGGCGCTAAGTTTTAGGTCTATGAATTTGGTGCCGAAGGCTAGGCGTAGAAGTTTGTTTCAGTTGCTGTATACTTTGGCATAAGAATTTGCAACAACAACATACAACATTTTTACTCTTATTTGACATATATAAGTGGTCTTTTTTTTAATTGCTTCTTTATTTTATTAATTGTGAGTTCTGCTTCTTATTTTTGCCAGGTCCAATAATTTTGCTTTTTGTGAGAGAGTGATAATTATGGGTAGGATAAATTAAAATTACCTTTTTCAATGAGCAGTTTTTAATTATGATCATCTGACATATGAAACAATCTTTTACCTATCTCACCTATAATTGCCAGTTAATTAGAAAAGTAAAATTACCCAATTGGATATACGTATAGAAAAGATGATTCTTTTCTTCATTTGTGAAGTGTGCAGTGATATTGATTTTCATCCCATAGTAATTGCTTTTGTAGGCATCTGCAGTAGTTTAGAAAGGAATAGAAATTCGTAGGAAAAGGCATAAAAATGAATTCCAGTTGATTTGTGTATAGCATATAAACTCTCTTATCGCACCTAGTAACTTATAGTTCAAAAGTGAGATTAGTGCATGAGTGATAATAAGGAAATGAATATTTGCTCAAAAAATATTTCATATTGATGAATTACTTCTCAGTACTGGTAGGAATCTTGCCTGTTCTGAAACAGATGTAATGTTGCTCATCATGGAGTTGGCGAAATTCCAAATTATAGAAAATGGAGCTATAAGTAAAGAATTAAGTGTTTTCTCAAATATTAATTAATGAAGAATATTGGAATCATTTCATAAGTTCTGTTTATTTTAAGAAACACTCAGAGACACTATTTTGCTGTACATGTTTGAGAGCAATTCGAAATAGTTATAAAGATAGGGTCGTAATATAAAGCTGTGTTGATTTACGTGGCTAAATGTGTAACATTTTACTTGCATTCATTTGACTGAAATGTGTGTGTATTGTTCACCTGATGGCTTTTTGGATTGATTGTGTATGTTGCTAGCTGCAAATACGTCCATGATGTTTGAGTATTTCTTCAGTTACCGGTATCCGTTAGCACGTGTGCGGGCCGTACCGCGAGGCTGAAAGTCTAGCGCCGGCACTGCTGATACTCAATATCGCAAGAGTTATTTCCGCGCGTTTAGCCGTGTGGACTGAGCGGTGGCTGAAATCGAAAAGAGCGAGAACAACCGTTGTCTTGAGTATCCCGCTGTATGCCGGGCTGAAGACGGAAACACTCCGAACATTCGGCTTGGGCATCGACCCCTCGACGGTCCGGCCGCACTCTTGCGCAGCTCTCCCGCGTCGCACGCACACACACACACACACACACACACACACACACAATCCTACTCTAACGTACACACACACACACACACATATGTGCGCGCGGCTCATCCGACAATCGAGCTGGATCCGTCGAAGTTCACGGCCAAGGTTAGAACGTTGACCTTTATCGGTAGTTTACTCGCGCTTCTGCTGCTTGCTCAACTATCAGGTGGTAGTGTGAACAGGCTTGTGTTTCTATGCCATTGGGGGCAAGTATGCAACAGGTGAATCCGTTAACCTGCTTGTGCCAGAGTGTAGAATGATGTGTGCGGAGGTCGTTAAGGGTAATAGGGCAACACTTTCTCCACAGATGTTTGTTGTTTAATGTGACGGCGACGAGTGATATCAGCATAAGTAGTTTTGATAGGAATGAAAAATAATTGCTATCTCTGCGCCTGATTCTGAAATTTGCGTCGATTCTCTGTAGCTTCGTATTTACATGGGAAAGATTCTAGAGATAGTAACCTTTTGTTTTTACCGCTTTTTAACGTTTTTCGATGAGTTATTTTGGAACTCATAAGGCATTTTAAGCCGAACTTTGTTGGTCAAAAATTAAATTTTGTTGAACTTACAACGAGATTTCAATCATGGCTCTATTTTGTATTATCTTAGAATTTTCACAGAATTAGAAGAAAACATAAACTTGGTTCTAGAAAATAAGTTACAACCAATCAGATATGAGATTGTATCTTATAAAGTAAATTTCTCCTGCATGGAAGATTTATAGGGTGTATTGTGTGAGAATTCTCATGTACCATTGATGATTGTGAAAAGAAAAAGTTGCTTAGAAGTAAGACATTATGTCCATAATGTATACTTTTAGATTTATTTTAGTTCTTTTGTGATAACACGAGCTTAGTAATGTGTCATGTCATTAATGATGCCATCACACAATGTAATTATCTTACCCTGGCATAATTTAGTGGTGTCTCTTGTTTTGAAAGGATGTTTTTGAGTGAGTGCAGCACATAGCTTTTAAATATTAGGAGAAAATCTGAGTGCTGAGGGGCAAAATATAAAAAATATAATAAACACTAAGTTTACTGAAATTTTTAAGTGCATATTTATTTGTAGATGACTAGTGGGATGTATTTGTTGATAAAAAGGTTATCTTTTGTACAGAATGGTCAGTGTAAAATTGGATATAATTTTAATATTTTGGTGGTACAAGATTAAAATTAGCCACCTTTTGCAGCATATAATCGCCATATACCATTAGTTTCCTAGTGTCCATCCACCTTCAACTATTCTGAACACTTTGAATTCGGCTTTCCTTAGAGAGTTCCTATGTTTGAACAGTTTGTAATGTTGTATCATGTTTGAGAACTGTGGCTTCAAAACAGTGTAAATTTCTCATGGTGACATTGTAATTGTATGTCATAATGTCTGTTAAATTAATTTGAAATTTGATAAGTTAGTTTCCCTAGACACTGTTAAAAATCTTGCCTTGCTTGCTGGAGATTGTTTAGCCTTAGTTTAATCATTAGCCTTTTCTTTTAAAATTCTTTAAAAGATAAGGCTAATGATTCATACATATAACATTTTAAGTTATTTTCTGGTCAAAGTTAACATTTTTGAGATTTGCATTTTAAAATAGCGTTTAACTGTGACATATGAAAAATTAGCTATATTTACAGCAATGGTATTCTGTGCTTTAAATAATAATAATAATTATTAAGTGCATTATGTGAAAGAAGCTGTTTGATGTTCCAAACATCCTTGGCATTCTTTCTCGTTTTTTGGACTGTTACATTACACTATCATTTTTATAAACTAAAATACATTTATTTTCATAATTTTTGTATTTTATAATCGTTTTTTACATTTATGGTTATTTTAATAACCTATGATGTTATATGCATCTAATTTATAATGGGCTAAACTTATAAATTGTTATTAACATAAATGAAGTATGTTTCTAATTATATATATTGCATATTTAATACTGAATCACTTTGGATCACTTGCGCAAATATGATTGTTCTTTTGAAACAGAGTAATTTGAAAAATAAAAGAAATATGTGCCTGTTTTTATATATACAAACTCTGTGTTAATGTTTATGCAATGAAGTAAAAGCAAGCAGTTGTCCCCATTTGTTGCAGAGAAACTGATAATTAGTTTTTGATAAGCTGCAGAATAATTTCAGAAAAGTCTAAACATCAATAAGATAATATAATAATAAATCTCAAAGTAAGCTTTAATTTATTATATGAAGCTGAAGTCAATTCATTATTTTTTAAGGTGTTTGCTGTACATAAGAAATATTTATTTTTAATCTTAACTTTCCATTTTTAAAAAATGTTTCAAATTACAAATACGCGGTAAAACCTCCCTAAGAGGACTATTTGTGCTTCCAGATAATTTTGATCTTATATAGAGATTACCATCTTACAGAACTAGATTTTTCTCAGGAAACTGTTTTGGAACTTTTTTTAAAGATAATTTGATTGTTTCAAACAATTATTATGCTTACTCCCCCTCCTCCCCCTCTCTCAGTTAAAGTTAGGCTTTTCCATATATTCTAAAGACTTTTCAGAAGTTGATTCATTTAAAAATTTTGTCAGATGATATGATTTTGGGAAAAAAAAAACCACTTGCATATGATTTAGTGGTTTTAAATTTGGGTTTAAAGCATTTCATTAATTCTACATCTAAGTAATTATCTCATGAAAGCTCTTCATCATGTGGAATGTTTATAAACAGAAACTAGTTTTCCCTTAAGAATTTAATCCATTAAGCCATTCCTGGACCACAAAGACACTTCTTTAAACTTTGCAAGAGTCCTTTTTGCAATTTAACGTAACATAAAACAATGGAAATCATAAAATCTATAATAAAAAAGATAAATGAAATATTAAACAGAATAGAAGAAAACTCAATTTTACCATATCTGTATGCATGAGGGTGGGGATGGCATAAGTAGAGGAAGAGAATGCTGTTGTTCGAGTGAGGAGTTTCTTTCCGAAAAAACATCAAGTTTTTTTTTTTTGAGACATTCTTTAACTTTTCCCCCCATAATTTTGCTTGATTTTACTTGAAACTCTCTGGACTTCAATTTCATTCAAAATTTATCCAATGTGATTTGTTGCATACATTTTAAAATGTTTCTGGAATGAGACATGGCATTGTCATTAGAAACAGTTATGCTGTAATTGCTACTACCTTCAGCATGATGTAGTTACATGAAAATTTTGCACTATTTTGACCAAATTTCACAGATTTAAGAAGAGCGATCGTCTTTCTTTCTTCTCTGAAGACATTTCATCCACCAATTCTTTCTTATTTAGTCCATTTTTATAACCCACTGGTAATTCTTCTTGTCTTAATTGTTTAACATCCAAGCCCATGGTTTTGCTTAGAGACACAATATAATGGTTAAAAACAAAAAAGAGGGGGAATCATGCAAAATAATATCATAGATGGGAGGGATCATAAGCACCAAAGATCTCAAAATCTCTGATTATGACAAAGTCCAACCTTTATTTCCTCAGGCGAAATTCATGATCGTGTGAGCCACTTATTGTGAGAATTTGTTAATGATAATAAAGTACTGGAAAATATTAAAATGACGTTTCAAGAGGTCCGTTATTGTTAATTTTGTGCCACCTATTAACCTCAAAACGCCTTTAAAAATCATTTGTTGCTGACTCGAGTGTTTGTAGTTTGTATCACTGTCTATCAGACAAGATATTTTTGTTTAGATAATTTTTTTGCCAAATTGTTCATGATGAGACACGACACATTCATGATCTAAGATTTTAATGTTATTTAAATATCTCACCTTGTGCTGAAGAGAATGTACAGTATTATGTATTTGTAATGAATCAATGAAGAGCTGCAGTGAATCATGCCATAAATTACTTCCATTTGTTTGTGATGAATATTAATTTCTGTCGCTGGACAAATATTCTCCACTTACCAGGCAGAGTGCAGCTGAACTTGTGTAGACAAATTTTTGATGATTTATAACATATCCAATATATTCTTGCAAATGGCATTGTTTTTGAAAATTATGAAAAGCAAGTAAGATTTATCAAAACTCACTTTTGTACTGAGTTTTCTTGAGGAATTAACATTGTGAGTAGAAAACAAATGGAAAAAGGCAAACCAGGGATTAAGAAATCGAATTCTACTTGTTTTTTGTAATTTGTGACTAAACTGTCAGCACACAGTAATTTTAGTATTTATTTTTCATGGTATTTGACTTTTAACCATGCAATCTGTAGTAAATTGTAACATTTTAAGTAGTATCCTTTCCTTTAGCAAGTGTTGGGAGTTTGTTTCATAAGCGAGCATTAGATTACCCTTAATTTTACGCAGATATAGTACTGTAGAGGGATAGATATTGATAACATGGTTATGTTATGCATAGATTAAACATATCTTCTAAATTCAAAATCAGTATATATTATTTTTGTTATGTCCATGGGAATGGGAAATTGCATGAAAAGTATTTTAGTAATTGTAAACTTTAGCAATATACATAAGCATATAGCATTATGTATATTAATTAATACTAAATATTGTATTCAGGTGATATTCCCATTCAAAAGACCAAAAGGTATATTTATATTTTATTCAAGGGAGTATTTTAAAAGTATTGAATTAAAAAGTTATTGCTCAGATTACATACATAGCCATAACTATCTAAGGAGGATGATAATTTTCTAATGAAGAACTAGAGTATTAGTTCTTGAAGAAAACCAAGATTTCAGGAAAAGACGGAAAACCTTCCTTTACTTATAAGGACGTAATGTTTGCTAGGGGACTGACTATTAGCATTCCTTCTCAAATCATTCAGAATTTGAAATCAGAATACAATCTCTAAAATCAGAACTGAACTAATTAAATTATTATGTCTAGTCACTTTATCTATGTACTATTCCCACAAAAATGTAAGAGTTATCATATATCGCTGAAGTCAACATGTTCATTAGAAAGTATGCTTTACGATAGTGTAGCACTTTCTGGCAATCGCTCTGGGCTGCGTTGCGCAGAAGCAGACGAGCCTTTCTCATTATCTCTGAGAGGATGCCGAGCGTCACTTAATTCCCGCCAAGTTCGACTCGTCAAACGCAGAGAACTGCTTTCCTTGTCGAGAGAGAGAGAGCAAGAGAAAATGCGGCATATCTGCCTGCATGGAAGTTGTTGCACCCTCGCCCCTTGCTTTGAAATGCGATGCGAGACTGATATTGATTGTTGTTAAGAGCATCGCAATCCATCGACCCAACCGACCAATCAGCGCAGAGTTTCGGAAGAAAATGGTTTTCATCTCTTATTCCGGTCGTTATTTGATCGCGCCAAGATTCCGTGAACGGTTTATGACAAGGGACCCCGCCCCCCCCTCACTTCTAGCTTCTTACTCTTCTTCGGATGTATTTTTTTATTCCTCTTATACGCCGCGATTTTTCATTGGCTGTATGTATCAGGTAGCTTCGTTTAAGCGACTTCCAACTGCTCAAATTATGATTTGCTTTTTAATGATGGTAGATTTAAAAATAACTTTCATGTATTTATTGTACAGGGATGCTTGTTTTCCGTAACATCCGTAAATTATTTTTTGAGCATTCAGCAAGAATAGGTGTAATTCGCACCCAATTGCATTATATAACTTTAAAAGCTTCTCCCCCTTTCTTTATGTATAAGAAACACTAACTGCTATGTGGCAGATAATCAGGTCGTATACCTTTGAGCCTGTTCTTTACAAGATGTCTGTTTTTCTGCTCCCAGTGCAAAGCAAAAATATACATGAATATACAGATTCTTTGTTCTAAACAAATCACATATTAAATAAAATAAGGATAAAAAAAATTAATACCCAGTGGCGCAACTGAAATTTTAAGAATCAGTTTCATAGACTTGGTTTTAGCAGATCTGCTTTGTTTGCTACTGGAATTTCAGTACTTTTCGTTATTGAGGAAAACAGTTTAAAGATACGCAATGGAGAAAGAAGAAGCAACTTGCCATGCCAATTTCATAAAATTTATCTTCTTTTGTCTCAAAATTCTTCCGAAATCTTTTACGCATGTTCTAAAGGCTTTTGAAACGAATACTAGACTGTTTGAATAAAAATCATTCTTTTCCTGAATTTCCTAAAGTCGGCAAGAAAAATTATTAATATTATTTATTTTTCGAACGCAAGACCCTCTTATCGTAAAGGATATTGCTGGGGGGAGAAGAATGCCGAAGGACGGAAAATTGTGTGAAATTGCGCTAAAATCTTTTCTTTTCCTTCAGTCCGATTCAGATATATTTTTTAATGTGTGGTAAAGACATAATTTGACTGCATACACACACACATATATAATACGTATGTATAAGTTGACATTTAACTTTATTTGTACATTTTCATCAAAAGTAACTGTTTTAAATCGTGATATTCTAATTCGTATGCTTTTAATTGTAAGCTTTATATTAGCAAAATGATACACAATGCGTAATTTTCGCACTAAAGTAAATGGAAATTTCGCAAAAATAAAAAAAATCAACTTTGAAAATTCGCGTTTATTCGGGGGGTCGGGATGGAGCTTTTCGAACCTCTTGTAATCAAGTAACCTACTGCAATAGCATGAGAAAAAATTAATTAAAAGCTAACACTGTTTATTTATATTACGTGCTCCGCCATTTGGCACTACACGGCATTGGCTCGTAACCACGTTAATCTCAACAGAAAATAAAAATTACGGTGCTGTTTCATTAATTCGTCTAGCGACAATTATAGCGTAACCTTAAACTCAATGTATACATTTCGTTCAACAGTAATGAAAAATGGAGCAAACCGAACTTACGCGAAAATGGAATAAAGAAACTGATAATATGGTACATTTCGTTTCTAGGAGTCCCTGGAGGCAGATAGTCATCGAGTGCTTTGCCACAATCAAATAAACCAAACCACATAGGAATCCTTGGTTAATCTCCTAATGCTTCTTGCCAGTGGATTTTCGTACATTAGGGTCTGCTTGGATAAACTTTAGCTAATTTGACATCACGTCGTCCACGTTAATCTAAGTATTCCGAAAAGTATTTGAAGTAAGATCGTTAAGAGCAACAGAGATACAGCAGATCAAAAGGATACAGCAGAGACTTTGTAATGCCAGCAGAATGGTGTTTCCTAGGCAAGTTTAGTTAACGCAGATCATTACCGTAAATGTTAATCAACTTTGATGGATTACTTCATGCTACAAAACAGTGTGTACAATACTGGTGGAACCATAGTACAATTTGATACTGCTAGTTCTTTAAATTGAACTGGATTGTTTACCCTTTTCTAGGAACTAATTAAAACCAGTCGATAATAATATATATTAGAGTCAAGACAAAGGTGAGGCAAGTGAGGCATTTGCCTCAGGTGAACAGCTAAAAAAGGCTTCAAATTGGATATGAAATGTTTGAAACTCATTTTAAAAAATTAATTATTAGCTTTGAAACTCACGAAGAAGCATAGTTTCGAAGTATATTTGAAGTAATAAAACTTCGGCGGCTCTAGTTTTTATAACCTAAAAGCATTACATATTGCTTTTGTTCTCGGTGCTGTGCAACTGCCTGACTGTCTAATTCTTATTAATTGCCGTTTGCCTCTTGATCAGGATGTTTTCTCTTGAGTGTCAACGAAATAAGTATCAAAATTGTTTGAATATGAATTAACCGATTTAATTTATTACCTTCCTGCAATCAAGTTTCTTTAATACGAATTTTTCACTGCATAGTTTTCATTAATTCGAAGGAAGGACTTAAGAAAGCCCCCCCCTCCTATTTTTATTAGTAATTCAGCTTCTGCGGTTTCATACTAGTGTGTATGTAGTTTTCAAACATTATCGTTGGAACTAATGTTTGACGTTGATTTACATTTATTATAATAAAGCTTGCCCAAGAAACGCCTTGCTGATGGTAATATATTTTTTCTATTGTCTCCCATTAACCTGAGTTGTGGTTTTAATGCATGCTTTAATTTTCTGTCAAGACTGGATTATAAAAACCTAATGTAAGACATGACATATACTTACCTGTGTTTTCTTGAATATTTTGAGACCAAAGGTATAAAAATGAATGAGTATTTTGAATTTTGTTGCAAAGGAGGTAATACAAACCATTCCGGCTAATTTAAGATAGCTAGTGTTAGTAGAGATCGCAAAACACTGAATTTTGCCAATACTGACCCTCCTAAAACATATCCCTGGTATCGTGAGTATTGGTACTAATAAACTTTGTCCTAAAAATGTAACTGTAATATTTTTTTAAAGTTTTCTTTATCAAAATGGAAATTTAAAAACAAGTTACCAAAAAAGAGTCAATAATACCCGGTAATAACTAAAAGTTTGTTATGATGGTTTGTTTTATATGATTACGGCAAAGCCTCCAGGGCTTGCAGAAGAAATACCTTCGTGGAGGACTTTCTAAGGACAACTGGCTCGTATGCACGTTACATGTGGGGAAGGCCACGAAGGCTCCCATGCAGCCAGCCCGTTCGCGGGTTTCGAACCTCGGACCGAATGACTAGTGTTCTGTATTTCTTTACCGCTCGGCCGCTGTTGGGCCTAAAATTCTTAGGAAATAATTGTAATCAAAGACTTTGTTCCACCAGTGACCGAGCGTATAATGGCCGCCGAGAACTGGCTATTCGAACTGAGTTACAATTCGCGCGAGTGTGTGGCTACTGTTTTGATGAATTTTTCCTGTTTGGCGTGAACATGACCCAAATTTTCTTTAGAATGCCTTCCACGAAGACATCCTTTTCATTAAGCAATAACGCTTGTATGCTTTGTTATACTTAAATAAGCAAACCTAATAGAACGATCATCTACTTCTTTACAAAAAATTGGTGAAAATATTATTGAAATATGAAAATTTAGCTTTAAGAAGAATAATCAGCAGAATTTGAAGAGAACTGGGGGGAAAGGTTAATAACTTAAATTGTCAGTAATTAATTGTTAAAAAAACGAATTCTTTTGAATATACTCTTTCATAGTAGAAATAAAAGAAGTTATTTTAACCTGACAGCTTAAAAGCGGGGGGAGGGAGAGAAAGATGGCTTCCAGTTTTTAAATTCTAACCGGTTAATATTTAATGACTTCGGATATAAGTATTACAGTAGCAATCTAGCAGCTTATAATTTAATATTTAAGCATGCAAATGACGTGTGTGTTCCAAAAATTTTTTTAGAAATATGTCATTTTAAAAATTGCGCTGTTGCTATTAAAAAGTAGAATCCTGGCCACTAAGGATGATTCAAAAATACAGAGTAGTTGAAGCGTTTGCAAATTCGAAAATTGTGTTAATAATATTTTTATACTTATTATTTATCTTATTATTATTAACTTATATCTTATTATTACTAGGGTGAAATAAGCGTGAGCAAACTTAAAACTAATAAAAAGATATGAAAATCTTGTCTAGATTTTAAAAAAGAAAAACCTTCCAAACACAGCCGTTTCTTTTCTGTTTACTTCGTTAATAGCGGGAAAATTAGTATTTCAGTGTTTGCAATTTATTAAAAAAGTATTTTTTACATTTTCAGTTAAAAATTGTGCATGTATCTTTTTTGTGAATTTATAAAGCTAAGCTTAACAAATAATATAAGAATCATGTTATAATTATGCTATAAGAATTACGGTATTTTGATTTAATACGGTTACTTTCTTAGTGTAATAGGGTACAGATATAGCTTATTGGATTGCATATAGGGAGATGCGTTTAACTCTTTGCCTCCGGTGAAAAGATATCTGGGCATAGCTCTGATGTGTATATAAATTATTTATGCTCGATGCAGAAGGGAAATAACGTATGTCAGTAAATTTGTGTTTAAATAATTTGCAGCATTATGCTATAGCGAAGCATACCGTAAGAAATACCATCCTGTTTGAGAAGATGACCACGGAAAGCTGATTAACAGAAATCAGACAGTTGACCATGTAGCAGAGAGAACGAAAGAAGTATAAAGAATGCAGTACTTTAAAAAAATAATTCGGGTAATGAATTTATATTAACAATCGTAATTTCTTTTTTTGTAATGAATTTTTAACTTTTCGTAATTAATTTAGCCCTCTTTCTAGTTGTTTACCTGACAGTCAGCCCTGGTCCCATTTCATATATTTTTGAACTGCTGCTTCCAGTAAACATGAAACAACAAAAATAATCATAAAACATAAAAAATCTAGCAATTTTTTACGTTTAAACTAGCCCCCCCAAAAAAAAATGATTCTAAAATTTTATTTGATAATGTTGATTCATACTTTTTAATGTTGGTGTTGTCCATTAATTTTTAACTTTCGATACGTATTTCAGTTGTTGAATTATTTGTATTTTATGTAAAAAATATGGGCAGTATTTTATAAAAGCTTTGCATCTCTAGCATGTGAATGTTGTGAAGCACAAGATGGCTGGTACCCGCCATTAAAACGGTACATATAAGTAATATTTTATGCAGACGTGTAAAACAAAGTATAAAGAAGTCTACATCGTCTGTACACAAGCTCACAAAAATCATTTTAATGAAAAACAACACACACTGTGGCTGGATTTGCACTCTGCTCTTCAGAGGCTCATATTTTGTGTTCAGGCTTGGTTTAAGTAATTTTGAAGCCCCTCAATCCAGAATTTGTAGGGCTCCTTTACAGTTCCATTTTCTATAGCATGTTTAGACTGTTACGTAAGTTATTACCTCTGATAATGTTATTTCGAAATTAAAAAGTATAAGCGCTATAATATATTATGTGTAATAATAGTTTTCAAAATAATATTTCTCCCACCAGTGGCCTAGCGGTAAAGTCGCTCGCTGAACACTGGTAGTTCGGTCCGGGGTTCGAATCCCGCGAACGGGCTGGCTGCATGGGCGTTACAGATCATGACGTTATACGCGCTAGCTCATTCGCGGGATTCGAACCTCGAACCGAACTACCAGTGTTCAGCTACTATTTTACCGCTGCGCCGGTGGTAGGCCTTCTCGCAGCTGAAATTGGAGGAAGAGGTTAATGACCTAAAGCTGGAGTAAACGTATTTACTATTCTTTGTATTTTATTCAATTCTCGCTTTCATAAATATTTTTTCTGAATAAAAAAAACTTTGAAGAACTGAAAAGATGTGAGCTGAAATTTTTAACTCATGAAATTACAGTACATGTGTTTATATCTAAACTAGAAATGGAGCAAAATTAAATTATAGTATGCATAAATTTAAGTTTAAACTAATTTTTAATACCCTAAATTTAGTTAATTCTCAATTTTTTAAATATGTTTTAAGTAAAATTCGCAACTCACAACACTAAATATTGATGTAATATATGCACGATCTTTAATCCAGAAATTGAGTATTGGACGGAGGAGTAATATGGCTAAATGAAATTTAGTATTTGCATATTCCGTGCACAGGTTGTGCACCTGATTTCAAAAGCATATACTGTGGTACTAATTTATCCTTACGTGGAATTTTGCTGTTGTATTTTCTGTAATTTTTAAAATAAATCATGTGAAAATTTACGTGAATGATAAACGAAATGATGATTGAAAATATTATTTTTTGATATGAATGGGATGAATTAACTTACATGATTTCGTTCTTAAATAGTCTGTTTCCCTTCACTATTAGCACTCAGTATCTTTCTGGTTAGCTTTTTTCTCTGGTACAAGTGATGCTTCGTAAAGGCAAAATAAACGAATTACGTTCTTATTGGCGGGGCAGAATGTTTTTCAAGCTCAGAAGTAAGCTTGTATCCCTGCATTGTCGAAAATTATTGGCGTGAAAAGCACGGAAAACGTTTTCTCTTTTCCGCATCATTTCCATTCCAAACTGCCGTTGGTTACAGTTGGTTCTTTCTAAGGTAACAAAAAATCCGGTTTCAGTTGTTACACATCTGCGAAATTAACCACTAACAAATAAAAATTAAGTTTTTTTTTGAAAGGCCGTATTATTGCATCTAATTTTGAATCGCAGCAGAGTCTAGAATCTATATCAGTCGCATCAAAATTTCATACGTTTTTTTCCTCAGTTATATTTTAGGAAGTTTTCTTGCAAATATAATAAATAACGCTTCATTTAAAATGACAAGAATGTAAATGAATTTTTATGCGCCACCTTTTCGTGCACTTGCACTTAGAAGAGGAATATCCATTTCTTTTTTCCAGAAGCCGTATGGTTTTATGGACGGAGGTCTGAGTACAGTGCATTTTGAAATGTCATCTGGATACCATTTAAACGGCTTTTGTTTCATTAATGCACTGAATCGGTAAATATATTCGGAACACTCGATTTCATTTTCCATAATATTTGATTCTATTCTTTTCTTCGGTTTCTGAACTTTTTCTAGTAAAAGCGTTCTCTTCCTTCTAATTAAATCTTTTGCTTTGTCGCGAAATACTTTTTAAATGCTGCTTTTTATCAGTCTATTTATTTCTCTCAGTCATTCAACATTTATTAACAGGAACTTTGTTCTCAAGAACTGATAATTTTAGCATTAGATCATTCGCGCATTTGGGGAGGTTGCAACAGTTGCAACATCGCTCAGTGGCATTATTTTCTTTTCATTTGTTCATGGCTATTGATATCATTTCGAAATTCCAGACACGCCTTTTTGAAGCTTAAGCTCTGAATTCTGTCAAAAGCATTTTATAAAGTTATTTAGGTGAGGGGGTTGCATTTTTTGTTGTCTTCTTGTATTTAGATGAATAATCAAACCAGATATATTAACAGTGTGATGATAGTAGTTGACTGCAGCACCCCCTCTTTTTTTTTTCTCGGCTGTCTTAGCGAACCTATTTTTCAAATTACCCTTGTAATCAGATTCATCGGGTGATAGCTGCATGTAGTAATTAATATATGTTAACACCATCCGCTCTTCGACACCCGTGTAACCATTGTTTCGTTAACTCAATAATACTGTGTGTAAATCTGTGAAAAACCACGTTCTTTTTTTATCATTTTTTGATACGTAATTACTGCAGGTGCGAATAGCGCAGGACGCCATAATTTCATTGTTTTCGCATTATAAATACTTTTTAAATGTAAATTCAGTTTGAAAGTGTTTTCGACTGTAATTTTAAGGAAACAGCTTTCTCTGAAGCTGAGAAGTGAAAATCTAAGCTTTCGTATTGTGGACTGTAGTCACTCGACGAGGGATTATGCCTAACCCAGCGACGTCACATAACATGGGCTTTTGCCGTAATCAGTACTGAACCAACCATTATTTTCTGGGCTTGTAAGAGAGGGTAATCGTTTTAAGAAGACTGGTTCCATTTTCCTTTTAGTAAATTTGAATTGACAAAAAGATACGCGGATTCATGTTTGTATCATGTAATTTTCTGCTTTGCCACAATCATTAAAATAAAAATTATGGTTATTCCTGTTTACTTTTTTTACTTATATATTTACCATATATTCCGGCACTCTTTTAATGCAAAAAATAAGATCGAAATTTACGGGTGCGCGTTGTATGCCGGATATAAAAATGATAAATTTAAAAATAAGGAAAAGATAAGCATATGAAAATTAGATTTCTACATGTATTTAAACATTTCATTATCGGATAACATGAAAAGTTCGTCATATTATTTGTTTTGCGTCAGCCACATCATTGAATTCTGTTTCATCTTCTCTGTCACTGTTACTCTGATCCGTAAATAAATAAATAATTATCATTCGTTCCATCTAGATGTTTAGATATATTACATATTTTAAAATAATTTTTGAATTTTGTCAAGTTGAATATCATTCCATGCTTCCGTTCACACCCTATTCCATTTCCTATTGGAATTATAGGTGCGCGTTATACGCCGAAATATTCGGTATTCATATAGTGCAATAAATCGTATGCATGCCTGCATGTTACATAAATGAAAGAGCGATGCATTTTTCATTAAGCAATTTCCTGCTGCAGTTGTGTATATTTGTAGAAGTTTAGTTATTATAGGTCCGAATGATTTGAAGCTTGATTATGCGGTAAAACTATATATATGAAAAACTGCGCAATTAAGATCAGGAGCAGCTGTTGAAATAAATAAATGAATGAGTAAATAAAAATTCATATCAATAAACTGTGGGTCGAACCCTGGCTAAACGGATTAACTGCAAGGTTGGTTTTCCCCATGTGTAAAGAGAATATCGGCCAGTTTCCCTTAGAAATTCCTCTGCGAAGGTATCCGCCGCTTAGACAAATAGCCCTCGTGTGCTTTATTTTATTCAAATAATACATAACCTAACCAAGTCAGTTGATTATGGCAAAGCCCTCTATTTACCTAAGGGATGCTTTTGCGGAGGATTTCTACCTCACCTCAGTAAAGCTTGGTTAGTGGTTGATTGAAAGATTGCATTCGTAAAAAATTCAGTTGCTTAAAAATAATAAAAATGCTGTTTGATGTGTGTGTAACTTTAAGAAGAAACGCCGCGCTGAAATGAACCTCACTCATCTTTAGAGGATTACGCTGAGTTTTTATATTTTTGAGAAGTATGTTGTTGTTCAACACATTCTTTTCTTCAGTTTGCCACTTTCTGAGACCAAATTAAATTTTTTATGGAACTGGCATTCGATCTGTTGGAGTCGACCCGGCCATTTTTAGTATTGAGGCCTGTGCATATTATTGTTAGTTTTCTTTCGGAATATGAAATCAGGAACAAAAAGCGAAGGATACCTTTTTTTGAAAACCCGTATCATTTTCACTTTCTGCGGTTGTTTTTATTCCCTCGTGTGTTTTTACCCATATTCAGTTAAACAAAGAAACATCATTTTAGGTAATACCCTCATAACTGTGCCCATGCTAAAGATGCTAGCACCTTTATACGGGTCCACCGGCGTTCGTTGAATAGAAATTTTTGTAATGGCGCCTCGACATAAAAGTGGCTGCATATGAAGGTCAGTTTTTAACTTGAAATTAGTAATTTTCATAATTCTGCTAAGCAAGTGGGGCTGTAGTCTTACTCTGATTGCTAAAGTAAACGAAAGCGTCTGTTTATTAGTTTTAGAAAACTCTTCATAAAGGTGTCAACACCTCTGGGTTCTGCTGTGAGAGTCGCCCCTCGCGAACGCTAGGTTGAGTTGCATGGTGTTGTTGGATTATTATGGCGGGGGTGCAGTTATGCACGGTTCCCCAATTCAGAGACATTTATCTTTGCTATTTAGTTTCAAATAGATAATTTAATAAGTTACTATGTATGCAGCTGTACAAAATGTAAATTATGTGTTAACATGCTTATATGTATTTTGTCATTTGCTGTTCACCTGCTTATATGTGTATATTTAATTATGAGCAGATTTGAAAGTATGTTTAATGCAACATAATAATTATGATTGTTCGCATGCTTTCAATTTAAATTATCAGTTAAATTTTACTTTTTTTTTTAACTTCCATATCTGAGCATTACCATTTATATTTGCAAGAATGATACTCTTCATTTCTTCTTTTGAAATTTTACATGGGATTTTCATGCATATGTTGCTATTAACCTCGAGGGGAAAAACAATTGAAACTTGAAATTTTCTCATATATACGTAATAATTTGGAATTTGCTTTGTAACATAAGGTATAATTTTGTTCCTTTTGATAAAACTCCTCGCAAATGTGTAATAAATTTACTTGTAGTTGCTAAATTTCCCAGCCAAAAGAGAATGTACGACTTGTATCTATTAAACGTTATCGAATATTTCAAGTTAAAATCTGAAGAAGCTACCGTGTTTATTAATACAGTGTACTTTAGCACGTTGGTAATGAAAGTGAAATTGAACAAAATGGTAAATCTTTTTAAGGCGAAAAGATGGAGCTGTCATTTAAATTTAGCATTTAGCTAATTTGTTCTGTTGTCTATTGTGAAGCGAAGATTTAAGTAGTAGGCTTCAGTTATTTAAAAATTTTTTTTTTCATGTATTTGTTGAAGTACAAAATTATTTGAAGTTGTAGTCTTTCTTACACTTTTTACCGATTTGGGGACGGCTTTGGAGTAAATACGTTTACAAGCAAGATAGAAAAAAGTTTTCAATGAAATTTTTTAAGTTGAATGAGTGCTTGAATTCGGAAACATACACTGATGAAATAAATTAAGAGAACTTTCATATTTCATCTACGATCTCCAGAACTACTGGACAGATTTTAATAAAATTTGGTGTGAACATAGATTGATATAATACATAAACATTCAACAGTTATAATAAACACACATGTTTGTGTGTCACACTCATGGGAGTCTGAAGGTCTGAAACAGCAGTTGCAGAAGACACAAAAGAAATAGATTAATAGGGGGTATGGTCCCTTCTTGCAGTCATACAGGCCTCGCAGCGTGATGCCATACTGGAGAAATAAGGCAGTTTCAGTGCCTGTGGCAGTTGATCCCACTCATTCAGCAACGCTGTTTTCAGTTCCTGGATGGTTCTCAGAGGGGGGTTGCGAGTTGCAACTGCCCTCCCCCAGAGCCTCCCAGACATGCTCTATAGGGTTGAGGTCTGGAGACCTGACTGGCCAATCCATCCGACGAATATCCTCACTCTCGAGAAATTCGTCGACCAGAAGAGCTCTATGTGGCCTCGCGTTTTCGTCCTGTAAGATGAACTCGGAGCCCACTGCACCCCAGAAAAGGCGAACATAGGGCTCCAAGACCTGATCCCTATATCTCACACCAGTTACAGAGCCTCTGTCAAAGACGTGGAGAGGTGTGCGGCCATCCAACATGATGCCCGCCCAGATCATTACACCGCCACCGCGGTTGATTTCGCGGACAATGGAGGGTAGGTAGCGGGTCCATGGCTCTCTCCATATGAAAGTACGGCGACAATCGGTGTTTAGGCTAAAACGAGACTCCAATCACTATGCTGCCTGCACCATGCTAATCGGATTCTCCTGTCCGTAGACGTGAGCGGGCCGCAAACAGCCGGTCTTCTAGCAAACAACCCTGTCTCGTTCAGTCTTTTGGAAACACTAACCCTTGCTACACAGGCTCCTGTAGCTGCATACAGGTCCCGAGAGAGCTGAGAAGTTGTAGCCCCTTTGTTACGCATCGCTAAAATGGACAAATAGCGATCTTCTCTGGCCGTCGTGGCTCTTGGACGACTTTGCCCAGGCTTTCTCTCGATGGCTCCAGTATCCTGGAACTGTTTACATAGGTTAGACACGACTCTGAGCGTTAAATTAAACTCTCTGCATGTCTGGACTTGCGATTGGCCTGCCTGTCGCCTCCCCACAATTTGCCACCTCATTCCATCATCTATACGTTGCTGGTTACTCATTTTTACTGTTCCAATGTGAATTTAACCGATTGCTGCAATATAACACCAAGAAATTCGCCGAGGTGTGCTAGCGAACGAAATTCGTCTTACCCTCCACGAGTTTATAAAGCCTGTTTTTCTACTGGCTCCGCCTACACAAACGTGTACGCTTACGTATTTGCCGTACAAGATTTGCATTTTTAACTAGAAGCAGTGGTTTTTCCTTCAGTTCAGTTATTTTCATGGAATTCGATAAAATATGCAAATTCTCTTAATTTATTTCACCAGTTTACTTTTCTGTCAGAATGTGCAGACCTTTGAACGTATCGTTCTTTTTATCTTTCCCGCAGTTCACACCCGATTTTGAAATAAGAAAGGATGATGAGGGGTCCTAAAATACTCTGCTTTCCTGAGTCCCCCCCCCTTTTTTTTTTTTTTTTTTTCGGAATTCGGAATTGAGTGACAAAATAAAGCAAAATGTTAAGGGACGCATCGGTAGCATTCATTAAAAAATGGCCATCATCTTAATGCTAGTAGGCGCCAGCGTTCCCGAAGACCAAAATCTTTACAAAGGTGCTCCAAGCTAAGTGCCCACAATCTTTTTTAGTTTTTAACTTTTTTTTTAGTTTTTAGACAAGTTTTTAACTTGGGAAGTGTAATCTTCATAAAGGCTCCGGCACCATTATACCGCAGCAGTATACAAATAAGGATTGGGTTTGATTTATTTGAGAAAACAGAAATTTTGTTTCCATAAGGTGTCCTGGCATAAAGGCGCTGACGCCTTTGTGAAATGCTTTCCAAATTGAACACTGATTTCTCATATGGGTGCGGCGGACACATTTTCAGAGGTCTCTGTCTGCCTTGGCGAATAGGCGCATAAAATTGAGAGCAGTGGGTAAAGATGTCAGCCCCGTTATGAAGATGAAAACGACAGTATCCGCTCATTAATGGCGTTTTTCCGTGTATGCCTAAAAAAGGGAATTATAAGTTAGGAATGTTTTAAATTAAGAAGTCTTGCCTTTTATCTGCGTTTTAATACGCGTCAATTATTTTGGCTTAAAAATAATTTTAACTGTTATTACGTTACTGTTAAATTGAAAATGAGGCAAGTACTTCTGTCGTTTGTTAAATTGATCCGTGAAAGAAAATCTGATCATATTTTCAAGCAAAATTGACACGTTTAATTGTGGTAACATTAACCATAAGTCTACTGTTCTTACTCGTTAATTAATATTTTAAAATTGAAACAGGGACAAGTTTTGTTTGTTACATCATTGTTTTTATTAACACAGCATATGTGCATCTTGTTATTATGAGAAAATTCCTGGTTGATTTTTTTGATGGATTTATTTTTATTTTAGAAGTCCAGGTTAGCGAAAAACCGATCAAGGTATT